>OU026149.1:58600016-59083737 GCA_907269125.1 Eristalis pertinax
GATGGATTCGACGATGTAGATACTAGGAAGTTTGGCTTGGTTTTGAGTGGCACTTATGCAGCACTCGAATTCCCATAGGTCACGTTTAGTTCTCATCATAGACATCCATCCGCTTTCGGACACCGTAGTGCAACCGTAATGCAAGTTGCGTGAACATGCGGGACAAGTGACGAAATCACCCGCTATAGGCAATGTTTCCTTGCAGTGATCACAAATCATTCAAATTTATTGTTTTAATATAACATACTCTAAAATATAGTGTATATAAATGTGTGTGTATATACAATTTTATTAGATATGTATATACAAAGCGAACGACAGCTGAATCAATGATTAAGTTAAAAACTAAATTGCAAAATTGTTGATAACAACTTAATTGCATGAAATCAGATTTTTTTTTGCTTGACATCTCTAAAACGTGAACAATAATTTTTGGTCTTATGTTTGCCTTGGTTTTGAGAGCCTGAAGACATTTGGTTTGTATTTCAAGCATTGAGACTTGTGCTTTTTATTCCATATTGCTTGTTTAATAAACATAATGGATAGTAGATATTACTCACTCTTTTGATGACAAATAGTGAATGTGTGTTGCTCACCCACAACATTTGTATGTACTGCAAGGAAGAAGAAAACCAAGCAGGAACTGAAAGTGAGCCAACTGATTCATATGAAGCAAGTCGGATAAGAAACAATATAATGAAAAGTTTGTACTAGCGAATAAATTAAATTGCATTTCTTCAACAAAAACCAAATGTGCATCTTTCAAACAAAACTAATTCAGTCTTTTCCCAAGAAACATTCAATGCTTTTATTGGATGCTTAAACTTTAAACTTCGCCTCAAATTTTCCCAAAAATTGTACCACTTTTGTCATGTTTTTCTCTATGTCGAGATATTTTTTTCATTTCTTCGACAAGCACATTGTTCTCTGTTGGTAGTTTTCTTCTACAATTTCATATGTTAAATAATGCTTAACACGGAGAGATTCAATTCGATCGGATTTAAGAATGCAGTCAATCTGAATTCACATTCACATTACAAATCAAGATAGTTGTACTCTTTGAGCATTGTCTCTAAAGAGGTGGGGCCGTGAAAAGTATTTTTGTTGTACTGGGACTCAAACCTAGATGCCGAGGTTCAAGTGCGCACATCCACACAACGACGTACATACACACAACGCCACGGCCAAAATTCTATAAACTCTATAAACTCTAAACTAGTAATCGACTGCACCCACGTGGCGGTACAATGGGCCAATCCTACCTACCTACCTGTATATGCAAAGTGGCAACACAGTACTATACACAATGAAGTGCCACACTTGTGCCTAAAAGAAGGAAGAGCGAAAAGTCAGTCGGCGGCAGAACATCGTTCGGAGCAGCAAGCAGTAAGCGGTCAGCCGTGGGTATTTTGTCAGTCGGGGTTTTTGTCAATCTTTTTTATAACTTAACTTTAACCGTAATATAAACCTTTTGAATTATTAAATAAAAAATTAATCTTATTTTAACAAATGTTAATGCCGAGGAACAACTAAGTGGGAAGAAGATGGACACAAGAAATATAGCGCGTGCAGGAAAAGAGTAAAACAGCTAAACAGATAAGTCAACCGGTGCACCCAGCGGAAAAATCCAAGAAGCGCACGCAAAAAAAAAACAACATCAGACAAACTAGAGCAGCCGCAACTACAACAGCAGCAACAGAAAACGCCACAAGACCACAGCAAGCGACATCAAGCTTTAAAAACGAGACACAGTCATGCACAAAGATGAATGCTAGAGAAACATCAGCAGTAGTGAACTAAGTGAATTATTAAAGCTGTTAGTCGAGCAAAACAATATAAACAAAAGTAGTAGTGTGTCAGTTGAAAGCTTCGCTGAAGTTGTGACTCCGATGGTGTTTCAATACCAATTCGGCAGTGGTTACGAAATTTCCAGGAAAATGCAGAAGCGTGTAATTTGACAAGTAAACAAAAGTATGTGAATGCGCGGAATAAAATGATCGGAACAGCAAAGTTATTCTTAGAAACCATTACTGTCGCGAACTATGAATCGTTGTATGATGCGTTGTTAAAAGAATTTGACAACAAATTAAGCAGTGCAGAAGTACATAAACAATTGAGAGCGGAAGAATAAATTGACAGGAAGTTTCCATGAGTACGTATTGAAAATGCGAATAATAACTACGCTTGGGGAAATTGAGGATGAGTCGGTGATAAAGTATATATCAGACGGCGTTCAGGTACGGGAAGACCTAAAGTATCCATTGTACAGTGCACAAACATGTAGTAAGCTGTGAAAGTGTTATGATCAAATAGATAATATGACCAAAGTAAGTGTTCCGAAAAGACGTCGGCCAGCAACCACTACACATAACCATTACGAAACAGATAGAACCAGCAACTATACTATTTTAATTGTGGCTCAACTCAAAACAAACGCGCTGATTGTAAAGAGGAAATCAAGTGTTTTAAGTGCATTTGTTCCGGAAAATTGTCCAGGTGTACGGAAGAACATTAATGTCTTTATAAACCAAAGTCGTGTTAAGCGAATGAAAATAAATAATAAAAGGGTACTATGTTTAATAGATGCCGGAGTTGACGTTAGGTTAGGTTAGGTTGTAGTGGCTGTCTGCTAAAGGCACTGACGCTGTTTAGCTCATTGAGATTATTGAAATAGTAGGCCCCTAAGTGCATGTTTTCTACATCCTCTTCATATATGCACCTTCTGGAGAAATCCTTATATATAATCCTTATTTTAGATATCATATTGTTTTTGAGCCATGACAACGTCTGTTTAATCGGTTGGTTTCTGCCTGAAAGACGCTACAGTGATCAGGGAGCTTCAAGGAGATAGCAATATTGGGATCTTTGGAATACACACCCGCATCCACCCCTTCGTTAGTCCTAGATTCGCTTGTGAAAATACGTAGAGGATCATCCAGCGTCTGCCTATCAGACATCTAATCCGATTTAGGGAAAATGCTGATATAAAATGTCTTCTCGAAGATAGCCTGGGATAGTAGGGGGTTCATTTACAGCTACGTTCCAAAGAAGGGGAGTGAGTACACCTCCTTGTGGGTGCCTCTATTAACTTCTCTATGGATCTTAGCACCGCCCAGGTGAGAGTGGATCACCCTGCTGGTGAGTAGCTGATGAATGAAAGCCACTAAGGACTTTCCGATCCCGAGGTTGTTAAGCGCAAGTGAAATTGCTTTTGGTTTGATATTGTTGAATGAACCTTCGATGTCAAGAAAGGTCACAAGTGTGTGACTTTCACTTATTGTAGGCATTTTGTGCAGATGAGAGTCTGTATATTCGAATAGTTTACCTAATATATAGGTCTATTAGTTTCTCCAAGGTTTTCAGGAGGAATGGGGATACTGATAGGTCTAAGGTCCTTTGGTTTGGCATAAGAGTATTTTCCCTCTTTGGAGATGAATACTACTTTCACCCTTTTGCAGGAGCTGGGAACATGACCTAGACTCATACAGCCATTGAAGATGTTGAGAATCCAATACATGATGAGGTCCCCTGTTCTTTGGAGCTCCGCAGGGATGATGCCGTCCGGTCCTGCTGACTTGAAGGGTTTAAAGCTTGCCAGTGCCCACAAAACAGTTGTAATAGGTTGCTTTTCCCGTCGAACAAAAACCACAGCTTAATTTCATACCGGCTGTATACAATATTCTGCCTTTTTGAGAGATACGTCTTGATCCCCAAAGAGTGGGGAGTACCTTGGGGTAGTTCCATATCCATTGTGGGGGTTTTTCGGCATTTGCCGTACTTTAGGACCACAGCCAATAAACAAATCAAAACAAAGGCTGAAGTTACAACTGAACAAAACCCATATGTCCAATACTGATGTTTTTTGATCTTCTTCCTGTTATCGTCATGCTACCGGTTAAGCACTTCAACTGCCTCCCGGGGGTTAATGTTTGAGATGTCAATTATATCCGTATTAAGGGGGATGACGGTTTCGTTTGCAATACACACAGAGGTATATGTGACGATAACAATGTGCTTATCCTAGCAACTGATTTGCTGAAATGCATTATTACTCCGGTTTCCTTGAGTATTTTTGCTTCTAGTCTGATGGCTTTAGACTGAATGACACAGTCTGATGAAATGTGAATAATACCCGTGTCCTGTAGAACTATTACTTCACGTTCTGTTCCACACTTTTAAATACCGTTGTGTTATCCGGTGTTACGAACATCCATGTGTTGTGCGTCCATTATTCCTTCCATATTGTGTGTCTCTGTTTCAGCGTTCTGGTTGGGCATTTTTTTAAGACCAATTCCTTGTACAGTTGCTGGACAATGCAATCCTCACTTAGTTCAATATTGTGAAATATTGATGACCTGAGGATATAAGCTGTTTCATTCATTTATTGGGTGTCAAGTATATCTCTCAATGGTATTTCGAAATATCTTTGAGAAAGTAGTACTCCAAGTACCGGCTGCTGTATCTGAACCTCTTCGAATGTCTGCACATCAATCCTTTTAGGAACGGTATTGATTTTCATCAAGGTGTATTCACTGGTGTCAACAATCACAAAATATCCGGTTATAATCGCATCGGCTGAATTTGATGAGGTCTCCAAATTGTCCATTGGATCCGGAAGAATTTCCATATCTGGACCAAGTGTCTCCGTAAATTTGTTGATCATTTGTTCCATGCCTTCATGCGATACAAACTCCAACAATTGGCTCCGTTTCAAATATGCATTCAGTAGCTTGTTGTATTTCACTTCGATTCCAAGCATGTAACTGAGAGCAATCAAGTATGTTCGTCACATGCATGTTGAGTTTATTCTCATCAGATATATTGCACCAAGATTCCATTCTGTTCTAGACCAGCATTGAGCTTTTTGGTGAGGCTGTTTAGTCTGTTGCCAATTCTAGCTTCTGTGTCATTCACACTAGTAATAGTTGACAGCATTATCTTGGTTTTGAACTTAGTACTTTGTATTAGCGCCTTCTGATTACTGTCCAGAGCTTCAATATTTTGATACACTTTCTCGTTGACTCCAAATATTGATGTGAGGAGGGTTCCTAGTAAGCCACGTTTTTTTCGTCTTAATGTCGTTAGTCGAACTCTTTTAAAAATGGAGACTATGTTCTTCCACTCTTCATCCATGCGATTCCGCAATTCATTACATTGATCTTGACATGTTAGTACGAAGCACACCTCGATGAATATTTGCTGTTCCAAAATGCTCGCAAATACTCTTACTTCCGGGTGCGTGATTGTGTATCTTGTAGATCCCGGCTTGACTGATGCAAGTATAGCTAGACATACAAGAGTAATAGACATCTTGGCGGGTGGTTTATTACACCGTAGGTTAATTTTCGAATGTTTGGGCGGGAGGGATGATTTAGCTTCTGTATCCTTGTTTTCCGTAATCTTGTCATCACTTGGAAGTGCACACACTTTTGTTATTGGTTGCTTGAATGTTCCCTTTTCAGTTTAACGGTTACTACCCTGACCAGTCCATCATGTCTGCTGTGGACTTCAACAATTTTTGCAGGGGCCATCGGGAGGGAATTAGAGGCTCACTTTGTATCAACACCAGTTGACCAAAATCTACATTCTTAGTTGGATATTTCCATTTGTACCGCTGTTGCATCTTATGCAGATAATCGTCTTACCAACGTCTGCAAATATCTTGCCTTTGTTTCTGGATAATTTTCCATCTTTTAAAACTGCACTCTTCAGCGTCTAGCATGACATCGTGTTGTGGAGCTATCAGCGGAGCTCCAGTCATAAAATGACCTGGCGTTCACGCGTCTATGTCCTCAATGTTGTCTGTCAATGGCAAGAGGGACATAGAGTTCAAGCAACCCTCTATTTGCACTAGGAGTCTCGAAACGATCCTCTCGATGGAAAATCGGCGGGATTATCTTTTCCCGGTACGTACCTCCATTGCCCTGTAAAATGTAGTTGTACATAAGATACCCGATACGATTGAATCTCGTTTAATCTGACCATGCAATGACTGTGGTGGACTTTTTATTTCTTCCCGGCTTCTTTTATTAGGACGGGAGTCTGGAGTTGGTGATGGATTCGACGATGTAGATACTAGGAAGTTTGGCTTGGTTTTGAGTGGCACTTATGCAGCACTCGAATTCCCATAGGTCACGTTTAGTTCTCATCATAGACATCCATCCGCTTTCGGACACCGTAGTGCAACCGTAATGCAAGTTGCGTGAACATGCGGGACAAGTGACGAAATCACCCGCTATAGGCAATGTTTCCTTGCAGTGATCACAAATCATTCAAATTTATTGTTTTAATATAACATACTCTAAAATATAGTGTATATAAATGTGTGTGTATATACAATTTTATTAGATATGTATATACAAAGCGAACGACAGCTGAATCAATGATTAAGTTAAAAACTAAATTGCAAAATTGTTGATAACAACTTAATTGCATGAAATCAGATTTTTTTTTGCTTGACATCTCTAAAACGTGAACAATAATTTTTGGTCTTATGTTTGCCTTGGTTTTGAGAGCCTGAAGACATTTGGTTTGTATTTCAAGCATTGAGACTTGTGCTTTTTATTCCATATTGCTTGTTTAATAAACATAATGGATAGTAGATATTACTCACTCTTTTGATGACAAATAGTGAATGTGTGTTGCTCACCCACAACATTTGTATGTACTGCAAGGAAGAAGAAAACCAAGCAGGAACTGAAAGTGAGCCAACTGATTCATATGAAGCAAGTCGGATAAGAAACAATATAATGAAAAGTTTGTACTAGCGAATAAATTAAATTGCATTTCTTCAACAAAAACCAAATGTGCATCTTTCAAACAAAACTAATTCAGTCTTTTCCCAAGAAACATTCAATGCTTTTATTGGATGCTTAAACTTTAAACTTCGCCTCAAATTTTCCCAAAAATTGTACCACTTTTGTCATGTTTTTCTCTATGTCGAGATATTTTTTTCATTTCTTCGACAAGCACATTGTTCTCTGTTGGTAGTTTTCTTCTACAATTTCATATGTTAAATAATGCTTAACACGGAGAGATTCAATTCGATCGGATTTAAGAATGCAGTCAATCTGAATTCACATTCACATTACAAATCAAGATAGTTGTACTCTTTGAGCATTGTCTCTAAAGAGGTGGGGCCGTGAAAAGTATTTTTGTTGTACTGGGACTCAAACCTAGATGCCGAGGTTCAAGTGCGCACATCCACACAACGACGTACATACACACAACGCCACGGCCAAAATTCTATAAACTCTATAAACTCTAAACTAGTAATCGACTGCACCCACGTGGCGGTACAATGGGCCAATCCTACCTACCTACCTGTATATGCAAAGTGGCAACACAGTACTATACACAATGAAGTGCCACACTTGTGCCTAAAAGAAGGAAGAGCGAAAAGTCAGTCGGCGGCAGAACATCGTTCGGAGCAGCAAGCAGTAAGCGGTCAGCCGTGGGTATTTTGTCAGTCGGGGTTTTTGTCAATCTTTTTTATAACTTAACTTTAACCGTAATATAAACCTTTTGAATTATTAAATAAAAAATTAATCTTATTTTAACAAATGTTAATGCCGAGGAACAACTAAGTGGGAAGAAGATGGACACAAGAAATATAGCGCGTGCAGGAAAAGAGTAAAACAGCTAAACAGATAAGTCAACCGGTGCACCCAGCGGAAAAATCCAAGAAGCGCACGCAAAAAAAAACAACATCAGACAAACTAGAGCAGCCGCAACTACAACAGCAGCAACAGAAAACGCCACAAGACCACAGCAAGCGACATCAAGCTTTAAAAACGAGACACAGTCATGCACAAAGATGAATGCTAGAGAAACATCAGCAGTAGTGAACTAAGTGAATTATTAAAGCTGTTAGTCGAGCAAAACAATATAAACAAAAGTAGTAGTGTGTCAGTTGAAAGCTTCGCTGAAGTTGTGACTCCGATGGTGTTTCAATACCAATTCGGCAGTGGTTACGAAATTTCCAGGAAAATGCAGAAGCGTGTAATTTGACAAGTAAACAAAAGTATGTGAATGCGCGGAATAAAATGATCGGAACAGCAAAGTTATTCTTAGAAACCATTACTGTCGCGAACTATGAATCGTTGTATGCTGCGTTGTTAAAAGAATTTGACAACAAATTAAGCAGTGCAGAAGTACATAAACAATTGAGAGCGGAAGAATAAATTGACAGGAAGTTTCCATGAGTACGTATTGAAAATGCGAATAATAACTACGCTTGGGGAAATTGAGGATGAGTCGGTGATAAAGTATATATCAGACGGCGTTCAGGTACGGGAAGACCTAAAGTATCCATTGTACAGTGCACAAACATGTAGTAAGCTGTGAAAGTGTTATGATCAAATAGATAATATGACCAAAGTAAGTGTTCCGAAAAGACGTCGGCCAGCAACCACTACACATAACCATTACGAAACAGATAGAACCAGCAACTATACTATTTTAATTGTGGCTCAACTCAAAACAAACGCGCTGATTGTAAAGAGGAAATCAAGTGTTTTAAGTGCATTTGTTCCGGAAAATTGTCCAGGTGTACGGAAGAACATTAATGTCTTTATAAACCAAAGTCGTGTTAAGCGAATGAAAATAAATAATAAAAGGGTACTATGTTTAATAGATGCCGGAGTTGACGTTAGGTTAGGTTAGGTTGTAGTGGCTGTCTGCTAAAGGCACTGACGCTGTTTAGCTCATTGAGATTATTGAAATAGTAGGCCCCTAAGTGCATGTTTTCTACATCCTCTTCATATATGCACCTTCTGGAGAAATCCTTATATATAATCCTTATTTTAGATATCATATTGTTTTTGAGCCATGACAACGTCTGTTTAATCGGTTGGTTTCTGCCTGAAAGACGCTACAGTGATCAGGGAGCTTCAAGGAGATAGCAATATTGGGATCTTTGGAATACACACCCGCATCCACCCCTTCGTTAGTCCTAGATTCGCTTGTGAAAATACGTAGAGGATCATCCAGCGTCTGCCTATCAGACATCTAATCCGATTTAGGGAAAATGCTGATATAAAATGTCTTCTCGAAGATAGCCTGGGATAGTAGGGGGTTCATTTACAGCTACGTTCCAAAGAAGGGGAGTGAGTACACCTCCTTGTGGGTGCCTCTATTAACTTCTCTATGGATCTTAGCACCGCCCAGGTGAGAGTGGATCACCCTGCTGGTGAGTAGCTGATGAATGAAAGCCACTAAGGACTTTCCGATCCCGAGGTTGTTAAGCGCAAGTGAAATTGCTTTTGGTTTGATATTGTTGAATGAACCTTCGATGTCAAGAAAGGTCACAAGTGTGTGACTTTCACTTATTGTAGGCATTTTGTGCAGATGAGAGTCTGTATATTCGAATAGTTTACCTAATATATAGGTCTATTAGTTTCTCCAAGGTTTTCAGGAGGAATGGGGATACTGATAGGTCTAAGGTCCTTTGGTTTGGCATAAGAGTATTTTCCCTCTTTGGAGATGAATACTACTTTCACCCTTTTGCAGGAGCTGGGAACATGACCTAGACTCATACAGCCATTGAAGATGTTGAGAATCCAATACATGATGAGGTCCCCTGTTCTTTGGAGCTCCGCAGGGATGATGCCGTCCGGTCCTGCTGACTTGAAGGGTTTAAAGCTTGCCAGTGCCCACAAAACAGTTGTAATAGGTTGCTTTTCCCGTCGAACAAAAACCACAGCTTAATTTCATACCGGCTGTATACAATATTCTGCCTTTTTGAGAGATACGTCTTGATCCCCAAAGAGTGGGGAGTACCTTGGGGTAGTTCCATATCCATTGTGGGGGTTTTTCGGCATTTGCCGTACTTTAGGACCACAGCCAATAAACAAATCAAAACAAAGGCTGAAGTTACAACTGAACAAAACCCATATGTCCAATACTGATGTTTTTTGATCTTCTTCCTGTTATCGTCATGCTACCGGTTAAGCACTTCAACTGCCTCCCGGGGGTTAATGTTTGAGATGTCAATTATATCCGTATTAAGGGGGATGACGGTTTCGTTTGCAATACACACAGAGGTATATGTGACGATAACAATGTGCTTATCCTAGCAACTGATTTGCTGAAATGCATTATTACTCCGGTTTCCTTGAGTATTTTTGCTTCTAGTCTGATGGCTTTAGACTGAATGACACAGTCTGATGAAATGTGAATAATACCCGTGTCCTGTAGAACTATTACTTCACGTTCTGTTCCACACTTTTAAATACCGTTGTGTTATCCGGTGTTACGAACATCCATGTGTTGTGCGTCCATTATTCCTTCCATATTGTGTGTCTCTGTTTCAGCGTTCTGGTTGGGCATTTTTTTAAGACCAATTCCTTGTACAGTTGCTGGACAATGCAATCCTCACTTAGTTCAATATTGTGAAATATTGATGACCTGAGGATATAAGCTGTTTCATTCATTTATTGGGTGTCAAGTATATCTCTCAATGGTATTTCGAAATATCTTTGAGAAAGTAGTACTCCAAGTACCGGCTGCTGTATCTGAACCTCTTCGAATGTCTGCACATCAATCCTTTTAGGAACGGTATTGATTTTCATCAAGGTGTATTCACTGGTGTCAACAATCACAAAATATCCGGTTATAATCGCATCGGCTGAATTTGATGAGGTCTCCAAATTGTCCATTGGATCCGGAAGAATTTCCATATCTGGACCAAGTGTCTCCGTAAATTTGTTGATCATTTGTTCCATGCCTTCATGCGATACAAACTCCAACAATTGGCTCCGTTTCAAATATGCATTCAGTAGCTTGTTGTATTTCACTTCGATTCCAAGCATGTAACTGAGAGCAATCAAGTATGTTCGTCACATGCATGTTGAGTTTATTCTCATCAGATATATTGCACCAAGATTCCATTCTGTTCTAGACCAGCATTGAGCTTTTTGGTGAGGCTGTTTAGTCTGTTGCCAATTCTAGCTTCTGTGTCATTCACACTAGTAATAGTTGACAGCATTATCTTGGTTTTGAACTTAGTACTTTGTATTAGCGCCTTCTGATTACTGTCCAGAGCTTCAATATTTTGATACACTTTCTCGTTGACTCCAAATATTGATGTGAGGAGGGTTCCTAGTAAGCCACGTTTTTTTCGTCTTAATGTCGTTAGTCGAACTCTTTTAAAAATGGAGACTATGTTCTTCCACTCTTCATCCATGCGATTCCGCAATTCATTACATTGATCTTGACATGTTAGTACGAAGCACACCTCGATGAATATTTGCTGTTCCAAAATGCTCGCAAATACTCTTACTTCCGGGTGCGTGATTGTGTATCTTGTAGATCCCGGCTTGACTGATGCAAGTATAGCTAGACATACAAGAGTAATAGACATCTTGGCGGGTGGTTTATTACACCGTAGGTTAATTTTCGAATGTTTGGGCGGGAGGGATGATTTAGCTTCTGTATCCTTGTTTTCCGTAATCTTGTCATCACTTGGAAGTGCACACACTTTTGTTATTGGTTGCTTGAATGTTCCCTTTTCAGTTTAACGGTTACTACCCTGACCAGTCCATCATGTCTGCTGTGGACTTCAACAATTTTTGCAGGGGCCATCGGGAGGGAATTAGAGGCTCACTTTGTATCAACACCAGTTGACCAAAATCTACATTCTTAGTTGGATATTTCCATTTGTACCGCTGTTGCATCTTATGCAGATAATCGTCTTACCAACGTCTGCAAATATCTTGCCTTTGTTTCTGGATAATTTTCCATCTTTTAAAACTGCACTCTTCAGCGTCTAGCATGACATCGTGTTGTGGAGCTATCAGCGGAGCTCCAGTCATAAAATGACCTGGCGTTAACGCGTCTATGTCCTCAATGTTGTCTGTCAATGGCAAGAGGGACATAGAGTTCAAGCAACCCTCTATTTGCACTAGGAGTCTCGAAACGATCCTCTTGATGGAAAATCGGCGGGATTATCTTTTCCCGGTACGTACCTCCATTGCCCTGTAAAATGTAGTTGTACATAAGATACCCGATACGATTGAATCTCGTTTAATCTGACCATGCAATGACTTTTGAATAATCCGTGTCGTCTTCCTCTCTGATGTACTTCATTAGTTTCGTAAGCAATACTGCTCATTCATTTCATTTTAGTTCATTTTTATTTACTTAATTCATAACAAACACTGAAATACTAGACAAAAATGCTCAAAACTAGTTGGACGAACATTACTACTTCTAACTTACTGGCCATAGGCGGGCACTCTAAGCTAAACTTAATCTTAAACTATGTCTTTCGACTTAACCTAACAATGCATTTTTAAAAATAAATGAATTTAGCTGTAATTTAAGATTAAGAAAATTATAAAAAAAACTTAATATCAGAACTGATTTTACTAAAACTTATATACTAACTAACTTACTACCTTAAAATAACATAAACTACCTTAAACTAAACATACATACATATATATATGTGTATATTATGATATACGCACATATTTATGCATATGTCCTTAATATACATGTGTATACACATAAGTACACAAGTGTACACATGTGTAAACTTACTCTTTTCTTATTTTATTTTGTTTTTTTTATATGCATATATACAACTTAACACTAGCCTAAAAAACTACCCAACGATATGTTGTTCGGCCATAGGTTGCGGCTGATAAAATTGCGTTTAATCAGCTGCATGACAAAGACCTATACGCACTTCCTGTTTTTAACCCCGGTCTCATCGCCCATCCACAGTCGAACGGGCGATGTGGAAGAGGAGCGGTACCGCATTTTCATTTTTAATCATACCGTGTTTGTTCAAATGGAGGAATGCTTCTGGGGGGATGAAGCCGTTATGACGTACCCTTTCGTGGTACTGAGGATTGGGATAGTAAGCCCCCGAGATCAAGTTATTGATCGAGTTCATCGCTCTGGCAGTATGACCTCGAATCATCTTCACCAGGAATTTGTCCACTCGTATCAGGTTCGCCCTATTGTATAAAACCTCATTGGAGTAGAATTTTCTGTACTGGGACTCTGGTGTTCTGTAAAGGCGAAGGCAAGCCCTAAGACAAGCCCTCTCAAACACCCGAATCTTTTCCATCAAGCTTGCACTCACGTTGAACCACACGGGACAGCCATCGATCTTTTTACCTGATCTGTACACAATCGTACGCAATTACGTGAGGAAGAGAACTTATCAGATCGCTCAAGAAAATGTTGAACAGGATTTACTTCAAAAATACCTGCAGAGGTCACATTGCCATTCTTGACGACGAACCTTCTACCAGTAAGCATGTTATACAGTAGGTACAGCAGAAGTTTACTAATGCTTAGACCATTGAGCTTGTAAAAAAGTCCTTCTAACCATACGGTGTCGAATGCCTTCTCCAGGTCAATCAGGCAGGCACCCGTACATTGTTTCTGGCTCTTGTTCCATTGGGTCTCCGACACCAGTTTTGACGCGGCATGAATAGTGTCATACCTCCCTTAGAAACCGAATTGGTTATCCGGAATTATATGTTTGTCCTCTGTCCAGTTGGTCAGAGCTCTATTTATCACGTTCTCGAATACCTTGATGGTGTTCGGAAGGAGACTAATTGACCGAAGGTTGCACGGATTCGAAGAATCTTTAACTCGCTTGGATATAGTATTGTATTTGTTTATTGTCCGTCGTTCTGTGGAGCTTAAGACACGGAAGACCGCTATGCTTACTGCGAAAAATTTTATTTATCTGCGGAAGCATGCTCGGGTTGTTGGATCTTACAGCCCGAATCTTATTATTCCAAGTTAACGTAAGTAATACTGCTGCGCATAGTTCCAACCTTGCTAGTGGTACTTGCTTTACTGGTGCAACCTTAGTTTTGGATGCGATTATGCTTATGTTGACAGAGTCACATTGGATAACCCTTAGATACACAACTGCTGCATACACTGATTTCGATGCATCCGCAAATCCGTGTAATTCGACTTGAGAGTTATGTACTCAATCGGTGTGTCCATCGTCCTTTCAATCGTCTGCAGCCATGTCTTGAATTCATTCCATTCCTTTTGAATTTTGATTGAAACAGCATCATCCCATCCAATAGCTTGCAACCAGAGAGTCCGTATAAGTCCGCCTTGATAGTTATTGGAGACAGCCATCGGAATGGATCAAAGATTTTTTTCCCGCATCGCTCAGTATTGCCCGTTATGTACTCTTTTTACTGAATGACGAAAAATGCAACTCAAATTGGAAGTCATCTGTTCGGGGGCACCATTTAATTCCCAAAATTTGAAATGTCTTGTCTTTATTGAAATCGTACTCTGGTTCCATTTCAATTAACTCCTTTGGCGTCCCTTTATGAAGGCTGGACTATTTGATGTCTACTTCCGTAAGTTAAATCCGCTCTTTTGCAGTAGTTCTACCAGTTCCCTCTGAAGATCGTGACATTCCTTTAGTGAATTCGCGCCTCCTAGGCAATCGTCCACAAAAAATCCGTTAAGCAATACCTTACTTGCTCGGGGGTACATGTCTTTTTCGTCTTCAGCTAGCTGACATAAGGTTTTGACGGCCAAATACGGTGCAGATGAAGTCCCATGCATCTTGGTCGATTAGAATCTATCGGTACATCTTTTCGATGTCAGAGGTGAATACTATTAGAAAGGATCTCCACCGAAGTAACAATGAAAACAGATCCCTTTGAAGTATAGGTCCGGTCATCATTATACTGTTAAGAGATTCGCCTGATGTCGTCTTATCTGAAGCGTCGAATACCACTCTATGTTTCGTTGTACTACTGTCATCCTTTATCACAGCATGATGTGGAAGACAGTAGCTTTTTCCAGAGTATTCCTTACTTAATTCCTCCATGTGTCCAAGGTTAATATATTTTTGAATGAAATTTGAATACTGTTTCCGGAGACTCCCATTTTTTTAAGTCTTTGCTCCAACATAAAGAAACACTTTAAGGCCATTTTCCTTGAGTCGCCCAAAACTATGTGATCCTTTAACAATGGCGATTTAACGATATACCGTCCTGTACCATCCCGCTTGTGCGTTTGCTTGTAGTGATCTTCGTATATTTCATCTTCTGTAGATTTAATCTTTTGGTTTGGATCTTCATCTAGTTCCCAAAATTTCTTTAAATCATCATCCATGGTGCATACACTTATGCATTACGTAAGCACTGGGTTTTGCCTTTTTGTTGTTGGAATGGTGCTAATTGGTCCGGAAAGTATCCACCCGAACGTTGTGTTTTGTGCCATGGGCGTATTAGCTGGGCCCTTGAGTATGCCATCTCTCAACAATTGGGGTAGTACATCTGCTCCAATAAGCAACTCTATTTTCTTCGGTTGCTCGTACCAGGGGTCAGACAACTTTAAACCTTGAATGTGTGGCCAATGGTTGAGGTGTAGTTGTTGTGTCGGCAGGTTTGATGTTATAACCGGCATAACCATTTCTAGATTGACATTCTCATTACGAATCGATTGAGTCGTCAATTGGCATGCAGCAATGATTATTGTGGTATGGCCGTTGATTCCATTCACCTTCGATTCATACTTTCTAAGTGGAACTTTCAACTGACGGGCCAGCTTTGTCGTCACCATCCGATCTTACCAGCTGAGACTGTCCTCCAACGCGCACCTTTACCATTGCGGTTGCAAGTAATACCATCTTATTACTATGGCAAGTTGTAGCGATTCTTGTTGTTGTTGGCGCTCCTCCTGATACTTCCCCACGTGAGATACGGAAAAGGGAATTATGCCTTTGTGAGCATTTTCGGCATCTAGTTTTTGAAGCACATTTCTTTGACGTATGTCCATCTCGCAAGCAATTAAAGCACAACTTGGCACATTGTACTACATCTAATCTGCCCTTTGTTGTCATGTTTATGAATCTCCGACAACAATACATTTGGTGAGGTTCACTGCTTAATATACACTTGGTTTGTGGGACAGTCGTTAGACGATTTTTTGTGACTGTCGGTCTTTGCTATTCTCGGTTGAAGGCTCGGCTGCTTTCCAAGGCACGAAACCTACATTCAATGACATCGAACAACTCGTATAACTGAGGTATTGTTGTGGATGTTCCTCTCGTTTGCTGATATGATTTCCTTGTATCAGCATCTAGTTATGAGCATAGTAAATGTATCACCAGTGGATCCCAGGAACTTATGTCTACCCCTAAGTTGGTGTCCATTAACTTTTTTAAATCGTACTAGTTTTCCGGTCGTGCTGCTGTCAACAAAAACAATTTTTGTATGTAAATATTGATAACAGCTGCTGTCCGATAACGTGTTGTCAACAAATCTAACGCTGCTGCATAATTTGTGGATGTTGGTGTCACGTGGTTGACGATTCTGGCTACTTCCCCCTTTAAGCTTCCTTTTAATTACTGGATGCGCTCCACATCAGTAATGCCTTCATTCTGATGAATTAAACTTTCAAACAGTTCCCATAATGAAGGCCAGTTTTCATAAATGCATAAATTGGAATGGTTATTGGTGGAAGTTTAATTAACCTTTGCGCTGTCGGCACGCCTCTGGTTGGTTTCTTTGTTGTTCCGCTTCCCTTAACTGGATGTACGCGTGTTGATACCTCTGCTCCAGATCCAGGTATTCATTGTTGGCAACGTTTCGTCAAGTGAAGACATAATTTCTTCGTTCAAGCAACCGATTTTGCTCCAGTATTCCTTCACTTGTTCTAGTTTGAAGCTTAAGTGCATCTTACTTGTCCAAACTCCAAATTATCGACTATTCTCAAGAAGTGGTTCCTTGTAGTATTTAATTTCTTGAATTTTAATTCATTTTCTCTTTTCTTATTACTCGTTTCACCACCTGATTGGTCTTCCGTTTTTCCGTGACCAAGAGCTTTGAACAGTAACCGCGAACTGGAGGGTGATGGTTCCGATGGCAACATCGCTGGGGACGGACGATTCTTTGCGTGATATTGATTTAGCTTTTCCCTCAAGGTACGTTTGATGTCCTCGTACCTAGACTCAAATTAGCTGAAATAGTTGTCAACGTAGTATGGATGCTTGGGTTTCGTTTTCCTCAGATTTTCGACGTAACCGTTGTTGATCTGGAAGTCAGAAAATATTCAATTTAATATCTGGACTCCCCATCTTTCTTAAAATTCGTCCAGAGTCTGTGGAATTCTTCCGTTATCCGGGTTTGCTCTAGAGTGATTTCGTTGAATTCTTGATTAATTTTTCAAATATTTTCTGCTTTTCTGCTGAGAACTATAGTTTAACACTGCACTTGAACACTTTAACTGCAATTCTAACTTAAACCGGCTAATCCGGCTCGAAGGACCAATGAAAATTCTACCACTTAGAATTTTTTGTGAATACAATCGCCTCATGCAGCCTCACATTAGGTAACAATCAAACGGGCATGGATCAATTGAGTTTTCACAATGACCAAACAATTTTATTGTGCTGATATTTACTTACTTACTTATCAGGCCGGCGACCCATGAAGGGTCCGAGCCTGAGCAATTGCTGCCTTCCATCGTTGACGGTCCTGGGCACGCTGCTTCCAGTCATCAAGACCAAGCTGTCTTGCGTCCGCTATTACTTGGTCTTTATACCGGAGATTCGGTCTTCCTCTCCTTCTCGAACCAGTAGGCTCGGATTCAAAGACCCTCTTTGCTGGAACATTGTTGTCCATGCGCTCGATGTGGCCTAGCCAGTGCAGTCGACGGATGTTTGCCTTTCGGACTACATCCACATCCTGGTACAGCTCGTAGAGTTCGCGGTTATGTCTTCTCCTCCATTCGCTTTCCTCGCAGACGGGACCATATATCCGTCGTAGAATTTTTCTCTCGAAGGTACCAAGAATCAGCTCTGCAGTTTTGCTTAGCGTCCAGCTTTCGGCTCCATAGAGCAGGATTGACAAAATAAGAATTTTGTAGAGCATGATTTTGGTCCTTCGAGTCAGGAGTTTTGAGCCCAGTTGTTTTGACAAACCGAAATAGCACCGGTTGCCAAGGGCGATTCTACGACGGATCTCCACTGTGATGTCGTTTATGGAGTTCACGATTGCCCCGAGGTAGACAAACTCCTTTACTACCTCGAAATTGTAGCTGTCGATCATGAAATTTTGTCCAAGGTGGTGTGTGACGGAACGTTTTTTGGTCGACGATATTTTGTTTTGTCCTCATTGACCTTGAGACCAGTTCGTTTCGCCTGTTCTTCAATCGACGTAAAAGCCTCCACTACGGCACGTTGAGAACGCGCGACGATGTCGATGTCATCTGCGAACGCCAACAGTTGGACCGACTTGTAGAAGATAGTGCCTTCCGTGTTTACAGTTGCCCTCCGCACTATCTTCTCCAGTACCAGATTGAAGAAGTCACACGACAGCGAATCTCCTTGCCGAAAACCAGTGCAAGTTTCAAACGACTCAGAAATCCTTGAGTCGAACTGCACGGTGCATGTGTTAGCGTGGTGCGACACAACCGGATCAGTTTTCCCGGGATCCCGAATTCGAATAGCTCCTTGCGATGAATGCTGTCGTATGCGGCTTTGAAATCGATGACAAGGTGGTGCGTATCGATTTGAAACTCACTGGTCTTCTCCAGGATTTATCTTAGTGTGAAGATTTGGTCTATAGTCGATTTGCCGGGCCGAAAGCCGCAATGGTACGTGCCGATTAGTTCGGTGCAAAACGGCTTTAGACGTTCACACAGTACGTTGGATCTTGTAGGCGACATTGAGCAGGGATATCCCTCTATAGTTGTTGCAAGAGGCAAGATCGCCTTTTTTGTGGATGGGGCATATGGAGCTGATATTCCAGTCGTTGGGCATGCTTTCATCTTCCCAATTTTTACAGCTGATCTGGTGCATTCTCCCCACCAGAACATCGCCACCTTGAAGAGCTCTGATGGTAGGCCATCGGAGCCTGCGGCTTTGTTGTTCTTCAGCCTTTTAATGGCTGTTCCGACTTCTTCAATGCGAGGTGGGAGAACATCGCCACCTTGAAGAGCTCTGATGGTAGGCCATCGGAGCCTGCGGCTTTGTTGTTCTTCAGCCTTTTAATGGCTGTTCCGACTTCTTCAAAGCTAGGTGGGAGGACTACTTCATCGACTGGAGTTGGGATTTCCTGATTCCCTATCACTCTCTCCTGGTCAGGCCCATTAAGCAGTTGTTGGAAGTGCTGCTTAAACACATCCACTATACCCTGCGGGTCAGTAACAAGGCTACCCTCACGATTTCGAAGAGCCTGGGTGCCTTTCCTAAAGCCTGAAGCCAGGCTTTTGGCTTTTTTATAAAAGGCCCGTATGTTTTTGTCCATCCCTAGACTCTTCGATGTCCTTGAGATGGTAGGTTGCGAGAGACCTTTTCTTCAGGCGTAGAAGCTTCTTTTCCTCCCGTCTTCTAGCCCGGTACTCCTCTTGCGCTGCTCTAGTTTTCCGTTGCAGCCCTTTTTGGTATGCCTCGTCGGTTGCACGTTTCTTCTGCTCACACTCGCCATCATACCACGGGTTTCTTGTCGAGGGCGGTAGGTAGCCTAAGGTGTTTTCCGCTACATCTTTGATGGCCGAGCGGCAATGCAACCACATCTCGTTGGCGTTGGTGTTTGACATAGTCGTACCGGAGAGTCTCTCGCTTAATTGCTCTTAGTAGGCTCTGGCAATCTCCGTTGTGCTCAGGCGTCCAATGTCAAAACTCCTCTTTGTTGGCTGGTGCAGCTTTCTGACATTGGACAATCGGGCTCTGAATCGTGCTGCTACGAGGAGATGGTCAGAGTCGACGTTTGCCCCTCTGAATGTTCGCACATCCAGGATATTTGACGCATGTCTGGCGTCAATGAGCACATGGTTAAGTTGGTTGGCGGTTCGACCGTCCGGAGATCGCCAGGTTGCTGTGTGGATTCTGTTGCGAGGGAATCTTGCGCTACTTATGACCATATTACGTCCTGTCGCAAAGTCAGTGAGTCGGAAGCCGTTATCTGTTGTCGTGTCGTGGAGGCTGTGCTTTCCGATCAGGTCGTAGTAGTCCTCTTTGACGGAGTCTCCAGCCGCATCGGTAGGGGCGTGTGCACATATAAGGCTGATGTTGTAGAATCTGCCTTAAATACGGATCACAGCCAGGCGATCGCTTATCGGTTTAAAGTCGATGACCTTCGACCTTAACCGTTTTCCCATAACGAATCCGCCTCCAAATATGTGCAACCTTTTGTGAAAGCTGTAATATATGTCGCACTCTTTCTTCTTCATTATACCTTGTCCTATCCAGCGTATTTCCGGGATTGCAGTAATATCCGCCTTGTACTGCGTGAGGATCTTTTCTAGTTTATGAGCGGCCCCTGGAGTGTAGAGTGTTCTTACGTTCCAGGAGCACACTCGCAAATCGTTGTCCTTTTTCGCGCCGTGTCGTCGTTGTTGTGATTCCGTCCGTTGATCCGAAGCAGTTTGCTCTCTCGTAACTTTGTTTTTTTTTATGTGGGCGGGTTGTTAGCCATCCGCACAACCACAAGGGTGTCGTTGCATACATTAGTTCACCTCACAACGGGTGTTGTGGAGGCTACCCAGGAGGCGCCGCTAGGAGGTCGTATGTCAACTTGATCTATGCATCAACAAGGATCGTTGCTGGCATCCCGCCAAGTTGGGAGGGATGAGAAACTTTACCCTGTGTGCACAGACCCAACCCCCCATGCTGATATTTATATGACAATAATGCTTACTGTGCATTTGACAATATGCGACAGAAGTGTTTACAATATGCGACAGAAGTGTTTACAATATGCGACAGAAGTGCTTACTTAACAAATACGGCTATATCTTACGATACTACTTTGAACTTATTGAAGTCAAGTGTGAATTTGTCATAGAAGTGTAATGCGTGTGCCAGTGTTCCCGTTCTCGGATTGATGCACAAAATTGTTGAACTAAACAAATCAATTCAATGTCTACTTGAAGAGATTAAGTATTTAAAGAACACGGGAAATATAAATGCAATTTCTTCTGAAACACTCATGTCCAGTGATAAAAAGCATAACAAAACTAAGAAAATAAGACATAATGTAAACACTGCTACGAATGATGTCACAGCTGATACCGGTGAGCCTTCAACCATAGAAGAGGTAAGTGAAGTCGTAACAACAGAAGAGATGATTGAACCGGCGAACCAACAATGGAATACGGTTAATAAAAATTGAAATGAGAAGAGAAGTAGAAGAAATATTGGCAAAGACACGGACTACACCGAAGTGGAGGTGATATCAGAGAGAAAATGGATTCATCTCTTTCGTTTTTCTACAAATACAAGAGCAGAGTCAATTGTTGCATACGCATCAAAGAAACTTGGAATCTCAGCAAATCTCCTCTCCTGTTTCCCCCTCTACAAAAAAGATGCTGATCTAACGGCATTTAAATTCGTCAATTTTCGTTTCGCTGTTCCTGCATGCATTATCCCTGATGCAATGAAAGCTGATAACTGGCCTCTTAATTTGCATGTACGTTAATTTTGTTTCTTTCCAAAAAACAAGAGTATAGAAAAGGCCGCAAGGTAAACAAGGGTGAAATTTTTACTCAATCTGCTTTTTTGCCTTGTTCGTCACGAAGAAACATTACTGTATACCAGGAATGATGTTTTACAGATTACGCATTGCGCATGTCCGCCATGTTTGTTTACTTTTCTGACAGTTTGGCTACATCACAGGCGACAAAAGCATATTATTCCCTTCTGAAGGAAGTAGACTTTGGTATATAATTTCTACTATTCTAGAATCTACAATTCGAAATGGATACCTATGTTACTCTATTAAAGTCCTTACTTACGTTAGTGTATGATGGTTAATCATGGATAAGTACAGGATTATGCTATTATATAACTGTTCCAACCGTAAGACCACATATTTTTGAAAGACGCAATGGGGAAAATTTGCTTATTTCTTATTCATCACTTTTATTCAATACATTGTGATAAATAACACATTACACATTTAATAACACTTTAGAAAATGCAAATGGAATATTAAAATATTATTTCACTTTAAAGTAACCCAGTTGTGTTGATTGTGTCTGTATGAATGCTTCTCACTACTTTTTCAAAATAATTTAAAAAACAACTCCAATAATTTTTCAATTAACACTATTTCTACCAAAGGTGTCAAAAGACAACTTTTAAAACTTTGACTTGAAATTTTTTTAAGTTGAATACTTTTTTCTAATTTATTACGATGGCCTGAACAATTATTTACTTTTGGTGGATTGGGATAACATTTTTTCCGGTTTAGAACTTAATGAAATCTATAAACAATTACTAAATATATTGGACTATGGAATCAGTAAGTTTATTCCACGTGTAAATAAAAGGAAATTTAAATTACGATGGCAAAACAAAAGATTACAAAATTCAAAAAATGCGAAAAATAAAGCGTTTTTTTTTTATTCAAAAAAACAAATTCCGAAAAAAATAAAAAACGTATTTGTGAATTGCGTAGAGAATATGAATTTCTGAATAAATTTTTAGACAAGCAGTATGTAACGAACATGGAATCAAACATAACTAAAAATACTAAATGTTTCTGATCATTTTTTAATTCTAAAAGAAAAATTAATGGGACTTTGCTAAATATGGAGTTCGAAGGAAATAAATCTCATAATATTGAGGCAACTTGAGAGCTATTTGCAAAGTTCTTTGAATCATTGTATGCCGAGCAGCATTAATCCATCTCAAAGGAAATATTTATAATGGGGGTATTGGCTCACTGTAATTATGACTAGATGATATATTAGAAGATAAATTAAACAAAGCTTTTAATGGGATCGTCAAGGACGATTTAAACTGTTTGAGAACATCAAAGGGGATTATAATCAGGATCTAGAATACGGCAAGAGTTTAAGGATTCAATGCCTTGCAGACTAAACAACAGCAGCATGGATTTGTTTCAGGTAGATCTGTATTATCAAACCTAACTTTATTCACAAAATACCTGTTTGAGTCAGTTGAGTCGGGATATCAAGTGGATGTTATTTATACAGATTTTAAAAAGGCCTTTGATACAGTATGTCATATCGTACTTTTATATAAGTTAAAATAATTTGGAATTCATTCGGTTCTTCTAACCTGGATTTCAAGTTACTTATCCAATAGGATACAAATGGTAAAAATTGGTATTGTCCGTGGTGGTTCAGGGTAGTCATTTAGGTCCACTTCTTCTTAACATATTCATAAATGAGATTCCCTCAATCCTCAGTCATGCTAATTGTCTTATGTATGCTGATGACCTTAAGATTTTCCTCCGTCTTGAAAGTCCTCAGGATTGTGTAAGAATCCAAAGAGATTTAAATATACTATGTAACTGGTGTAACATTAATCGACTAATGTTAAATGTAAATAAGTGTCATTAGTTTTCTGTTTACCACCTAATGTTGCCTGTTGTCAATGAATATTCTATATGTGGATCTACTATTTCTAGAAAAACAGAGATTACAGATCTTGGCGTGATTTACACTGACACAAAACTAACATTCTCGTTTCATATTGACTACGTAGTATCTAAAGCTAATTCAATACTGGGGTTTCTGAAACGAAGTTGTGCGCCGTTCTCTGATCCCTATGCTCTTAAGTCTGTGTACATGTCAATTGTTCGTCCGATTCTTGAATATTGCTCTGTTTTATGGTGCACGTCCTTTGTGAACTCTGCCCTATGTCTAGAAAGGGTTCAGAAGTCATTCACAAGATTTGTAATTCAACAAATGAAATTGAATCTTGATAGTTTGCCTCCATATCAAACATGTTGTGCCTTAATCGGAATAGAAGCATTAAAAGCATCATTATGGGCGAAGCCCTTCATGGACCTTCATGGAGTGAGCAATTCTTGAAACGTAAAGACGTGTTCTCTAAGTGTTCATATATATTGATAACTCAATTTAAAAAAAAAATATAATAAAAAATAAAACAACAAAGGTGGTAACTAGGTATACTTGTCGAAAATATATATATAAATACTGACATATTCCTGGATATACAAAGATTTATTTCTCAGTTTTCCTGTACATATTTTCCTCATTAAAAAAAAAAAACCGAAAATGGTGAGGTGCGGAAACTGTGAGAAAAAAATCTTCAGCGACAGCGACTGTGTCAGGGACTCCTCTTGTACCAGGAAGCTGCATTTCGGCTGTTCAACCATCACAGCCAGAACTTTCAGGGGGATGTCCACCGACCAGAAGAAGTCCTGGAAGTGCCAATATTGCCGTACACATTCCGCCGGAGATCAAGCTCCCCGAGAAGATAGGCCTGCAAAGAGAAACGAATCTGTTAGCTCTGCAGAAGTACTCAGCGCTGATGTTAAAAAAGACATGTCTACCGCTTGAACACAAAACAAAACACAAAAGCACCAAAAATAGTTGTAGTTTACAAATTCAATGTGCAAAGAAAAAATGATATACTTTGCCAAAGTAAAAGGCCCGCTATTAGTGAAGAATGCTAAATTAAACCTGAATTTGCAAGACATCAGCGAAAGTAAAAAAACCGAAATTTTAAACAGCAAGGTCTACATAAACTGCCAGCTAACGGCGTCGAACAAACAACTACTATGGAAAGCGAAAACAAAGGCCAGAACTGTTGCTTGGAAATTTGTGTGGATCCGAGATGGTAAAATTCTGGCACGCAAAGACGAAGGCACAACAGTTCTGCGAATCGCTGATGTCGATAACGTAAACAAAAAGCATAATGATCTCTGTTACACGTCAAAACAACAGAACTGACATCAATGATGCCAATGCAAATGAGTGTGTTCAAATGTCAACTATCAATTATAGAGTACATAATACGTTTAATGACACCAACAATAATGAGATGGAAAATTTTGAAATTTTATGTGCATATTTAAATATTAGGTCACTAAGGAAAAACTGGGATTTGTTTATGTGTAACATTAAAAACATAATTCGTTGTGTAAAAATAATTATTTTGGTTGAAACGAATATTTGTGATGAGGAGAACTGTTTTTATTAGCTAGACAGATTCAACACAGAATTCGAAAACAGACAAAATAGATATGGCGGTGGAATTGCAGTGTATGTAAGAAAAGAAATATCTTGTGAAAGAATTAATTGTAATACTACGTACTACGATAACATACAGATTCAAATCAAAGTAATCGAAAAAGAACTAAACATATTAGCAAATTTATCGACCACCAAAGTTGAGTGAAAGCAACTTCATCGAAGAAATAGAAAATTACAAAAAATCAATCAACGCAAGATGAAGAATTATGCACCACAAGATATTTAGAGATGATCAATTCCAAAGGCCTACAAAACTTAGCTCTTTCTAATACAAGAGTTGATCTAAATAGAGGTTCAAGCACTACTATCGATCACTGTTTAGTAAGAAGTTCGTATGATAAAATGTATGCAGCTACTGTGGAAACAAACATATCAGATCACTCCACATGAATGTGTGGTATACCAAAAGACACTAACTCCCATAGCAAGACATTGCAAAAAACTATACTAAGTGAAAATAGAGTCCATGAACTACTATCGACGATTGACTGGAGTATTTTAGAAGATGCAACAAATAAATATCAAAATAAAAAAAAAGAAAAACAAAATCCGTGGATGACAGTCGAAATAATAAATCACACAGCATTTTAAGGAATCAAGTGTAACACAATCTATGTTCCTAGAATATGTATCGGACAGTGATATTCTCAATATTATAAACAAAATGAGTGTGAATAAGTCTCCTGGGGTAGACAATATCAGAGCTAAAGATTTCAAGTACAATGCCAGTGCTTTAGTACCGGTAACTACCCAGCTTGTAAATATGTCATTGGAAGAAAGACGGTTCCCAAAGACACTCAAAATGGCAATAGTTCGACCCATCTATAAATCGGGAAAAAAAGATGATCCTTCGAACTACCGTCCAATATCTGTTCTACCAGTGATAGATAAGATAATGGAAAAAGTAATGGCAAACAGATTGCAAGACTATATTGCCAAGTATGAAATCATTAATAAAAATCAGTATGGGTTCTTGAGAAGCAGAAATGTTAACCAACTACTAAACGAGTTTGCAAATACAATCAACACTAATCTAAATAAGAACCATCATTCGCTGGTAATCTTTATTGATTTTAAAAAAGCCTTCGACACACTTTGTCATAAACGAACTATCAGTAAACTGGAAAAAATAGGCATCTATGTGAATGATATGCTATGAGTACTGCAAAATAGCATAGGATTCCAATATGCTGATGCTAAGGCTATTATGGTGAGCAACAAAAATATACACTAAGCTACTCAGACTATGCAATCTGAGTTTGATAATATTGTATTTACGTTGGTGTCATGATAATGGATTTATTATTAATGTTTAAAAAACCAAAGTAATGCATATTCGGCCGCCCCATGTAGCTCGTACACCAATTAAAATACGCTTCCACAGTTTTGAGCGTTTGCACAAAAATCCAAATTCTTTGAGCCTTACGGATAATTGCACAGATTATATTGACACACTTAACGTACCTTGGAGTTGAAGTAGACTACAATTTTAAGTGGGATCATGACATAAAATATCTATGCAAGTAATGCATATTCGGCCGCCCCATGTAGCTCGTACACCAATTAAAATACGCTTCCACAGTTTTGAGCGTTTGCACAAAAATCCAAATTCTTTGAGCCTTACGGATAATTGCACAGATTATATTGACACAGTTAACGTACCTTGGAGTTGAAGTAGACTACAATTTTAAGTGGGATCATGACATAAAATATCTATGCAAACGACTTCGGCAGTCTACTTATGCTCCTTATCATTTGACCCCATTCAGTGTCATAAAGCAAGCATAATACTCATTGGTGGAGTCAATATTGCAGTAAAGAATTATTGCATGGGGGAACCCACCGCAATACAGGATAATGGAGGTACAGAGGGCCCAGAATATAATATTTAGAATCCTTTTCCGAGCAAAATTTGGAAAGTGGTATTTTCAGCATTCAATAGATGATCTTAGTTTATTGACCATTAAACAAATGTGTCTCTTTAATTTAATAAATGAAACTTACTCCGACCAACGATTTAAACAACAAATTGATCATGAGGTCAAAACGAGACAGAGAGCGTCTTCTTTAAATCCCAAGGATACGCAACACCTATGGAAAAAAAACAATTATCTTTTGTAGTACCAACTACCTTTAATCAACTGCCACGAACTCTATGGAACATTCATGCTGTGGATATAAGAAAGAAGGAAATTAAGAAATATGTACTATTGAACAACATAAATCTCCAATAAATGTAACAGTGATCACAATTTAATATATATTCCCATCTAATATAAGTATTACTTAATAATGTATGCTAAAAATTGTATGTATAATCTTCTGCAGAAAAGCCCTTAGGCTTCGCAGATCCGTATTGTCTTAATTATATTGCACGTGTAAATGTCTTTAAATTTAAGCCGACTGGCATTTTAAATGCATTCTCTTCTATTGCTTAAAGGTTTAATCCAGCATTGAAGGGATAACTTCATGGAAATGTTAGGAACCATATTTAAATACTTTTATATTTTTGTTCTTATATATTTTTTATAAAAATGTATTGTTATATGTTCCACAAACAAGTCTTCGTAAAAGAAAATGTTTATTCCAACCATGACACTGCCATAATTATGGTTTTAACGAACCACTAACTAAATGTATACGTTTTTCTAATTCTGTTTGTTGTGAAATAGATCTATGTGATGATAGAATGAAATTCAATTATCTATTCATGTCATAAGTTTTGTATTATTTATTATTGTTATTATTTATTATTATTATCATTATTATTTATTAATTTTATCCTTATTTATCATTTACTCATTATATTTTTTTATTTATTTATTTATTTATTATTTATTCATTGCTAATTTATTTGTACATATGTGGTATCAAACATTTCAATCATTATCTGTGTAATGACCCACAATTCTCTAGAGAACTACTAAATGAAACAACTTAACTATTCGTTTGCCAGAATAAAAGTGAGTGTTTATTTATCTAGACAACTAGAATTTATATATTGTTTTGCCACCTTGATTAGGATAGTAAAATATTTATACTACTGACAAGGTCGCCATATCCCTAGTATATTTTTTAGCTTAAGTTTCAACTCTGGATTTCTCGGCTCGGTGTTATTTTCCACTACCTCGTTAGATTCTTCCAGCGAGGGATCAGAATTGCTTTCATTAGTATTTGTTCCTTCCATCCCTGTTTGAGATAAAACTGATATCTTCTTTACATGGCTTAAGTTTCTCCTAAAAGTCCCTTCATCATCTCCTTGTACCACTGCTTCATTCCGGTTTAATTTATTCACCTTAAATTCAGCAGGATCGAAAGTTGTTGTTAGCTTGTTTTGGGGTGTCAAATTGTGAAGTAAGACTTTATAGCCAATAGAAATATTCCCCTCCTTCGCACCACGAGCTCTATCTCCAATCTCTTTTCCTTTTTTTTGTTTATTTTGTCCAAGTCTCTTGCCTCTGAGTCTAAAATTGCTTCATTTATGTCTTGTATAGAAGGAATTTTATCTCTAATTGATCTATTATACAGCAGTTCTGAAGGTGATTTTCCCGTTGTACAATGCGGTGTCACGTTGTACATTAAATTTTATAGTCTGCCCCTTTCCGTGGGCTATTTGTAGTCGCTTTAAAATCGATCTATTCATTTTTTCAACTTCACCATTGGCCTGTAAGGAGACGAAGTTTTCAAATCAATGTTGTTTCTGTCACAATAGTTCTTAAATTCACCACTCACAAACTACCGACTATTATCAGCTTTTATCGATTTAGGATACCCCAATCTATAAAACATTTCTTCTAAAATGGCAATTATTTCTGAAGACGTTATTTTTTTCACAAATCTAGTCTCCTGGTATCTTGAATAATAATCAATGATTACAAAAGCGTAATCGTGATTTGGTAAATGACCCAATAGATCCATTGCAAGGCATTGCCAGGGGCCGTCTGGAAAAGCATGTCGCTGCATAAACACTGGTGGGGTCGGCCTTGAAACTAACAGACAATCTCGACACAGTTTCACGCAAGATTCCACTTCTCTGTCCATTAGTGGCCACCATACTTTTAACTGCAGTCTTCGTTTCATTGCTGTCTGCCCTGGATGACCTTCATGTCCCAACTCCAATACTTTCGTCCGTAACTGTCTTGGACAAGTCAGAGTCGGAATTTTTGCTAAGGAGTCTTTTAAACCACGAAGTAAGATGTTTCCCAGGGTGCATAGTTAAAATCGAAACGGAAATAACTTATTTTTATTACTCGCTGTCCAATCGTCTCTCTTGATATTTTCTACCGCTTCCATAATCTCTTGATCGTTGGCGTTTTCTTTGACCACCTCACTTATCGTAAGTGCACGAGGAACCACATTCTCAATTAGTGCACATACACTGTACTCACAATGCCTGTCGAAAGAGTCCGTATCCTGAATCTTTCATAACTTGGACAAGGAATCTGCTATATTAGATTTTCCTGCTTGATAAATAACTTTGAATTTAAAAGACTGAAGCCATCTTTCGATTCTAGCAGATGGTTTGGAGGTAGGCTTAAAGATAGTTCGAATTCTATTCCTGCAGATAGTAATAAAAACGTTCTACTTCCCAAACTAAAGCTAAACTATCTTTTTCAGTCTGGGAGTATCTCCTTTCTACTGCAGACAGGCTTTTGCTAGCGAAAGGACATCCTTCATGAAATTGTAAGAGGACTGCTCATAATGCAACAGGACTGGCATCAGCAACTAATCATGTACGCTTCTTAGGGTTAAAGTAAGCCAGAGTCGGCATTTTTGCTAGGGAGTCTTTTAAACGCTTAAACGCATCTTCCTGTTTTTCACCCCAGGTAAACGGAATATCCATTTTAATAAGCTTCCATAGCGGTTCTGTAGTGTCTGCCAAATCTGGAATAAACTTTCCTAAATAAGTAACAAGACCCAAAAAACTTAGTCTTTCCTCCTTCGTGTTTGGAGACCGATATTCCAAGATCGTTCTAACTTTGTCGGGATCTGCACTAATTCCAGTTGTGGCTAATACATGGCCTAAAAACTTTAACTCATGTACTTTCCAGCTGCACTTGTCCCTGTTAAGGGTGACGTTCATATCTTTGATTATGTTCAATACGGCCCTTAATTCGCTGTCATTTTCCTTTTCAATTACTCCAAAAACAATTATATTGTCCAAGTAATTCAATGCATTGTGACAAGGGGCTAAGATATTTTCCATTGTCTTTTGGAATATTTCTGGGGCTGAATTCACACCAAACAACATCCGTTTGTATCGAAACAGGCCTTTATGGGTAATGAATGTTGTTATTTCGCGGCTGTCTTTAGTTAGCTCTAGTTGGTGATACGCGTTCCTAAGGTCTAAACGGGACAAATACTGAGCACCCTTCAGTTTGGTCATAAGCGTATTAAACGTAGGAAGTGGATAATTTTCTCTTAATGTAGCCGCGTTTGCTCGGCGCATGTCTACGCATAAACGAATATTTCCATCTTCCTTGAATACTAACACTATAGGTGAGATCCAAGGACTTTGACCGTAAACGGGTTCGATGATATCCTCTTCTATTGCCTCATTGAGTTTACGTGCTACTTTTTCTTCCAAAGCTGTTGGAATGCGACGTAAGGGTTGCTGGACCGACTTCACTAACTTATCTATAGTCAACTGTACCTGTACTCCCTTTATCTTCGGAAAAGGACGTTTGTCTTCCACCCGATTTACGTCCACTCCCAATTTATGAACTCTTAACTTGAGCGCAGTATCACGCCCCATAAGGGACTGTGTACCGTTCTTGATAACATAGAAGGAAGCCATCGATTCTTTACGGTAGTCAACGCATATGGGTGCTTCAAAAACAGCTCTTATTTCACGCATCTCTTTAGCTGCGTAAGTTAAAGTACCGTTTTACTTCGGCTTATCCTCCAGTAATTACAATATTTCATAGATTCGGATTTCAATTCTCAGTGAGGAATCGAAACTAAGAAAAGTAGTAAATATTGTTTTTAATGTCTTTCTATTCAAAAAGGGTCCTACCCTCATAAATCGCATTTCAGTTTTATGTATTTTCTTTATCCCATATCATTTAAGTACTTTTGTAATTTGATACACAAGATAATGCTCGACGGCAAGTGCATCGGCATTATTTCCTTAGGTTAGTGATAATCGAAATTCATTTTTGTAGGCCAGTTTGGAAATAAAGTTGAATGAGAGCGGACGTGATCCGTTACTCCAACTGAGCAAACTCAACCGTATTTTAATTCGTATGCTCTGAACTGATTTTCCGATTCTGTTCTGACATTAATCAATGCTGACATTTTGCGTAGATTTTCCCAGTCTTCTTCCCCTATCAAATTGAAACGTGAACCTGAGTCGATTAGCATTAAAAATTTGTAGTTTCCCATGGAACAGATTATTTTCCACTTGAAGCTGCTACTTGGTCTTCTGTGATTTGAAAACAGGAGTGCTCACTACAAGTACTACTTGAGTTTTCTGCGTCTACGAACCTAACCTTTGATGGTCCAAACTTATTTTTCTTATGAAAAGACTCATTATCAAATGGGGTCTTTCGCTTGTCAGACTTGGTTTTACATTTCTTAGCAAAATTCCCCAAAAACCCACATTTATTACATTTGCTATTTTTAGCTCTACACGAAATATTATTTGCCAAGTGACCCAATCTTCCACATCTTTGACATTCGTCATCTTCGTTTGGACCCTTCCGTTTAAGAGCAGTTCGGATGCTGTTAATACTACTTGACGATAGAGCTGGAATCATCGATTCTGTCTGGCTCGCGATCTGTTCGTGAACTTGACACATCTCTAACACATCTTCTAGGGAGTGTTCCTTTTCCAATAAAAGTTTCTTTAAATCTCTAGAAGCCCATGCGTCTATGACCTTGTCTTTTATGTCCATTTCAAAAACCTCTTGCTTTGTGTTACCAAAAGAGCATTTGGCTGCCTGATGTCTAAGTCGCAGAAGAAATTTATTGAAGCTTTCCCCTTCATCTGGCTTGAGTGTTCTGAACAAGTGTCTTTCAAATGTCGAATTTCTCTTGGGTGAAAAATAGTCATTTAGTTTTCTTACCAACACCATGAATACATTTTCATCCTCAATTGCTGGAGCTTTAGCGGATTCAATTGTGGAATCCGCTAAAGCTGCAGGGATATTAAAAATAACCTCTTGTAATTCTGGTCCTCCCATATCCAAGTAAAGGGAAAATGAACGATACCACTTTTTCCATTCTGATCTCATCAAGGACTTATCGATATTTTCACATAGAAAAGGTTTTATCGCGGACTCGGCCATCGTTTCCTTATGAGTAACTCTCAATCCTAAACCTCCTTTTTTTTCTTGCAATTTGCCTTTGGTCAACAATTAAATGTAACCCTCAATGCTGCAATTGAATGCAACTTCTTTCTTTTGCAATTTAATGCCTTTGGTATTAGTACAAAAAAAGGTAAAACCATTAACGCCACACACTACACTTCCACTTTGCATAATTTGCGGGAGGAAATTAAAAAGAAAAGACGGGGTCGCAGCGGGTGTGTTGCTTCTTCATGACAACGCTCCTGTTCACACGGCGCGAGTTTCCAAGGCTGCTGCGCGAGATTGTGGTTTCGAAGAAATCCAGACCTTGCCCCTAGTGATTATTTCCTGTTTCCGGATTTGAAAAAATGTCTTCATGGAAAAAGGTTTTCGGATGATGAAGAACTCAAGTCGGCAATAACTGGGTATTCTGTTTAACTAGGGATAAAACGCGAATTAAATTAATCACATTTATATGAAATCTTACACGAATGCACTAAAATAATAGTATTACTTGATAAATAAGTCAATTTATATATACAACCACAGCTTCACCCCGATACCGATAATAAATTGAACGCCCTTCGTAGAAATTATATATTGCTTTGCCACCTTGATTAGTGCAGTAAAATGTTTATACTACTGACAATGTCGCCACAATCTACAACAAAATATTTCTGTAATCTGGTGGAGTTAAGCTCGATATATGAAATAAATAAATAAATCTAAATCTAAGTCTAAACAAATCTATTATTGCATGCTATCTCTTTTTAATATTCGTGTGCTTCTACGGGCAATGTAAACTCGAATTGAGAAATTTCACATTAAAAACTGACGGACATAAAAATTCGTGACAGACGTTTTGAATTCACATTAATATGATACTGACTCGACTGAGTTACACAATACCAAAGTATATTCAGTAGAAAAATTTGTCGACTATGGATTTAATCGAAACATTCTTCTGAATGTCCCCAAGGCCCAATAAGAATTCAAGATTTCTGCTTTTCAAAACTTTTTTTTTAGGCCAAGCTTAGGCCAAGCACATTTAGGTGTTTGGGGAAGGTGAAGTGGCCCGTTAGTACGCCGGTAATTCGTCTGCAGTCTTTTCTGTTAAGAGATAACAAGAATGCCGCGGATTTCTTACAGACATCAGGGAGCATGCGCTTGGTTTGTCTACATCCTGGAGAGTCATTCCAACTCCGTTGTGCTCTCGAGAAGCCCAGCCATCGATGGAAGCCCTAACCGAAGACGCGGGTAGTCCCGACGCAGGTTCGAGTCTCCTCAGATCCTTGTCTAGCAAGTTCATCGGCGATCTCATTTTCCGTGATCCCGTGTTGGTCCGGGACCCAGACAAGCCTTAGCGAATTGAACCTGCCGATCCAATTTAGAGAAGACTTACATACTTGGACTATTTTGGAAGTGGTTAAAGGGTTGAGTAGGGCCTTCAGCACAGCTTGGCTGTCGCCACAGACACAAATACTTCGCCCCTTCCACCTGTTCTTCACAATATAGTTCGTGGCCATTAGGATCGTATAGGTTTCCGCTTGGAAGACCGACGCAAATTTACCTAATGAGGTAAATTCACGTATTGGGGCCATCCGTGAAGATTCGACTACATTCTTTTCCTGGCTCATAGTCTGGTCAGAGCCATTCATGACTGTAGGGAAAGTCGACTTTGTATGTGCGTCGCAGCTGGATTGCTGTTGTCCTCGCGTCAGAAGGCATATCCATGAGTCTGTGGTCCAAAGAAATACGTTGCGCAAAGTCATCGAAACTGCAGTGCGAGTTGTACCAAAGACCACTTCTTTTTAAACGGAAGATGGCCTTGAGAGTGCACCCCATGATGTGGATATCAAGAGGGGAGGGGCAGGGGGATTCAGAAGTGCATCAAGAGCAGAGCCAGGCGTGCTATGGAAGACCCCTATGCAACCGCGACAAACCGTCCTTTGAAGGTTAGTGAAAGCAGCAGTCACGTATTTACGCGAAAGCTTATTCCACCAAACAACTGATGCGTATGATAGAAGACGCGTTATCATAGCCGTGTAGATCCAAAGGGATCTTTTTAGTGATAGACCAAAAGACCTCCCTTACACTGCCAGAAAACTGACAGCGCCTTGGTAGTTTTCGACTCAATGTGTTTTTTCAAGAGGAGATAAGACGCCAGCCTGAGTGCAGCCTCTATTCACCACCGACATTACATACTGGCCACTGTCCGCATTACCAATTATAGTTCTATTCATTCGTATTGCTTTCATCCACAACACTAATGATTCCTCTACACCGTGTTTTCTGGCCGAGTTACACATGCCATCAAAAGTCGCATTATCAGAAGCACCCTCTATATCGATGAAGATGCCCAACGCGTATTCTTTCTCATCGAGTGCACATTCAAAACAAGATTTCGAAGTGCAGTCTCGATAGATTTTCCGCGCTGATAAGCAGGTTGCATCTGAGACAGAGGATTGATTTGCAAAGCAGTTTTGCGCACATGTAGCTCAACCATCCTTTCCATGCTTTTCAGCAGGAAGGAGGTTAAACTGATCGGTCTGAAGCTCTTGGCGAAGGAGTAGTCCCCCTTACCAATTTTTGGTATAAAGGCTAACCTAACTATGCGCCAGGGGGTCGGGAAATAGGCCAGTGTCAGACTGGCAGTGCAAATTCTTTTCAGAACCGGTAGTAACGGGTCGATGCCCTTTTGCAGCAAATCTGGATATATGCCATCGGTACCTGGCGACTTGAAACCATCAAAGGACGCCTCTGCGTACTTGATAGCCTCGCCTGTTACCATGAGTGATAACACACACCAGTCTCGGCGTGTAATGTTTATCAGATCATCTCTAGTTCCTAGGATAGGAGCAAGTCGTGAGGTTATGACTTGGTTTCCTGGAAAATGAGTCTCAAGCCTCAGGCTGAGTTTCAGCTTATGACTCAGTGTAGGTACCATCGGATTTCCTGAGTGTTTCCAGTCTTGCTGGTTTGTCATTCTATAAGACTTAAGGAAGAGGTTCCAGTCCTCCTCTGAATTTGTCTTTAGGGTCCTGTTAAGAAGTTTGCCAAGAAGTTCCACCATGGAACAGGTGATCGGCAGGGAGTATTTCTGACAGGACATGTCAGTTCGAAACATTTGGTGGGGGTATTGTTCGGATCTTGAACTGCCGTCTCAACCTCCGGTCTCGTTCTGAGCCTAGCGAAAGGTTCGATGAGAGTTTCTAGCTAATCCCTCCAGTTGGTTTTTCTAAAATTCCTTCTCTTCAACAATGTTATGGCTTTGCATTCGATTCTGAATTCAATGTACTGGACATGTCAGTTCGAAACATTTGGTCGGGGTATTGTTCAGGTCTTGAACTGCCGTCTCAACCTCCGGTCTCGTTCTGAGCTTAAGGAACAGGTTCCAGTCCTCCTTTGAATTAGTCTTTAGGGACCTGTTAAGAAGTTTTTCCAAGAAATTCCACCATGGAGAAGGTGATCGGCGGGGAGTATTTCTGACTGGACATGTCAGTTCGAAACATTTGGTGGGGGTATTGTTCAGGTCTTGAACTGCCGTCTCAGGTTCGATGCGAGTTTTTAGCTAATCCCTCCAGTTGGTTTTTTTAAAATTCCTTCTCTTCAATAAGGTTATGGCTTTGCATCTGACATGGATATTTCCGACAGAACCTTCCAGTCTGTAATCTCCTTAAGGGATCTATTGGATAGCGTTAAGTGGATTACTTTCTGTCGAAACAAGTATTTTAGTCAGGGGCCCCTCGGAGACTGCCTCGTTTGGAGCCCGTTCAATCTTTTCGGTTTCCCGAGTCATGGTGTCAGAAGCAATACTCTGGTTAGCCGCCTGCCTATGGGATTGGAGATTGAGCGTAACAGGCAGAGCTTCTCCGCTACTTTCTCTATATTTCCAACTCAAACTACCGAACGAATCTTCGGCGACTCCTTGGTCAGCGCCGCTATTGGTGAGGGTAGTAGGGAGTATGATGGGTTTGGCCTCCAGAATCCTTGCCCCAACCGCAGTCGAGAAGACTACGGGTGGATTTTGCTATAGCGACTGCCACTTGGAGTGATCAATAATTTGTTGGTTATCCGTCATACTAATTTTAGACGTTTTTAAGGTCCAAGTCGAAACGATTCTGGCTTTTGGTTCGATGTCTCACCTGGGAACCTTTAGAGCCGACCTTCTTTGACTCTTAAGCTCTTCCGCCAAGACAAGGCAGTTTGTCCTTGAAATTTTGTAGACAGCTGTTACGAGGCATACATTTTGCTGCCGCAGCAACACCATTTTTTCGGGTGGATGATTCTCCTCTGTTTCTTTTTACAGCAATAATTTTACTCGATTCGTATTCCAATTTCTTTTCAGTGCTAATTTGAGGAGGGTGATTAGCCAAATTTTCCTCAAGCTGCTTCCCCATTTGCACTAGTTCGTTGTTAGAAGAATCTAAAGAAATGTTCATGTCTGAGAGTTTAGACATTTTTTTACAGGTTCGATCGTTCGAGTTCTGTCGATGTTTAATTTTTTCTCATCATGTTTATCAAATATACCTTTTCTCGCAAAATTTAAAATTTGTAAAGCTCGGGCACTCATATTTCTGCACTTTGTTAACATTTGTATTTGAATTATACTTACAAGACTTTTATCATAACTGAATTCTTTCTTTCTTTCACTTCCCACAACACTTAAGTAAAGTAAAATGTCACGCTTGGTTGGTATGATGTTTTAATCCGCTTAGCTAACATAGTCACCTTTGAAGTACAAATCAAAAATTCGTAATAACAACCCATAGTGGAAGGAATATAAGTATGCTGCACAGTTCTATTGAAACCCTTCGTGACGTCATCGGGGGAATTAGTACGTCAATAGAAACTTAAAGGTGGAAACAAACACAAATTGTTCACGCACTAGAAATCAAAAAACAGAAAACAAAAAATCATAACAACTTATGCCAGTTTTGCTATCACTCATAGACCGTTGAACATTTCAATAAAGTCGATTCAAGTCGTTTTCATACGAAGGTGCTTCATTGATTTTTTCATAGATTTTCCGTTTGGAAAAGTAACTTAAATCAAAATAAGTCGTTACGTTATACGGACATTCTGTAGTTCCAAAATTCTTTTGTGAGCTTAGCGGTTATTGAAACTGCTGTAAGTTATGATAACGAATTAAGCGATTTTTTTCTTTTCGCCTAATTGAAAATAAAAGGCCAGGCTTTTTTTGTATATTAAGACAATCATGATTTCGATATAGCAAAAAATCAGTTTGTGTCTTAAGTCGACTTAAGCGGTTTGCGCTTATGGCCACAGATGTTCGAGCTGGACTTATTTTCTTGATTTTAAATTTGTTCAGCCCTTAATTGACAAAGTTAATTTCTCAGTTCTTTACAGAGGACTTCCATATTATCGAGTCCAGTCCTTAGTTCCGTATTTTTCATTTCGAGGCTTTTCAACCTCGTTAGAGCATGTACTTCGTGTCTAGGCGAGTGAAAACTCGTTGAGGATTTCATAAGATACTTGAATTCTAGGCGAAGTATTTTAATTAGCGGTGATACGAGCTTTTTTTATGTTAAAACCTGTTGGTGGTGATCTATTTACCCTTGAACACTATTAGAAGAAGTCCAAACGCAAATATTGGCTTTTCCCAAAATCCGTAGAGAATGACTCTGAAGAATGTGGATTTGCCAGTGTGACAGGTGTGATTCATTGCATTTTCATAATTATTTGTTTGTCCTAGAATAATCTGTGACTTTTAGTCGCCTCTTACGTCGGCATGTCTTACCTCGGGTATAATCTAACCCCTAACACAAAGGGTGCATGCTAATTTTGCTTCGTTCATTATTGTACCGCTTCTTTATACGGGACATTATAATCTTGTTGCTATGCCTATGAGAGTAACTCTTCGTGCAATTCGGTTAAGTTGCAACGACATCCCTTGTTGCAACGACATTTCTTTCATGGTATTCATATACTTCTATGGAATAATAATCGAAGAATTGTACCAGCCAGAGAAACGCAACAATCTTTTCAAAAAAACTTCTTTTTTATTTCCACTGCGGCAGACAGACAAAGAAAAACGTGGTTCGTAGTCAAAAATTTGCCATCTCCCCAAAAAAAAAAGAAAAATGGTTCCCGAGAGGATTTTGTTCCTTTTTCTTGTTGTTCCTCTTCTTCGTTTTGGTGCTGCCAAATTTTTGTAACACTGCCCTCCCCTTAAAGTATCGCGCCTCAGTCCGATGTATTATCTCTCTCGACCCACTCGACGCTTAGGGTTATACAACCAGACCTTATCACCTGCGGAAAAAGAGATAGGGTTAGCTCGCATGTCATACCTGCTCTTCATCGCTTCGGGTGCCAGCAAGTTTGTCCGGGTTTCTTCATAAACTAAACGAAAATGATGCTGAAGTTTGTCGACGAATGCAACACTCGACTGTGGTGAGTTCGGTCGGGGTCCAAACATTACATCAGCTGGTAATCGTAGCTGAGCATCGCTGGCGTGTGCTTACTGGCCTCGTCCACGGAAGAACGGTATGCCATCAAGGCCAGTGGGAGGAGCTCATCCCAATTTGATTGATTTTTGTCCACATATTTCGCCAAGTAATCCAATAAGGTCCGATTATACCGCTCGACCACACAATCGGACTCTGGGTGCAAAGGCGTGGTTCGGGTCTTCTCGACGCCCAGGTACTGCATTGTTTGTTGAAAAACTGAGAGAGAGAAATATCCTGTGCAACATTTAGTGCCTCCGACAGACACGTTGCTAAAAGTTTCTGTACTTGGCCGTCTTGAATGCCTTCGATAAACTGGCTGAGTACGATTTTATGATGATGTCAGTTTTTGTATTTCCAATGCAAATTCAGCCAGCGATTCCCTGGGTCGTTGAACTCTATTTCGCAGATGTGTAGAATTTGCATGCGTGTCTATAGAAAATCGTTGTCGCAACCAAGCAACAAGAGGGATTCACTGTACGCACCTGGCTCACATGGCTCTCCTTTGGCAATTTCCAAGTGGGGTCAAATTGCCTGGGACTTACCGGCGAGTTTGTTTCAGATGTGCCTGAATCCGCTCGGTGCGACTCATTAAGGTCTGTAGCGATTTGTGTGGATGCAGCATTGACTGGAGGGGACTTCCGTTGGCGTTGCATTAACCCTGTTAGGTTCCAGTTGCTCGGTCAAGCGTTTTTCCATAGATGCGTTCTGATTGGTGAGTTTTTCCTCCAATTTGATGTGTTGAGCAGCCACAGTTTCGCTTAGCTCACGTTTAAACGCAGCAAATTCCGAGAAAATTTTATCGAATAATTGTTTGATAGATTGTTTGTCCATGGCTCTTGTGGGTCTATTTAAACAACAAATATTCACCCCACATCTGACACCAGTGTAACAAGAATTGTACCAGACAGAGAAACGCAACAATCTTTTCAAAAAAACTTCTTTTTTATTTCCACTTCGGCAGACAGACAAAGAAAAACGTGGTTCGTAGTCAAAAATTGGCCATCTCCCCAAAAAAAAAAGAAAAATGGTTCCCGAGAGGATTTTGTTCCTTTTTCTTGTTGTTTCTTTTTCTTGTTGTTCCTCTTCTTCGTTTTGGTGCTGCTAAATTTTTGTAACAGTATATTCAGTGGAAAAATTTGTCGAAATTATCGATGGATTTAATCGAAACATTCGGAATGTCCCGAAGACCCAATAAGAATTCAAGATTTCTGCTTTTCAAAACTTTTTTTTGTCGGAGGTTTTTGAGTACCTGAAGGGCATTCCGGAGGAATACCAGCAAGCGCTTTTGTGATGAGGAGCCTACATCATCAGCTCTCACCTCATCAGCACCAAATAAGTGCTACCTGATCCGAGCAAATGCGGGACAGTGGCAGAGGAAGTGCTCTGCAGTGTCGTCGTCTTCTCCACAGGTGTCGTCGTCTTCTCGCAGAGGGTTTCGTCGCTTAGGCCAAGCACATTTAGGTGTTTGGGGAAGGTGTAGTGGCCCGTTAGTACGCCGGTAATTCGTCTGCAGTCTTTTCTGTTAAGAGATAACAAGAATGCCGCGGATTTCTTACAGACATCAGGGAGCATGCGCTTGGTTTGTCTACATCCTGGAGAGTCATTCCAACTCCGTTGTGCTCTCGAGAAGCCCAGCCATCGATGGAAGCCCTAACCGAAGACGCGGGTAGTCCCAACGCAGTTTCGAGTCTCCTCAGATCCTTGTCTAGCAAGTTCATCGGCGGTCTCATTTTCCGTGATCCCGTGTTGGTCCGGAACCCAGACAAGCCTTAGCGAATTGAACCTGCCGATCCAATTTAGAGAAGACTTGCATACTTGGACTATTTTGGAAATGATTAAAGGGTTGAGTAGGGCCTTCAGCACAGCTTGGCTGTGGCCACAGACACAAATACTCATCGCCCCTTCCACCTGTTCTTCACAATATAGTTCGTGGCCATTAGGATCGTATAGGTTTCCGCTTGGAAGACCGACGCAAATTTACCTAATGAGTGGAGTCTAATGTTGTCGCTCTCTACGAAAGCGCCAGCGCCTGACGCTTCATTCGTCTTGGAGCCATCCGTGAAGATTCGACTACATTCTTTTCCTGGCTCATATTCTGGTCAGAGCCACTCATGACTGTAGGGAAAGTCGACTTTGTATGTACGTCGCATCTGGATTGCTGTTGTCCTCGCGTCAGAAGGCATATCCATGAGTCTGTGGTCCAAAGAAATACGTTGCGCAAAGTCATCGAAACTGCAGTGCGAGTTGTACCAAAGACCACTTCTTTTTAAACGGAAGATGGCCTTGAGAGTGCACCCCATGATGTGGATATCAAGAGGGGAGGAGCAGGGGGATTCAGAAGTGCATCAAGAGCAGAGCCAGGCGTGCTATGGAAGACCCCTATGCAACCGCGACAAACCGTTCTTTGAAGGTTAGTGAAAGCAGCAGTCACGTATTTACGCGAAGGCTTATTCCAGCAAACAACCGATGCATATGATAGAATACCCCTTATCATAGCCGTGTAGATCCAAAGGAATCTTTTTGGTGATAGACCAAAAGACATCCCTTACACTGCCAGAAAACTGACAGCGCCTTGGTAGTTTTCGACTCAATGTGTTTTTTCAAGAGGAGATAAGACGCCAGCCTGAGTGCAGCCTCTATTTACCACCGACATTACATACTGGCCACTGTCCGCATTACCAATTATAGTTCTATTCATTAGTATTGCTTTCATCCACAACACTAATGATTCCTCTACACCGTGTTTTCTGGCCGAGTTACACATGCCATCAAAAGTCGCATTATCAGAAGCACCCTCTATATCGATGAAGATGCCCAACGCGTATTCTTTCTCATCGAGTGCACATTCAAAACAAGATTTTGAAGTGCAGTCTCGATAGATTTTCCGCGCTGATAAGCAGGTTGCATCTGAGACAGAGGATGGATTTGCAAAGCTGTTTTGCGCACATGTAGCTCAACCATCCTTTCCATGCTTTTCAGCAGGAAGGAGGTTAAACTGATCGGTCTGAAGCTCTTGGCGAAGGAGTAGTCCCCCTTACCAATTTTTGGTATAAAGGCTAACCTAACTATGCGCCAGGGGGTCTGGGGACTGGCAGTGCAAATTCTTTTCAGAACCGGTAGTAACGGGTCGATGTCCTTTTGCAGCAAATCTGGATATATGCCATCGGTACCTGGCGACTTGAAACCATCAAATGACGCCTCTGCGTACTTGATAGCCTCGCCTGTTACCATGAGTGATAACACACACCAGTCTCGGCGTGTAATGTTTATCAGATCATCTCCAGTTCCTAGGATAGGAGCAAGTTGTGAGGTTATGACTTGGTTTCCTGGAAAATGAGTCTCAAGCCTCAGGCTGAGTTTCAGCTTTTGACTCAGTGTAGGTACCATCGGATTTCCTGAGTGTTTCCAGTCTGACTGGTTTGTCTTTCTTTAAGACTTAAGGAAGAGGTTCCAGTCCTCCTCTGAATTTGTCTTTAGGGACCTGTTAAGAAGTTTTCCAAGAAGTTCCACCATGGAACAGGTGATCGGCAGGGAATATTTCTGACTGGACATGTCAGTTCGAAACATTTGGTGGGGGTATTGTTCAGGTCTTGAACTGCCGTCTCAACCTCCGGTCTCGTTCTGAGCTTAAGGAACAGGTTCCAGTCCTCCTTTGAATTAGTCTTTAGGGACCTGTTAAGAAGTTTTCCAAGATGTTCCACCATTGGCAGGGAGTATTTCTGACTGTACATGTCAGTTTGAAACATTTGGTGGGGGTATTGTTCACGTCTTGAACTGCCGTCTCAACCTCCGGTCTCGTTCTGAACCTAGGGAAAGGTTCGATGCGAGTTTCTAGCTAATCCCTCCAGTTGGTTTTTCTAAAATTCCTTCTCTTCAGCAAGGTTATGGCTTTGCATTCGATTCGGAATTCAATGTATCTATGGTCTGACATGGACATTTCCGACAGAACCGTCCAGTCTGTAATCTCCTTAAGGGATCTATTGGATAGCGTTAAGTGGATTACTTTCAGTCGAAACAAGTATTTTAGTCAGGGGCCCCTCGGAGACTGCCTCGTTTGGAGCCCGTTCAATCCTTTCGGTTTCCCGAGTCATGGTGTCAGAAGCAATACTCTGGTTAGCCGCCTGCCTATGGGATTGGAGATTGAGCGTAACAGGCAGAGCTTCTCCGCTACTTTCTCTATATTTCCAACTCAAACTACCGAACGAATCTTCGGCGACTCCTTGGTCAGCGCCGCTATTGGTGAGGGTAGTAGGGAGTATGATGGGTTTGGCCTCCAGAATCCTTGCCCCAGCCGCAGTCGAGAAGACTACGGGTGGATTTTGCTATAGCGACTGCCACTTGGAGTGATCAATAATTTGTTGGTTATCCGTCATACTAATTTTAGACGTTTTTAAGGTCCAAGTCGAAACGATTCTGGCTTTTGGTTCGATGTCTCACCTGGGAACTTTTAGAGCCGACCTTCTTTGACTCTTAAGCTCTTCCGCCAAGACAAGGCAGTTTGTCCTTGGAATTTTGTAGACAGCTGTTACGAGGCATACATTTTGCTGCCGCAGCAACACCATTTTTTCGGGTGGATGATTCTCCTCTGTTTCTTTTTACAGCAATAATTTTACTCGATTCGTATTCCAATTTCTTTTCAGTGCTAATTTGAGGAGGGTGATTAGCCAAATTTTCCTCAAGCTGCTTCTCCATTTGCACTAGTTCGTTGTTAGAAGAATCTAAAGAAATGTTCATGTCTGAGAGTTTAGACATTTTTTTACAGGTTCGATCGTTCGAGTTCTTTCGATGTTTAATTTTTTCTCATCATGTTTATCAAATATACCTTTTCTCGCAAAATTTAAAATTTGTAAAGCTCGGGCACTCATATTTCTGCACTTTGTTAACATTTGTATTTGAATTATACTTACAAGACTTTTATCATAACTGAATTCTTTCTTTCTTTCACTTCCCACAACACTTAAGTAAAGTAAAATGTCACGCTTGGTTGGTATGATGTTTTAATCCGCTTAGCTAACATAGTCACCTTTGAAGTACAAATCAAAAATTCGTAATAACAACCCATAGTGGAAGGAATATAAGTATGCTGCACAGTTCTATTGAAACCCTGCGTGACGTCATCGGGGAAATTAGTACGTCAATAGAAACTTAAAGGTGGAAACAAACACAAATTGTTCACGCACTAGAAATCAAAAAACAGAAAACAAAAAATCATAACAACTTATGCCAGTTTTGCTATCACTCATAGACCGTTGAACATTTCAATAAAGTCGATTCAAGTCGTTTTCATACGAAGGTGCTTCATTGATTTTTTCATAGATTTTCCGTTTGGAAAAGTAACTTAAATCAAAATAAGTCGTTACGTTATACGGACATTCTGTAGTTCCAAAATTCTTTTGTGAGCTTAGCGGTTGTTGAAAATGCTGTAAGTTATGATAACGAATTAAGCAATTTTTGTCTTTTCGCCTAATTGAAAATAAAAGGCCAGGCTTTTTTTGTATATTAAGACAATCATGATTTCGATATAGCAAAAAATCAGTTTGTGTCTTAAGTCGACTTAAGCGGTTTGCGCTTATGGCCACAGATGTTCGAGCTGGACTTATTTTCTTGATTTTAAATTTGTTCAGCCCTTAATTGACAAAGTTAATTTCTCAGTTCTTTACAGAGGACTTCCATATTATCGAGTCCAGTCCTTAGTTCCGTATTTTTCATTTCGAGGCTTTTCAACCTCGTTAGAGCATGTACTTCGTGTCTAGGCGAGTGAAAACTCGTTGAGGATTTCATAAGATACTTGAATTCTAGGCGAAGTATTTTAATTAGCGGTGATACGAGCTTTTTTTATGTTAAAACCTGTTGGTGGTGATCTATTTACCCTTGAACACTATTAGAAGAAGTCCAAACGCAAATATTGGCTTTTCCCAAAATCCGTAGAGAATGACTCTGAAGAATGTGGATTTGCCAGTGTGACAGGTGTGATTCATTGCATTTTCATAATTATTTGTTTGTCCTAGAATAATCTGTGACTTTTAGTCGCCTCTTACGTCGGCATGTCTTACCTCGGGTATAATCTAACCCCTAACACAAAGGGTGCATGCTAATTTTGCTTCGTTCATTATTGTACCGCTTCTTTATACGGGACATTATAATCTTGTTGCTATGCCTATGAGAGTAACTCTTCGTGCAATTCGGTTAAGTTGCAACGACATCCCTTGTTGCAACGACATTTCTTTCATGGTATTCATATACTTCTATGGAATAATAATCGAAGGTTTGCTCGAAAGTTCCGATGCTCCTCATGACATGTGTTGTTTTTTAGTATTTAAGATCCTTACGTCGATGTGCTTGTGGCTTATTTTGTTTTTGTACTTCTTCATCGATGGTAGCGTTTTCCGCTTGATAATGCTTTCAAATCGATTCGATATTTTCAAGCCGTACCTCTACATTCCGCCTGCTCTTTCTAAATGCATCTACCTTTTTATTGAAGCTTAATACAATCCATTAAAATTAAACTATTCCTACACTGCGCAATTTTCTATTTTTTACTAAACAAAATATTTTCTTAGATAATTTATGGCTGCAGATACTAGAAAAATGATAAAAAAAATCAATTTTTTAGTATTCCTTATTTATTTATAAAAAAAATTACTGTATCATATCTGCTACATCGTATCATTTCATATCTGCTACAGTCCAATGGCTACATGAGTCCTGGCGCAGGTCCTTTGGTGGTATGTAAGCTGTCGTTGCTGAGCGTTTATTTTTTGCTTGGATACTTTTTTCTAGATCACTTGACCTTCCTCTTTTGCTTGCATATTGAATGCCTTGGTTGCACAATCAATATTCAACATCAGCTCGAAAATCCTTGTCGACGGGAAGCTTGCAATTGGGAATCCTTTGTCTACTTACAAGACAATGTATTCCACATTTTGCAAGATACACAGCCAATAGAGGTACATTTCTGGATACTCGATAAATCAGATAAATAAATCCTCAATAAATATAAATACCTAGGGTCATTTTCATCTCCTGTAAATAACTCAAATTTGTAAAAAAATTCATCTGTTCCGCAAAGCACATAAAGCTTGTAACCCCATTTATGGGGATTTGCTGGTAAGTACTGCTTTATATAATGTCTTGCCTTTGTCGCACACAGTTGTTCGTCCACACAAAGGTATTGCTGCATCGTAACAGATTCAAACTTGGCATTTAAACTATTTATTATAGGTCGTAATTTGTATAGTCTATCATGATCAGGATGATCTCGTAGCTTCATATTTGAGTTTTGATTGAAATGCAAAAATTGTCTAATTTTAACGAATTTGTTGTAGCTTTTTTGACTTTATCAAAACCAAGTTCAGGTGACCAATAACTCCTTATATCTGGCATGTGAACAACAGACATATGCAAAGCAGATTCCAATATACTGATAGATATCCCGCACAGTTATATTAGCAGGTATGCTTGCATCTTTTTCAACAGGAAACAGATTTGTTTCTTCCGTTATGGCAGATACTAATTTATTGTGCGTTGTCACCCAGAACTACACTTTTTTCTCCACAAAATGTGACTGTATTTTTCTTTCAGTTCTTTGGTTTCTTTCTTAGAATCTCGTGTACGCGATATGTCTTCCTTCTCAACTTCTTGCTCTTCTTCGTTGATATTATCAGTAGCCTCATTATTTTCTTCATCTGCTACCATTCCAGCTATTCCGTCTTCGAATTCAATGGACATGGCTAGCATATCAGCAGCAATACAGTTTTTTTCAATCAAGCACTTGAATTATCTTTCACTTTTCTTACCTGTATCGAATATATTTCTTTTAAATTAGTACTTTCTTTTAATACTTTTATTCTAAAAAAGTTTTGTACCCGCTTATATCTGCACTAGTTGAAGTTAGCTACTACGACGACGAATAACCAAAATGTCAAAGTCTACCGTTAGTCTACATAAATCTTAGCCTACTTATGCACTTCAAAATAAATGTAGCAGATCAGGCTTTAGCGAAAAAGTGAGAAAAAAAATATAAATCGTGAAGTGCAAAAAGTGTCACAAGAAACTATAAGAGCCAGTAGCCTGGTGGTTGTGTAATCGGCCGTGCACACGGCGCACACGGAACTGTTTAACTGCGGTTGAGTACGAGAGTGACCACTGCGGGCTCTTCGTGGCTATTCAGCTCCCGAACGAGGTGGAAGAACTGGAGGAATATGTCCAGAGGCACGCTTATAATTACAATAAGGTCCGCTTGCCACGTTTCTCCATTGCTTTATCCACAGAACTACGTTCGAGTGGGATCAATCCTCCGACAAACAGAAACCTGACGAACGAAGAGGTTGACAGGTACCTCATACAAATGGACGACGTAATAAAACGAACCATGGAGAAAACCATTCCGAAGGTAGTACAAATCGATGACAGCGATGTTTATCGAAATGCTACCATCGATGCACTTCACGTGCACAAAAGTAGACTGCTGTCAAGACTCAAACTCTTGCACAGACGGTTTACAGATCCACAAAACGCGGAAGTCAGGGCACTGAAGTCTGAGATCAAGAACCTCCAACAGTTAATTCGAATAAATTACAGTTTGGCTATAAGCTTGCACTGGGGCAATAAAATCCGGGCTGTACAATCCAACAACCCGGGTATGTTCCCGCAAGTAAATAAAATATTTCGGAGGAAAGATCAAAATGACATTCAGGTCGTTAGACTTCCCAGGACGACACCCAACGAACAATTACTGACTTCAATTGGCATCGATCCAGGTGAGGCAGTGCTAGACAATGACTTCTTCGTGGTTGAAGATCCCCAGGAGAAGGTTAAAGCTATTGGTGCTGTGTTCCAGCGAGTGTATACGGTCAACGAGGTTAGTAGGCCGAATCACGATCTGGAGACCAGAGCCTTGCTAAACCACTTCTATCTGCGCAACGAGATAAGTCAATGGCGATCCGAGAATCCAGGTTTCACCAGGTTCAGTGACGATAATATGGCACATAGTGCCGTCGCCAATGATGACAATCTCATCTTGATTTCCCAAGAAGATCTTCAGGGTATCTTCAACTCGCTCAAAAAGAAAAAGTCAGTGGGAATCGATGGAATACCGAATATTGTGCTTCGCCATCTTCCCCCCGAAGCGGTCCAAATTTACACAACATTGTTCAACAACGCGCTGAGTAATGCACATTACCCGGGGCACTGGAAAACAGCTGTAGTGCAACCGATCCCTAAACGGGACAAAGACAAATCCATCCCGACAAATCTCCGGTCGATCAGTCTTCTTCCCTGCATAAGCAAGGTTTTTGAAAAGATAGCCATAAGAGTTCTGAAACAATGGGCTGATGAAAATAAAATCATACCGAACAACCAGTTCGGATTTAGGGCGGGGCATGATACCATACATGCCGCGTCCAAACTGGTATCCGACATACAATGGAATAAAAGCAAAAATCAGTGCACGGGTGCCTGTCTGACTGACTTGGAGAAGGCGTTCGACACCGTTTGGTTGGAGGGTCTCTTCCTCAAGCTGGTCAGGCTCGGCATAAGTAAACCATTGCTATATACGATCTATGCCATGATAACAGGTAGAAAGTTCGTCGTGAAAAGTAACGGCGTAACTTCTACCACGGTCTTTGACATTAAAAATGGTCTACAACAGGGGGCGGTTGGTTCGCCGATTTTGTTCTCAATATTCACTGCGGATCTTAGGTTCCATGCCGCACTTAATTGCGTACGCCGACGATCTAGTAGCGTACAGATCAGGTCCGAAGGTCGAAGTAATAAATATCTTGTTGCAGAGTGACTTCGAAAAAATTTAGCGATTTTGCGACGACTGGAAGTTGAGTATCAACTTCCTGAAGTGTGAAACTACCATTTTCGGGACCCCGTTGTACACGGCACCGCGGAATACGCGCCAAAACTGGCGCAAGTTCGGCATAGTTGACCCGCAAGGACGGCCGTTAGCTGTGAAAAGTGTAGTTAGATATCTTGGCATTTCTGTATTTTGACAAACATATAGATATTGATCTGACGAAAGCCAGAAAAGCGTTTGCCGCGGCAAGGAGGTTGTTTTACAGCAGCCAACTTGATACCAGGGAGAAGGTAATCTGCTACATGGCTCTCATCCGGCCAATTATAGCGTACGGTTGTCCCCTGTGGTTCAACGTGAGTCCTTCCCAGATGGAAAAGATGAGGTTGTTCGAGAGACAGCGTCTTAGGAGCTGTCTCCGTTTGTATCTTACACCCGAGTTCGAGTACAAGAGGTACTATCCTAACGAGGTCCTGTACAACGAGGCAAACTTGAACAGGATAGATAATTTTATTATTAAGCTGATCAGAAGGCACATTGCACGGGCTATGACTTCTTCCAACAGTCTGATCTCTGGGGCTTACTATCCCAATGTTACCTACCATGAGAGAGTGCGCCTCGCCGGCTTTATTCCTCCTGAAGCGTTCTTCTATCTCGACACAATTGGCCTGATACAGGATCCACAAGGATGTTCTGTCATCTACCATTTCGTACGCCGCCCAGTGGACAGGCGACTCCAATACGAACGGGATGTCGCTCGCAGTCACGAGGATCTCCTCCGGTTCAGTAGAGCTATCTCTGCTCGATGAGAGAGTCTGCCAAAGAACAGCAATTTTACTGGTGGTTACGCCAAAACCAGCCCCCGCCGCCGCTGGATCTTTAAAATGACCATAGTGGCCAACTTACATAGATTTTAGGGTAGTTTGAAAAAAAAATAAGAAAAAAAGATGCACAGCGGCGTATCAATTTTTAATGTTAGGCATATATGTACATAAGATATACGCCCTGGTGCACGTGTCCGTACTGTTACGGACGTAGTTAAATTAGCTTATTCGTTTTTATATTAGGTTAAGTTAGTTTAAGATAGATAAATTAGGTCAAGTTTTTTTACCAGTTTTCTTGGCCAAACAAATCAGAAAGTCCCTTCAGACAAAATAAGAAAATACATTGTCTAAGCCGAAAGGCACGATTAAATTTAGTTTAGAATAGCTTAGAGTACCCGTATTGGGTCAGTAGGTTAGATGCAAGAACGATTGTTAAGTTAGTTAATCTAATTTTAGTTATTTTTGTCCAGCATGTAAAAAAAATGAATCTACAAACCGTAACAGAGTAAAATTTTTATTCCATAGTGTAAGAGGGTAGTTTGAATTGAGTTGTATCATATCGTCTACACTGCGCAGTGTAGGGATAACTTAAACTAATTTAACTTCAAGAGCCTGGAGAGGGGGTATCATAAGGAATAGAGAGAATTTGTAAGAGAGGATGAACTGCAATGAAATGGAGTTATGAGCATTGTTAGCTAGCCGCAGCATTCTGAAGATTTTCAAAATGGCCATAGTTGGTTCGGTGAAGAGTAAAACGAAAGAGGGGAACAGACCCAAGGTCACGTGGGTTTGTATAAAGGGATATCATTCTAAGTAATTCAGGAGAATCAATCAAACCAGTTAAAATCTGATGCACAAATATTATGTCAGCGACTTCACGACGTTTTTCTAGGGTTTGCAGACTAATCAATTTTAGCCGGTCTTCGTAGGGAGGTAGTCTAAAGCTGTCGGCCCATGGGAGACCGCGTAAAGCAAAACGGATGAATCTGCGCTGCACAGCTTCGATTCTGAGGCAGTGAGTTGTTTGAAAGGGTGACCAGACTGGGCTGGCATATTCGAGTATGTGTCTGACAAAGGTAATGAATAGGGATTTTGTAACATAGGGGTTTGAGAATTCTTTAGACCAAATTTTTATGAAGCCAAGAGAACAGTTGGCTTTGAGTATAATGTGATCAATGTGCGAGGAAAAATTTAGCTCCCTGTCACAAATGACTGAGGGAATAGACTCGTTGAGAAAGTAATGGGTTCTTTGGGGGGAGGGGAGGCGTTTACGGGAAAAAGCTTATAGATTGACATTTGTTGACGTTAAGTTCTAAGTAGTTTTTGTCACATCATAAGTGGAATGCGTTTAGGTAATTTTGAAGACAGAGGGAGTCATTGAGAGTAGTTATGGTCTTAATGATCTTCATGTCGTCCGCATATATAGACAGATAAGAATATTTAATAATGTGACCAACATCATTTATTGTTAAAACAAAGATCAGTGCACCAATATGACTGCCTTGAGGAACGCCTGAAGTGGCGTTACTGGGGTCAGAGACAGAAGATCTAAGTATAACTCTATACTGGCGATACGGTACGAACTCAGCCAAGAGATGAAAGAAGGTGGAAAACTGAGGGCCTTGAGCTTGAGGTAAATAGTAAGATGGCAGACGGTTTACAAATCCACAAAACGCGGAAGTCAGGACATTGAAATCGGGGATCAAGAACCTCCAACAGTTAATCCGTATAAATTATAGTTTGGTCATAAGCTTGCACTGGGGCAATAAGATCCGGGCTGTACGATCTAACAACCCGGGTATGTTCCGACAAGTAAATAAAATATTTCGGAGGAAAGATCAAAACGAAATTCAGGCCATTAGACTTCCCAGGACGACAAATAACCAACAACTACTGACTTCTGTTTTCATCGATCCAGATGGGGCAGTGCTAGACAATGACTTTTTCGTGGTTGAAGATCCGCAGGAGAAGGTGAAAGCAATTGGTGCTGTGTTCCAGCGAGTGTATACGGTCAACGAGGTTCGTAGGCCGAATCACGACCTGGAGCATAGAGCCTCGCTAAACCACTTCGATCTGCGAAACGAGATAAGTCAATGGCGGTCAGAGAATCCTGGTTTCACCAGGTTCACTGACGAGAACATGGCAAATAATGCCGTTGCCTAGATGGAATCGTGATTTCTCAAGAAGATCTTCAGTGTATCTATAACTCGCTGAAGAAAAAAAAGTCAGTGGGAATCGTTGGTATACCAAATATTGTGCTTCGCTATCTTCCCCCAGAAGCAGTGAACACTTACACAACACTGTTAAACAATGCGCTGAGTAATGCCTATTACCCGGCACACTGGAAAACAGCTGTGGTGCAACCAATCCCTAAACGGGACAAAGACGAATCCATCCCGACAAATCTTCGGTCCATCAGGCTTCTTCCCGAGTTCTTAAACAATGGGTTGAGGAAAATAAAATCATACCGGACAACCAGTTCGGATTCAGGGCGGGACATGAAACCATACATGCCGCGTCCAAACTGGTATCCGACATTCAGTGGAACAAAGACAAAAAACAATGTACGGGTGCATGTCTGATTGACTTGGAGAAAGCGTTCGACACCGTTTGGTTAGAGGGCCTCTTCCTCAAGCTGGTCAGGCTCGGAATAAGTAAACCATTGCTATATACGATCTATGTCATGATAACAGGTAGAAAGTTCGTCGTGAAAAGTAACGGCGTAACTTCTACCACGGTCTTTGACATTAAAAATGGTCTACAACGGTTGGTTCGCCGATTTTGTTCTCAATATTCACTGCGGATCTTAGGTTCCATGCCGCACTTAATTGCGTACGCCGACGATCTAGTAGCGTACAGATCAGCTCCGAAGGTCGAAGTAATAAATAACTTGTTGCAATGTGACTTCGAACAAATTCAGCGATTTTGCGACGACTGGAAGTTGATTATCAACATCCTGAAGTGTGAAACTATTCTTTTCAGGAGCCCGCTGTACATAGCATCATGGGATACGCGCACGAACTGGCGTAAGTTCGGCATAGTTGATCCGCAGGGAAGGCCGTTAGATGTGAAAAGTGTAGTAAGGTATCTTGGCATTTGGTTGGATCGATATCTGTATTTCGACAAGCATATAGATATAGCTCTGACAAAAGCTAAGAAGGCCTTTGCTGTGGCAAGGGGGTTGTTTTACAGCAGCCAACTTGATTCCAGGGTGAATGCAATCATCCGGCCTGTTATGGCCTACGGTTGTCCACTGTGGTTCAATGTGAGTCCTTCCCAGATGGAAAACATGAGATTGTACGAGAGACAGTGTCTTCGCACTTGTCTCCGGTTGTCCTGTACAACGAGGCAAACTTGAACAGGATAGATAATTTTATTATTAAGCTGATCAGAAGGCATATTGCACGAGCTATGACTTCTTCCAACAGTCTGATCTTTGGGGCTTACTACCCCAATGTTATGTACCATGAGAGAGTGCGCCTCACCGGCTTTATTCCTCCTGAAGCGTTTCTCTATCACGACACAATTGGCCTAATACAGGATCCACAAGGATGTCCTGTCATCTTCCACGTCGCACGCCGAACAGTGGACAGGCGACTCCAATACGAACGGGATGTCGCTCGCAGTCACGAGGATCTCCTCCGGTTCAGTAGAGCTATCTCTGCTCGATGAGAGAGTCTGCCAAAGAACAGCAATTTTACTGGTGGTTACGCCAAAACCAGCCCCCGCCGCCGCTGGATTTTTAAAATGACCATAGTGGCCAACTTACATAGATTTTAGGGTAGTTTGAAAAAAAAAATAAAAAAAAAAGAATTTGATAAATAAAAAAAAGATGTACCGCGGCGTATAAATTTTTATATGTTAGGCATATATGTACATAAGATATACGCCCTGGTGCACGTGTCCGTACTGTTACGGACGTAGTTAAGTTAGCTTATACGTTTTTTTATATTAGGTTAAGTTAGTTTAAGATAGGTTAAGGTAGATAAATAAGGTCAAGTTTTTTTACCAGTTTTCTTGGCCAAACAAATCAGAAAGTCCCTTCAGACACAATAAAAAAATACATTGTCTAAGCCGAAAGGCACGATTAAATTTAGTTTAGAATAGCTTAGAGTACCCGTATTGGGTCAGTAGGTTAGATGTAAGAACGATTGTTAAGTTAGTTAAGCTAATTTTAGTTATTTTTGTCTAGCATGTAAAAAAAATGAATCTACAAACCGTAACAGAGTAAAATTTTTATTCCATAGTGTAAGAGGGTAGTTTGAATTGAGTTGTATCATATCGTCTACACTGCGCAGTGTAGGGATAACTTAAACTAATTTAACTTCAAGAGCTTGGAGAGGGGGTATCATAAGGAATAGAGAGAATTTGTAAGAGAGGATGAACTGCAATGAAAGTCAATGGAGTTATGAGCATTGTTAGCTAGCCGCAGCATTCTGAATATAGGTTCAAAATGGCCATAGTTGGTACGGTGAAGAGTGAGACGAAAGAGGGGAACAGACCCAAGGTCACGTGGGTTTGTATAAAGGGATATCATTCTAAGTAATTCAGGAGAATCAATCAAACCAGTTAAAATCTGATGCACAAATAGTATGTCAGCGACTTCACGACGTTTTTCTAGGGTTTGCAGACTAATCAATTTTAGCCGGTCTTCGTAGGGAGGTAGTCTAAAGCTGTCGGCCCATGGGAGACCGCGTAAAGCAAAACGGATGAATCTGCGCTGCACAGCTTCGATTCTGAGGCAGTGAGTTGTTTGAAAGGGTGACCAGACTGGGCTGGCATATTCGAGTATGTGTCTGACAAAGGTAATGAATAGGGATTTTGTAACATAGGGGTTTGAGAATTCTTTAGACCAAATTTTTATGAAGCCAAGAGAACAGTTGGCTTTGAGTATAATGTGATCAATGTGCGAGGAGAAATTTAGCTCCCTGTCACAAATGACTGAGGGAATAGACTCGTTGAGAAAGTAATGGGTTCTTTGGGGGGAGGGGAGGCTTTTACGGGAAAAAGTTTATAGATTGACATTTGTTGACGTTAAGTTCTAAGTAGTTTTTGTCACATCATAAGTGGAATGCGTTTAGGTAATTTTGAAGACAGAGTGAGTCATTGAGAGTAGTTATGGTCTTAATGATCTTCATGTCGTCCGCATATATAGACAGATAAGAATATTTAATAATGTGACCAACAACATTTATTGTTAAAACAAAGATCAGTGCACCAATATGACTGCGATGAGGAACGCCTGAAGTGGCGTTACTGGGGTCAGAGACAGAAGATCTAAGTATAACTCTATACTGGCGATACGGTACGAACTCAGCCAAGAGATGAAAGAAGGTGGAAAACTGAGGGCCTTGAGCTTGAGGTAAATAGTAAGATGGCAGACTTTATCAAATGCTTTGCTTTGTCCACTTCCTTGGCTTACTCTAATGATTTCAGGGTCTTAGAGACGTGTTTGTCGTAGTGGATCTACTCTTTAAGAATCCGTGCTGGTGTGGGGAAAATATAAATCTGCAGTGAAAATTCAGTGTGTCATACACAACGCTTTCGAAGAGCTTGGGGATGGACGAGAGTTTAGCTATAGGTCGGTAGTTTGATGTGTTGCTTTTGCTCCCTTTTTTATGGATAGGAAATATGAAGGAGTCCTTCCATAGATTGGGAAAAATGGCTTGGGAGAGCGAGAGTCGGAAGAAATTAATAAGTGGAAGATACTGACCATTGACACATTTCTTCAGGAATATGGCGGGCAGACGATCGGGACCGGGGGAGAAGTCATCCTTGAGCTGAATAATATTTTCCGGTACAGTATCGCTACTTATATTAATTGAGACAAGAGTGGTTTGTGGGCCGTTATCAAGGTAGCTGAAGTAATCAGGATCAGGTCCTCGAGAATGACCACTGAACGAGAGGCTGAAGAAGTTTGCAAAAAGGTTGGCGATCATTTTAGGGTCAGCAGATGATGCATTAAATAATTTCAAAGTGAAAGGGAAGTCATCCACTGGGGGGGTAGGGTCTGTGCACATAGATCAAGTTGACATACGGCCTCCTACCGACGCCCCAGGATAGCCTCCACAACAACCGTTATGAGGTGAACTAATTTATGCAACGACTCCCTTGTGGTTGTGCGGAGGGCTAACAACCCGCCCACACAAAAAAAACAAAGTTACGAGAGAGCAAACTGCCTAGGATCAACGGACGGAATCACAACAACGACCACACGGCGCGAAAAAGGACAACGATTTGCGAGTGTGCTCCTGGAACGTAAGAACACTCTACACTCCAGGGGCCGCTCATAAACTAGAAAAGATCCCCACGCAGTACAAGGCGGATATTACTGCGATCCAGGAAATACGCTGGATAGGACAAGGTATAATGAAAAAGAAAGGTTGCACATATTTGGATGCGGATTCGTTGTGGGAAAACAAGTAAGGTCGAAAGTCATCGACTTTAAACAGCTAAGCGATCGCCTGGCTGTGATCCGTATCCAAGGCAGACTCTACAACATCAGCCTTATATGTGCACACGCCCCTACCGATGAGGCTGAAGACTCCGTCAAAGAGGACTATTACGACCTCTTGGACGGTGCCTACGGAGCCGGAAAGCATCTTTGGGGGAGTGATCGGAAAGCACAGCCTCCACGACACGACAACAGATAACGGCTTCCGACTCACTGACTTTGCGACAGGACGTAATATGGTCATAAGTAGCACAAGATTCCCTCGCAACCTGGCGATCTCTGGACGGTCGAACCGCCAACCAAACACCAACGCCAACGAGATGAGGTTGCATTGCCGCTCGGCCATCAAAGAGGTAGCGGAAACCACCTTAGGCTACCTACCACCCCCGACAAGAAACCCGTGGTATGATGGCGAGTGTGAGCAGAAGAAACGTGCAACCAACGAGGCATACCAAAAAGCGCTCCAACTGAAAACTAGAGCAGCGCAAGAGGAGTACCGGGCTAGAAGACGGGAGGAGAAGAAGCTTCTACGCCTGAAGAAAAAGTCTCTCGCAACCTCTTAGCTCAATGACATCGAAGAGTCTAGGGATAGATAAAACATACGGGCCTTTTATAAAAAAGCCAAAAGCCTGGCTTCAGGCTTTAGGAAAGGCACCCAGGCTCTTCGAAATCGCGAGGGTAGCTTTGTTACTGACGCGCAGGGTATAGTGGATTTGTTTAAGCAGCACTTCCAACAACTGCTTAATGGGCCTGACCAGGAGAGAGTGATAGGGAATCAGGAAATCCCAACTCCAGTCGATGATGTAGTCCTCCCACCTAGCTTTGAAGAAGTCGGAACAGCCATTAAAAGGCTGAAGAACAATAAAGCCGCATGCTCCGATGACCAACCGTCAGAGCTCTTCAAGGCCGGTGGCGATGTTCTGGTGGGGAGCATGCACCAGACATCTGTAAAATTTGGGAAGATGAAAGCATGCCCGACGACTGGAATATCAGCTCCATATGCCCCATCCACAAAAAAGGCGATCTTACCTCTTGCAACAACTATAGAGGGATATCCCTGCTCAATGTCGCCTACAAGATCCAGCGTACTGTGTGAACGTCTAAAACCGTTTTGCACCGAACTAATCGGCACGTACCATTGCGGCTTTCGGCCCGGCAAATCGACTATAGACCAAATCTTCACACTAAGATAAATCCTGGAGAAGACCAGTGAGTTTCAAATCGACACGCACCACCTTGTCATCGATTTCAAAGCCGCATACGACAGCATTCATCGCAAGGAGCTATTCGAATTCGGGATCCCGGGAAAACTGATCCGGTTGTGTCGCACCACGCTAACACATGCACCGTGCAGTTCGACTCAAGGATTTCTGAGTCGTTTGAAACTTGCACTGGTTTTCGGCAAGGAGATTCGCTGTCGTGTGACTTCTTCAATCTGGTACTGGAGAAGATAGTGCGGAGGGCAACTGTAAACACGGAAGGCACTATCTTCTACAAGTCGGTCCAACTGTTGGCGTTCGAAGATGACATCGACATCGTCGCGCGTTCTCAACGTGCCGTAGTGGAGGCTTTTACGTCGATTGAAGAACAGGCGAAACGAACTGGTCTCAAGGTCAATGAGGACAAAACAAAATATCGTCGACCAAAAAACGTTCCGTCACACACCATCTTGGACAAAATTTCATGATCGACAGCTACAATTTCGAGGTAGTAAAGGAGTTTGTCTACCTCGGGGCAATCGTGAACTCCATAAACGACATCACAGTGGAGATCCGTCGTAGAATCGCCCTTGGCAACCGGTGCTATTTCGGTTTGTCAAAACAACTGGGCTCAAAACTCCTGACTCGAAGGACCAAAATCATGCTCTACAAAATTCTTATTTTGTCAATCCTGCTCTATGGAGCCGAAAGCTGGACGCTAAGCAAAACTGCAGAGCTGATTCTTGGTACCTTCGAGAGAAAAATTCTACGACGGATATATGGTCCCGTCTGCGAGGAAAGCGAATGGAGGAGAAGACATAACCGCGAACTCTACGAGCTGTACCAGGATGTGGATGTAGTCCGAAAGGCAAACATCCGTCGACTGCACTGGCTAGGCCACATCGAGCGCATGGACAACAATGTTCCAGCAAAGAGGGTCTTTGAATCCGAGCCTACTGGTTCGAGAAGGAGAGGAAGACCGAATCTCCGGTATAAAGACCAAGTAATAGCGGATGCAAGACAGCTTGGTCTTGATGACTGGAAGCAGCGTGCCCAGGACCGTCAACGATGGAAGGCAGCAATTGTGGACCCTCCATGGGTCGCTGGCCTGATAAGTAAGTTGAAAGGGAAACCATCGGATTTTCTTTTCGAGTTAATAAACTGGTAAAAGCGTCTAGGATCTGATGATGAGATGATTAGACTGGATTGTATTTTATTGAGATAATCAAGATAGAGTGATTCGCGGAGGGTGGAGAAGCGGAATAAACGTGTTGTTAGAAAGCAAAATATGGGCCAGATCTGGATCTCAGGTAACTTTTCCATGTTGTGTTTCTGATATTACGAAGAGTACGGAGTTCTATATTGTACCAAGGAGGGGAAGATGAGCAGGTTTTACGCGTTAGATAATGGACTCCAATCTGTCAGTGTGTAGAAAAATTCGAGGGCGATATCGATTGAGGTAATGTTGTAAATAAAATCTAGTCCAATGTTGGCTTGGATTTTATCCCGCTCTTTTGGCAGCGCTTTTTATTTTGCAACAACTACTTCAACTGCTTCGAAGTACCAATGTTTCAATTTGGTTCTGTACATTAAATCTGACCTCCTACTTCTGGTGGGGAGAAATCAAGTTAACATCAAGGTACTACAGTTTGTAATGAACTAAACTTTATTTACAAATTATTCGACTTAAATACTATAATTTTGCTTAGATTTAAATATTATAAATGTGCAGTGTGTATTGCCATTCACAACAGGAACATATTCAAAGCAAAGTACATACAACGAACAATAAGCACGTGCTTAAATTATGTATTACATGCTATCGTGAATGGTCCTTGAAATAGTGATATACAAATGCACCGATCCCGCACGGGTTGGTCAAGTTAAGAATATCAGCGCATTTACGGAAGATTGGCAGCTTTAGATGTGATAACTTAAACAACTATTTTATAAATGCTAATACACATGCATACACACTTAAGATTTTATAGTGCACATAATAATTTTTGGGATCAAATAAACAGTCGTATGTATGTAAAAACCGATTTTATTTCGCTTCCACTTAATTATATACAATAATTAATATAAAAAAATAGCGAAATTGTGGTATATCTCATTTTGATTTATTCGCTCGATTGCGATAATTGTTAAGAAAAAGTAAAGAAAAGGGAAGGGAATGGCATTGTAGTCTTTAAATTAACCAAGTTTCTCTTAATCAAATTCTTATTTGTTCTGTTATCAAATTGAAAGTTTTATTATGGATATTCTATGATCGTTAGATAAGTAGTTGGTAATTTGATTCCCTTAACTTTTCTTTTCGTAAATAATATTTCATGAACATGTTTATATTACAGATTAACTGGCAAGAGCGCTGCCTCGAACTGCAGTTAGAATTACATCGATCAAAGAATCAGGCAGGACGTATTCGCGACATGCTACGTGAAAAAGTAAGTGCATAATAGATAACAAATAAATTAATGTTTGCTAATACTAGTAACAATGAAGAAATGATTTGTGCAATGGTATACAGTTTAGTAAAGCGCAACTTAAAAGCAATAACATTTTGATTTTATAAGATAATTATAATTAAATTATTTAAAACTATATTCCATGTCATTCTCATAGTTTTGTCAATATTTTGTTTTACGCGAAAAGTGGCTGAACTTTAATTTTCGATATCACCTTTGAATTGGTCTTTCAAATTCCAAACAACCGGGGAAAGTTGTTAATAGCTCCCAACTTGGTGAGATGACACCAAGGATATCTGCTGTTGCTCAGATGATATATAGCTTCTACAACATTAGCCTTAAATGTGCACTCGCCCCTAGCGACGAAGCCTTAATACTTTGACTATTACGACCTCTTGAACGGTGCCTAGGGAGCCTGTCAGGCGGACGATTAAAAATCGTGCTTTGAGGCTGTATCAAAATCTATAAGGAAAAAATACTTGCACAGTGCCCGGTTATGACTCCTATGAGAGTCCTTAATGAGGGTCTGCTGAGTAGACTGGATGACCGTTTTAGGTTAAGTGATGGCCAAATTTATTATTAGGCAGGTGGTGCCTTCAAGCTATTTGTTAGTTAAGAAAAACAGCCTGCAATTAATGGACGTTTTTGAGTTGAACGTGACATTGTCCAAGGATTTGATTGCGGCGGGATTTCTGCCTGAAAGACGCTACAGTCACTCTTGTTTTAGCAGTTGAAGTGAGTGCAAGTGTTTATACCCATCGTGTATTCTTAAAGAAAAAATGTCCAACAAGCGAATTCGTAGTGACTCTGGTGAAGGCGATAATCGAACTCCCAGCAAACAGTCTTATTTAAGTTCAAATATAAAATACTCAACAATGGTGAATAATACGAATTATTACGGTGTGCTGGACGACTTCGGTGAAAATGCGGATAGTATTAATAATGAACGTTTAAACGTCATAGTGTCCCTCCTATAGTTGTGATAAAATAAACAGCTGAACGTGTTCGTCGCGTATTGAGTGACTTAAAAATCGATAATTATATTATAAAAAACATATCGCTCGGCCAAAAAATTATTTCTGCTTCTTTGGAAAGCTCAGAGAAAATAAAATCAGAACTAAACAGACTAAATATTGAATTCTTCACATTTTCTCGGAAGTAAACGCGACCTTTGGAAGTCATTTTATAGGGACTTGATCTTACAATCGAAAAAGTTCTCCACCATTAACTGCCACGCAGGTCCATGGCGGAAAAACCTCTCATCAGAAAAATACATCTGTAAACAATGAGAGCAACAAATTATTCTCATTCGAAGCATTGAATTAAGTATAAGCTAAGCTTCAAACCTGTATAACAAAAAGTGATCAATTAAATGTAATCACATCTTTTGCTATCAAATACATTTATTCAAATAATTATGGTATATAATTCCCTGAACATTATTACTTGGAATGCAAGAAGCATATCAAATAAAATATTAGAATTCTTTAATTATATTATTGATAAAAAAGCTGATATTGCTTTGGTTACGGAAACTCACTTAAATGTAAACAAATCCTTTTATCACCCAAACTTTAATTGTTATCGTCTAAATATTCCGCAGCCAATTGGAACCATTTTGCTGCATTAATCAATACCAGCTGCAATCTGAATAATGTTATTTCTTCGCCTATAACTACCGCTAGCCAAATTGATTCAATGTGTATGCATTTTACTGCGCTGCCGATTTCGCAATACCTAAGTACTCTAGGAAAAGTAGTAGTGCAATTCCACTTCCTAGTAATATTGTACTATTAATACGGCTAAAAAACTCAGAAAGAAGTGAATGGATACGTTATCGCTATGACTACTTTTTTTATAGCACGAGAATGTTAAACAAAGCCATTGCAAAAGAAATTAATGAGTTCAAAAATAAGCGTTGAAATAACCTACTTTATAGCTTTGGTAAATCTAGTAAAGCATTCTGCAAAGTTTCAAAAAGTATTAAAAAAGAGGTTGGAGTATTCCACCTCTAAGGGTTCAAAGCCAGATTTATATTTCTCCAAGCGATAAAGCCAATCTACTTGCAGAGACTTTCTCAAAAAATTACCTGATCACTGGCCATTTTAGTGATCCTGCCACGTCCACTGAAGTGTAGTATAGTATAGAGTTAAGTATACTTAATACTAATAAAGCAAGATCATTGATCAAAAACCTTAAAGCTTAAAAAAGTCCTGGCTTAGATGGTATTAACAATAATTTCTCAAGGCCCTTCATCTCACAGGCTTACGGTACTTAACTGCAATTCTTAATGCACGCTACTTCCCTGATTGTTGGAAAACAGCTTTGGTAATTCCGATTGGCAAGTACAAAATGTTAAATCCGCAGTACAAAATATTACATTTGGATTACCACAAGGTACTGTACTCGCCCCAACACTTTTTAATATATTTGTCTCTTGCAGATCTTGGCAATGATGTGAATATTGCTATAGTTTGCTGATGATACAGTAATATCTTGGACGTCTATAAAGTGCTGCAAGCGGCACATTCCAAATTAAAAAAAATCCTTTCTTCTTCTTCTTTATTTGGCGCTACAGGCCGGGGTGGACCTGGGCCTTAACCACCAAGCCTCTCCAGCCAGCACGATCTTTCGCCAGCTGCCGTTCTCGGTTGTCATAATGGCTCGGAATCGAAGACTCTTCGGGCCGGAGCTGTTGTGTCAATCCGCTCTACGTGACCTAGCCATCTTAAGCGTTGGATCCGAAGACGGTGCATGCCGCTATACAGCCCGTACAGTTCGTGGTTGAATCTCCTCCTCCAGACGCCATCAATACAAACAGGACCAAAGATCGCACGCAAAACTTTTCTCTCAAAACGACCAAGAGCTTCTTCATCCGCTTTCAATAGCGTCCATGTCTCTGCGCCATAGAGCAGGACAGGGATAATTAGACTGTTATGTAAAGTCCACTAGGTGTTTCGAGAGATGGCTCTGTTACTCAACTGCCTCCTGAGCCCAAAGAAACAGCGATTGGCAAGAGTAATTCTGTGCTTTATCTCGGTACTGGTGTTATTGTCCCTGTTTACTGCAGAGCCGAGGTAGACGAAGTCCTTGCCCATTATGACGCTCTGTCCGAGACGTCGATGTTGTGCATCCTTTCGTGATGACAGCATGTATTTGGTTTTGCCCTGATTCACAGCCAAACCCATTTTAGCCGCTTCCGCTTCAATGCCAGCAAAAGCCTCATTGACAGCTCGCTGTGGACGTCCAACCACGTCAATGTCGTCCGCGGAGGCAAGCAGTTAAACGGACTTTTGGAAGATCGTGCCTCTGGTGTTGACATTTGAGTTCCGCACGATTTTCTCAAGTATGATGTTGCAGAAATCACATGACACTGTGTCGCCTTGTCTAAAACCTTTTTTGACATTGAAGGTCTCGGTGAGTTCGTTACCGACCTTGATGGAGCAGCGAGAGTTCTTCATCGTCATCCTGCACAATCTGACGAGTTTGGCAGGAATGTCAAAACTAGACATGGCGTTGTATAGCTCGTCTCTATGCACGCTGTCATATGCGGCCTTGAAATCGATGAATAGGTGGTGGGTGTCGATCTGCTGGATCTCTTGGGTTTTTTTCCAGGATCTGCCGCAGTGTGGAAATTTGGTCGATAGTGGACTTTCCCGGCCTGAAACCGCACTGATAAGGACCTATCAGCTTATTGACGAATGGTTTCAGGCGTTCAGACAAGACGGCAGAGAGGATCTTGTACCCTATGTTAAGGAGACTGGTCGATAATTGGCGCAGTCAAAAGGGTCTTCTTTCTTGTGGACCGGACAAACGACGCTGAGATTCCACGACCATATCTTACAGATGAGCTAGTGCATGCCCCAACGAGATCATCTCCAGCTGCTTTAAACAGTTCCGCGGACAGTCCGTCCGCTCCAGGAGCTTTGTTCGACTTCAGTCTAAATATCGCTGTCTTGACCTCGTCTAAGTCGGGGGGACGGAATTCTTGGTCATCCTCGTCCAAATTAAGTGGAACATTCTGCCTGACAGCGGAGTTTGTGTCGTCATCTCCGTTTAACAGTCTGCAGAAGTGATTTTTCCAAATTCTCAACTTCGACTGCGACTCTACTACTAGTTGTCCATTTTCATCCCTGCAGGCTTCTGTCCGAGGTCTGTAACTGTTTTACCTTTTGGTAAAACTTTCGGACCTCCTTCCTGCCGTAACATCCCTCCATCTCTTCGCGCGCTTCTCGTGCTCTTTCTTTTTCCTTCTGAGATGCCGGTGCTCTTATCTTCTCTTCTGTTCGTAGAGCTCACGAACAGCTCTCGTTGTTCGATGCAGAGTTGCCTTTTAGGCCTCCTGCTTGGCTGCATGTGCCTGCCTGCACTCGTCGTCAAACCATGGGTTTTTTCTTGATGGTCTCATAAAACCCAGTACAGCAGTGGCAGCTTCTTTGATAGCTTCTTGACAACGTTTCCATTCCTGGTCTATTGTGGGTGTAGGCAGTGTCGAACTTTCGGAGAGTTTCAGGGAGACTCGGTCGGCAAAGTTCCTAACGATCGATTGCGATTGTAGCTTTCCAACATCAAACCGAGGTGTCCTGTTTCGAATCCGTATTTCTCTCGATATCCTCATTCTTACCTTGGCTACAACAAGGAAATGGTCCGACTCAATATTTGCTTCTCGGAATGGTCGGACATCGAGAATACTGGAGGAGTGTCTGACGTCGATCACAATGTGATCAATCTGGTTGACGATGGATTGATCAGGTGACCTCCAGGTCCAGGCTGATGTTCCCGAGTTTAGCCTTGATGCGGATTGTAATGAGGCGTTTGCTTACATACTTAAAGCGTAAGACTTTTTTCCTAAGTCTGCTTCGAACAACAAATCCACATCCAAATAAGCGCTGCCTACCTTCCATGTAGCAATCGCCGTAGTAGAGGTCGCAGTTTCTCATCCTCTTTTTGCCCGGCCCATTCCACCGCACTTCCTGGATAGCGGTTATATCTGCTCTATAACAGTCTAGAGTCTCCGCGAGTTCATCGGCTGCACGTGGTCTGTTAAGGGACCTCACATTCGACGGGCATAACCGAAAGTCATTGTCCTTTTTCTGTTTGCTGGGGTCGTCAACAGTAGATCCGTCCGTATCCGAGGCAGGTTGTTGTTTCTGAGGGAGGACAGGCCCATTATTTTAACCCTCGGGCAGAGGGTTCGCTGCATACATAATGGCTATACAAGGGGCGCCGCGAGGAAGCTGGAATGCTACCAGGTTGGATGCAGTCAGCAACTTTAATCAGAGTGCTGAGCCCATGCCCCAAAAAAAAAATTCCTTTACAAATGGAAAATTAAAGTAAACGCTTCGAAAACGAAAGCAGTTTGGTTTACACGTAGACGAAAAGAATGTTTTATACCAAACAACGTAAAACTGCAAATGGGTTCTATCGATATTGACTGGTCTGAGCACTGCAGATATCTCGGAATTATGATTGATATGAAACTAACTTTTCAGAAACACATTTCTGTCACTGTAGACAAAATTAACAAATTCATCGACATTCTTTACCCCATTATAAATAGAAAATCGAAACTTAGTACTGACAATAAGCTTATTTTGTATAAGTCTGTCTTTGGTCCTGTTTGGTACGACTGCGCTAAAACTCACAAACTTGAAGTTCAAATATGGCAAAATAAAATTATTAAAATTATGCTTAATTTACCACGTTGTTATTCAACCCTCAGACTTCACAGCCAAAGCAATATCAACTTTTTACACTCTCTTATAGAAAATTTAACACAAAGATTCTATGATAATTGTTATATTTCAAATAATGAACTCATCAAATGCATCATCATCATCAATCATTGTTAAATTAAACGCTGCACAAGGAATAAATATGTTGATTAATATGTAAAATAAGATAAATAAACATATTTGACTAGGGGACAATGCAATATTAGATTTTAAGAGTTAAATAAGGGTTTTTTCTTGTAGCTTTCCCTTGAATTAATATCTGAATATTTTTGTTGTATCTCGCTCACTCCACTCATTATTAAAATCATATTTTACAAGTTTACAAGTTACTTAGGACAGTTGTCCTAAGCCTCTAATTATAAATATTCTTACAAACGTATACACTATTTGTCATGCTACTTAAAAACACAAATGAATGAATGAAATGACGGTACAGTAGAGATGGCAGAAATGTAACTTTTTTCGAATACCTACATTTGTTACGTCTGCTACGTCATTGTAGCTGTGTAGTTAATGTAGTATACGTAACAAAATGTAGTAGACGTAGTGTCAAAATGTAGTTGAGATGTCAATTTAACGTCCGTTCAGTTGTGTTTTGTAAAATCCATACATGATTTAGTAACATGGTGACAGGCGTAGGACGGTGGTTGTAAAGTGGAAGTATGTTGCCAAAGACAAATTGGAGTCTAGCAAATAGATAACATACGCTATTCCGTTATCCACTTATTGCTAATTACATTTGAAGTTTAACGTTTTCTGTGTATTTACTCGTATTTGCGCACGTAACAAATGTAGGTAGTAAATGAAACAAATCGGGCGTGTAGTTTATTCGAATAACTACGCGTAGTTAATCGAGTAGATTACCTCATGTAGTCTACTATGCCATCTCTGCGCTACAGTGATCAGGGAGCTCTAAGGAGATATCAATATTGCGGTCTTCGGAGTAGACACCCGCACCCACCCCTTCGTTAGTCCTCGATCCGTCTGTGAAAATACGCACTGACGTCTGACATCCAATCCGATCTGGAGGGAATGCTGATTAAGAATTTTTTCTCTGGGGTAGCAGGCGGTTAGTGTCGTTAGGATGAAAGTTGAATTCTCTAAGAATGGTTGAATGTGCTGGCTGCTATTTGTTTCCGAATATTTCCAGTGATGGAAGGTGGAGGAGAATATTCAGTGCGTCTGACGGAGTACTTCTCAGTACAACGCTGAAGCACATGCAGGACAGTCTCTGTACTCGATTGAGTGCCTTGCAGCTTTGTTTAGTGCTGTCCACCAAACTCAGACTACATACAGAAGTGAGCGATGCGTGGTTGTAGTCCCCATTTGCATCCAATGGCTTTTTTCCAGCTAAAAAGTGCAGAAGAGGCTCTTCTGACCCTATCGTGGATGTTGAGTTCCCAGTTTAGCTTATTAGCAGTCGTGAGACCCAGAAATTTCGCGCTGGTAGTTAGTTGTAAGGTAGTGCTGCACAGTATTTGAGGGTCAAACTGGGGGATTTTGTATCTTCTGTTGAAGAGCATGCCCATTCCTGCCCATTCCAGTATAAATAAAGTAGTTCATTTACTGCTACGTTCTTTGTGCGGTGGCCCTATTAACTCCTCTATGGATCTTAGCATCTCCCAGGTGAGAATGGATCACCCTGCTGGTGAGTAGCTGATGAAAGCCACTAAGGACTTTCCGATCCCGAGGTTGTTAAGCGCAAGTGAAATTGCTTATGGTTCGATATTGTTGAACCCACCTTCGATGTCGAGAAATGTCACAAGTGTGTATTCTTTAAACTCGATAGACTTCTTCGATCTTACCACAAAAAAGTGAAAAACTGAGATATTCCTTATAGGAGCCTTGTTAATAAGCTTCCTGCACTTCTTGAGCAAATGGCTTATTTCCTGATCCCACCAGGGGGGTTTATATTTGCCTCTTTGCCTGCTGATGGGACATGACATAGATACTGCATTATTAAGAGTTTTTGTGAAGTTATCCACTGAGTGGTCAAGGTCAGTGAGATTGCTCGAGATGGAGATGCTGGTATTCGGAAATGCGGCCGCAACAATATCTCTATATCAGTCCCATTTGGTCCTTTTAGGATTCCTAAAGACTCTTTGGGATGTGGGGGGACTCGTTATGCTGAACAATATATAGCGGTGATCAGAGAATGAGTGATCAAATGATACTCTTCAGTTGCTGATTCTTTCCGCTATATGGTCAGACACGAGTGAAGACATAACTTGGACTTCTTGTCTGTTCCTAGATACGAAGGTGGGCGCATTACCGTGGTTACACAAATACAACTTGCTACTTATAAGGTAATCAAAAAGGTACTCGCCTCGTTGGTTGATGTCCGTGCTACCCCATATTGTGTGACGGGCATTTGCATCACATCCCAAGCATGGTTTTGGTTCTTTCCGCCTCAGTAATCGTCCTTCTCAGTGTCTCGGATGGAAATTCCACATGTTCATGAGCCATGTATGTCGAGAGTACCATAGTTTCATTCTGCCTTCCTCCAGACATACGGTGATTGAGTCGCGATCGCTGAAGTTGGAGAGAATATGCGTATTCGATGAACTCTTTGTAAGAATGCAGGCTCTAGGATTACCTTCATTCCTTAGAAGACGTTGAAGTGTTGACTCCTGAGTCCATGAATTATGTCGTTGACTACCCTGGGTTCCTGGGAAAGGACGATATCCTCTCCGATGGTGTTGATTCGGAGAAGATATAGTGGTGGAGATTAATCTGTATTACGGCGCATGGCTGTCGGGTAACGTGCCCGTCTCTTTTCCAGACAAAATCTCATCGTCGGAGATCAAAGTTTTCTTCTAGATTTAAATAGTTTCATGAAATACCCTTCATAACAAAGTAGTCAACGGCGTTTGGTATTTTTGTGAGATCCGTACGCCAGTAGGTGTAGGTAAAGGTCGCAGCTAAGTTTCATACCGGCGTTGTACAATGTTCTGCCTTTTTGGGAGATGGTTCTTGATCCTCAAAAGGAATGCTTCGCATTGAAATCTCCACCGATTATAAAGTGTTGACCCAGACTAACAAAAGTGTTTTCATACTCGTATTGTTCAATTTTACTGCGTGGTGGGCAGTAAATGGACGACACGTTATATGAGTGGTGGTTTTTATGTACGCGAACTGTACGTAATTGCATTGTATAGGATTCTATCATTAATCCTACTAAGTATTTGATGTTTGATGACCCGCCTCTTGCACTTTCCGATGGGTGATAGGCGTGATAGTTACAGTAGCCCTTTAAACTTAAACGAGATTCCTTCGTTAAGTGTGTCTCAAAAAAGCAAACATATGTCGATATGTTTTTTCCCGAATATAAAGCTCTAGTTCGTCAAGCTTTTGCAGCAGTCCGTTCGCATTCCAGTTCAAAATTCTTACTGACTTATTCATGTTCGGTTATTTTTGTTGGTAATGTTAGTTTCTAGAATCAAAAGTCTCTCAAATATAAGTTTGTTCGTCCGACTCTGCTCCTCAAGTTTTTGCAGAATAATAGAGAGAGCTGCTACTGTTTCGGCAAATGTTTTCACTCCAATGAGTGATGATTTACACTCCAATGAGTGATGATTTAGCCGACTTTAACTCTTTCTTTTCCGGCTGTGCTTGCTGAGCCTTCGGTTTTGCAACTACACTCAACCGTTGTTTTGTATTTGTTTTATATTCAGCGTTCGTAGTAATGTCTTTTTTTATAGGTTTAGGTGGTTGGGACAAATTTGCCTTGCATTTGTCACGTCTTTTTTGAAACTCTTTAGCTACCTCACAGCCACGGTAATTAGCTGGGTGCTTACCTTTGCAATTAATGCATTTTGCAAATGTGTCCTTGCTTGTGTTTGCATTCTTCGGATAAGTGCTCTCTTGCGCATTTAACGCAACGAGTTGTTTTTTGGCAGTACTTTCTTGTGTGATTAAATCCCTGGCATCGCTTGCATTGAGGTATTAATTTTGCATTCCTGCGTAAGGCATGTTCAAGATTGTTTTTAGACTATATATTTTGTCTATGCTTTCACTCTTATCGAACGTTAACATGAAGAGAGGCAGACTGCGACGTGTCTCATCTGCAACGCCTTCTGTATTGATTCTCTTTTTCGAGAGTATGTTGGTAGCATCAGCTATTTTGAAGAATTTATTTTTTAAATCATCAACAATGTCTTCTTTTGGGCATGACGAATGAAGACCTCTAGCTACGACTCGAGTAAGCCTTTCTGATTTGTTTTCATATGTATACCACTGAATCTTTTCCGTGTTTAGTTTTTTTGAAAGTGCTCTGTAGCCATCAGAGTCTTTTACGGTTATCTTCCATGTGCTGTTGTTACGCGATGATAGTCTATATTCGGATCGTAACGTTGCTTTTAAGATAGTGGTCAACTCTTTGTATTCCGCAATTCCGAGTACGTTAATTGGAGGCGGTGGTCGTTCCTTCAGTTGCTTTGTTTCGTTGTTAGCACTGTTATTTGTTTTTGGCCCACCTTCTTTCCTATCGATGACCTCTGGTTTAGCACCCGTCCTTTCGTTTTTTGCCTGGTCGCCTTTTTGTTAACCAGTCCGTTGCGGGATCGAGTTCTTCTTCATCCGTGAGGTACTCAATTTTTGAATTTTGTTTCTTTTCGGGCTTGGCTTTCCGTATATTTCTATTTTTAGTTTAGTAAGCTCCAGTCTTAGTTCTTAGCAGAGAGCTTCCATGCTAGTGACCTTAGTCCGAAGTTCTGTATTCTCTTGTTCGAGCAGCGTGGCGAATGCTGCCTCGTTGGAGATGTCATTACCTGTGTTTTGGACACACTACTTTTTACTGGCGCTAATGCGCCCATGGTGGTTTTTTTAGTTGATCGTGATGGTGGTGATCTTGTTACTCTTGAACTTTTTCCGAAAGGGTTAATCAAACGCAATTATTGGCTGAGCCTGACTCAAAAGAGTGTAGATTTTCCAGTGTAACTGGCAGTCCACCTGGGGTAATAGATCCGTTAGTTTTGCTCATTGCATTTTTAAATATTTTGTTTGCGTCAACAAACGATGGCTTTTAGTCGCCTCTTACCACAGGCATGCCTTACCTCGGATATATTCTAACCCCTATCAGTTGTAATAGACTTTGTGTAACCCAGCCGGCAGAATAAGAATAAGGCTGTTTACGATGTCATTCGATATTATTCTTCTTAAAAATTTAATTTTCTGGTACCTCGTGATAGTCAATGACAACAAAAAGATAATCCTGGTTCGGTAAGGGTCCCAATAAATCCATTGACAACCATGACCACGGACTATTAGGAAACGGATGCCTTTTCATAGGAGCTGGTTGTGACGGTCTAGATAAAATTAGACAATCCTCCGAAAACTCTCCGCTTCATAACCGTTTCTCCTGGGTGACCCTCATATGCCAATTCTAAGACCCGAGGCCGCAATCCTTGAGGTATTACAATTCTGGTTCCTCTTAAGAGGATATAAGTTTGAAGCCTTTGTGTCCCATGTGTCTGTGCTTAATCGGACGACTAAGTCGGACTTTTCTATAATCGCAAATACATTATGTTCTGCCTGTTGATCAAATGCGTCGTTGTTTTAAATTTTGCATAGTCGAGAAACTGAGTTAGCTATATTAGATTTCCCGGCTTGGTAAATTACCCTAAACCTAAAGGCTTGTAACCTCAGAACCTACCGTTCGATACGTGCTGGAGGTTCTGATGTAGGTTCAAAGATTGCCTCTAATGGCTTGTGGTCTGTCACTAGGTCGAACTCGATTCCGGCCAAGTAGTAGTGGAATCGTTCTGCAGCCAAAACCAATGCAAGATCCTCCTTTTCCGTCTGAGAATATCTCCTCTCTACCTCTGATAAGGTTTTACTAGCAAAGGATATAACAAAGATATGGTGTATCTTTTTCAAACTGAATGAGGACTGCCCCGAGGGCAACCAGGCTTGCATCGGCAATAAGTCGAGTGTTGTACGCTGGATTGAAGTACGATAAAGTCCCTCAACCGTTCTTGTGCCTCTCCCTATTTAAACCCTGTATCGTTCTTTGTTAGACTCCTTAGCGGATCGGTAACATCAGCTAGGTCTGGCAAGAATTTACCCAAATAGGTCACCAATCCTAAAAAAACTCCTTACTTCCTCTTTGTTTTCTGGAGCTCGAAATTCTAACACCGTGTTTGCCTTATCGGGGTCGAGTTGTAACCCTATAGTTGACAAGACATGTCCAAAAAATGTTAGTTCTCGTTCTTTCCATATACATTTTTCCTCGTTTAAGGCTATCCCCAACTCCTTGAAAATATTGAGTACCTTCTTTAATTCACTATCATGTTTTTCTTCAGTACGTCCGGATATGATGAAGTCGTCTATATAATTTAATGTGTTTTCATAACTGGATGAAATACTCTCTAATATTCTCTGGAAAATTTTAGGAGCCGAGTTCATCCCAAACAACAATATTTTATACCTAAACAGGCCTTTGTGAGTGATGAAAGATGTAATATGTCTACTCTCTTCATCCAATTCCAGTTGGTAATAAGCGACCCTTAAAAAGTATTTGGCTCCTTTCAACTTATTCATAAATGACTCGAAAGTTAGTGCTAATGCTATAACAACAGGAGAGATCCACGGACTTGGTCCTAGGACGGGCTAATTATATCACGTTCTAACGCCTCATTTAGTTTTTCTTCTACTTTTCCCCCCAGCGTGTACGCCTATCGGTGCATCAAATACAGCTTTCACCTTGAGGAACTCTTTACCAGCATACGACCGAAATTGTCGACTCTTTTCGGATGTTCCTGCCTTATATCTCTGTAGTTCACTCCAATCAGCCTCACTGAGAAGATTAAATTGACATCCTGAATCAATGGCCATTGATATCCGATAACCTTCAATACAACAATCAATGATTTCGCTCATTTAAAACTCAGGCGTACATTTGATGATTCAGTTCGCTGCCTGTGCAAACCCACGTTGTCCTAGAGTGCAGTTAATAAAACACTTTGTATATGTCTTTTGTTTAATTCGTTTATTCAAGAGCACTTATAAACATTTGTGTACAACTCGACTACTCTCGCTCGACTGACTCAACTGCACCTACGCACACACGCACTCTCAGTGTGTGTTGTCTGGGCCTTCCGCACTTGTCGCTGCAGGCCTCCACAGGTACCAAATTGGTTTCAGGAGTTTCTCCCGCGGTAGAGCGTAGAGTAGAGGGTAGAGGCTCGCTTACAGCAGGACGGTCTTTCTCCTCCTCGACTACTGCCATCAGCGTATTACCCACAGATAGAGCAGTCGAGGTGGAGGAAGACTGTTCCACTTTCGCAGTTTCCTCCCCATCCTTCTTGTATACCTTTAAGGTAATCATCCCAAAGCCTTATGGTGACACCCTCCGATTTGGCAAGAGGCTTCAGTGATTCCATTTTTACCACAATTACTACAGTCCACTTTGGCGCCAAAAATTGATAACGGTTTTTTGTAGAGGCGTCAGAAACAAGCAATTCTGAAAAAAACGTATTATAAATCAACAACAATACTTACAATGAAATACTATACAAATCCTAAATTTAAGTTAAGTTAATTATTTTAATTGGTTTTGAAAAATTCGCATACAAACATAAAATGCTGATAAAAAGACCATTTTTATTTCAAATTTGTGAAATGAATTGCTACATTGTCAATGTTTAATCAATTCTGAATCGAACACAAAAAACCAAATGGTTTTATATCTTCTAGTGCTTGAGAATATAGAAAATTACTATTTTTGTTTTATTTTTTTTCTGAATATGAACAGTTTTTTTAATTAACAGTACAGATTTAAACTCTCATTTCGCTTGCGGCGGCGGCAGTGTAAGCAAGTTGATTTACACATTGTAAGAGTGGAATACTTTTGGAGATTCCACTGGGTTTGCGGCATCTGAGGTAGATGGCGTAACTACACCCCGCCTAGAATGAGGACTGTCCTCAGGCAATATTTTGCTTATATCAATCTTAAGCTTTCTGTGCTTACAAGCAAACGTTACAATTGATATTAAAATAAATACAGTTAGCATAATAGCTACCACCTAAATGCTGTGTGGTTCTTTGATACTTGATTTCTTTCTAATTTCCAATTTGCCTTAACACAATGTCGTCAAATATTAAATCCCCATTTTGGTTCGTAATATAATCATATTAAATATTTTGTTATAGCAAAACTTGAATTCTTTTTTTTGCATTCTGAAATTGTTAAAATTTATTAAATAATTTCTGTTCACAACAAGTTGTCTGGAAACAAAAAAACTATAGAATTTTACATTATATTGGAGTGTCGGCAGGCGAATGCAGCTAAGCAAGAGACCTATATAGCGGCTCTGCAAATAAAGACAGACTGCTGGCGAGCTCTACAAGCACAAGATGAGAGACAAACACCAGCTTCTCAGATGGAAAAGAAGGAGCATGAGAAGCGTGCGATCCGTTGAATAGAGGGATAATACTGCAGGAATGAGGTAAATATACCATCGATCAAATATTCACACTACGCAAATTTTGGGAAAAAAAACTCAGGAGCCGCGTATGACAGCATCTATAGACACGAGCTATACAGAGCTGTTGTCTAGTTTTGGCAATCCTACCAAACTCCTACGTTTATGTAGGATGACGATGCAGAATGCACGCTGCTTATCGAAAGAACGCAACGTGATGTCCATGGCACAAGATGGGTTTAACGGTAAATGAGGTAAATGACTACAGACTTTCTGTTAACATGCATTGGAACAATAAGATTCGGGCTGTAAAATCCAACAACCCGAGCATGTTTCCGCAGATAAATAAGGCTATTCGTAGTAAGCATAGCGATCTTCCGCGTCTTAAGCTCCACAGAACGACGGACAATGAACAAATACTGACTACAGCAGGTACTGATCCAGATAACGCCGTACTCGACGATAACTTCTTTGTGGTCGAAGACCCGCAAGAAAAAATGGAGGTACTAGGCGCGGTCTTTCAGGAAGTGTATAAGGTGAATGTGAGTGTTCGCCCAAACCACGACCTGGAGAACTGCGTACAATCTAGCAACTCGCAACTTCGAGAAGACATGCAACAATGGCGATCTGAGAACTTCCCATATCCAAGCGAGGTAAAGATTCTTCGAATCCGTGCAACCTCAGGTCAATTAGTCTCCTTCCGAACATCATCAAGGTATTCGAGAACGTGATAAATAGAGCTCTGACCAACTGGACAGAGGACAAACATATAATTCCGGATAACCAATTCGGTTTCAAAGCGGGGCATGACACTATTCATGCCGCGTCGAAACTGGTGTCGGATATCCAATGGAACAAGAGCCAGAAACAATGTACGGGTGCCTGCCTGATTGACCTGGAGAAGGCCTTTGACACCGTGTGGTTAGAAGGGCTTTTTTACAATCTCAATGGGCTAGGCATTAGTAAACCACTGCTGTACCTATTGTGTAACATGCTTACTGGTAGAAGGGCAATGTGACCTCTGCAGGTATATTTGAAGTAAAAAATGGTCTCCAACAGGGTGCCGTTAATTCGCCGATCCTGTTCAACATTTTCTTGAGTGATCTAATAAGTTCTCTTCCTCACGTAATTGCGTACGCCGACGACTTGATTGTGTACAGATCAGGTAAAAAGATCGAGGACATCACTACTCTCGCGCAGGGTGACTTCGACTCATTCATGAGAAATTGCGATGATTGGAAGTTGAATATCAACTTTCAGAAGTCGGAAACCATACTGTTCAGGACTCCGTTGTATAAGGCTTCGGCGGATACAAAAAAGAATTGGCGAAAGTTCTCAATTGTTGGGCGTCACGGGCAACCACTGGCGTAAAGGACTGTAGTCAGATACCTGGGGATCTGGCTAGATCAATATCTATATTTTAACAAACATGTAGATGCTGCTCTAGCCCGAGCCCGAGGCGCTTTTGCTCTTACAAAGAGACTGTTTTACAACAGCCAACTTGATGCGAGGGTGAAGGTAATCTGCTTCATGGCCCTCATCCGGCCAATGCTCACCTATGGCTGTCCCGTGTGGTTCAACGTGAGTGCAAGCTTGATGGAAAAGATTCTGGTGTTTGAGAGGGCTTGTCTTAGGGCTTGCCTTCGCCTTTACACAACACCAGAGTCCCAGTACAGAAAATTCTACTCCAGTGAGGTTTTATACAACAAGGCGAACCTGATACGAGTGGACAATTTCCTGGTGAAATTGATTCGAGGCCATACTGACAGAGCGATGAACTCGGCCAATAACCTGATCTCTGGGGCTTACTACCCCAATTCTCAGTACCATGAAAGGGTACGTTATAACGGCTTCGTCCCCCCAGAAGCATTCCTCCATTTTGATAAGCACGGCCTGATATAAGACAAGAATGTGGTACCGCTTCTCTTTCACATCGCCCGTTCAACTGTGGATGGGCGAATCAAGCACGACCGTTCCGTCGCACAACGAGCTGAGGAGGGTCTCCTCCGGTTCAGTACGGCGGTATCAAGGCGAGATGTTCGGGATGTTGCAATGCAACACCGAAAATTCTGGTGGCTGTGTAGTGAGGGAACTCCATCATCGAACCCTTTAGACCCTGGTTAGGGAAAGGGTAGTACAGATCCCCTTATAGGGCGCAGTCGCTCTCTGTCTTGCAGCGGATTAGTCCAACTGCAACCTATGGCCGACCTACTTATCTTAGGTAGTTTTTAAGGTAGTGTGTAAGTTGTAAATAAAAAAAAAAAAAAAAAAAAGCGTATACACATTTGTACATGTGTGTACTTATGTGTATACACTTGTAAATAGTTAAGTACATATATATATATATATGTGTGTATAGTAGTATATATACACGTATATATGTATGTATGTTTAGTTTAAGGTAGCTTAAGTTATTTTAAGGTAGTATGTAAGTTAGCATATAGGTTTTAAAAATAAAATAGTTCTGTTATTAAGTTTCTTTTTTTTTAATTTTTCTTAATTTCAAATTGTACAGTCAATTATATAATTTTAATATATGCATTGTTAGGTTAAGTCGAAAGACATAGTTTAAGATTAAGTTTAGCTTAGAGTGCCCGCCTAGGGCCAGTAAGTTAGAAGTAGTAACACTGTTCGTTCAACTAGTTTTAAGTTATGGTATGAATTAATGTTAATAAAAATGAATTGAAAATGACGGTAAATGAGGGCAAGACCAAATGTATGCTGTCAACAAGTAAGGACACCCAACACCGACGTCTCGGATAGAACGTCACAGTAGACTTGACTACACAGTTATTACATGCCTTTAAGTTTTTGAAATCATCAACTCTGTTATTATTGTAACCAGCAATATGTTTTTTTTAATTACTGTTAGGACTCAAACATTAATTCATTACGGTGGGTATCACTTATGGCTACCAATAAAATTGAAATGTTATAATTTTGCTTGGAATTCTCACGATAAATACGATATTGAGCAATGCTCCATGTTTAATATTTTGCAAATTTCTTTAGGTAAATGTCGTTTTCCACATTTTCTTCATTTGTTAAAATATTATTATGGATAATGCCGATTCTAGCTGATAATATATTGTCTTGAATATGGTCAGAGGTCTGCAAATGAAACCAGTTTCAAGGCATTCATATTTTTTCGAGTACATTATTCATTAGACTCACATCTTGAAAAGTGAAATTAATGAATCACCTTATATTTGATTACTGAGTGAGTACTTCACCCCTTAATAATCAAACATTAGGTTCAGTGTACTCGGATAGAGCGGGTACACTGCACCGAGTATACCGAGTACACCGAATACTCGTTCTGCATGTTGCAGCATAATAAGGATGTGCAATACATAGAAATAAAAGATAGGATTAAGAACGTTTTATATGTATGTGTTATGTGTTTTTATTTTTTCCCAAAATATTAGGCATTTCAATCTTCATTGAAATTAATACAACAGTGTCCAAAAAAGCATTAAATTTTATTTTAAAGTTTGCAATTATATCCAAATCGATGAATGTGGACAATCGTTATATGTAAGTATCACCTTCTAACTGCTTGAAACTTTCCTCAAAATGTTTTAAAATATTCGTTAACGCAAAAATGTGGCTGAAATTCATACTAACAATTCTTTGCAATTCGTTTTTTTCCTGTAGTATATTTGATATGTCGACCCAGTTTTTTTTCAATTGAAACCAATATATAATAAATTGAATTCCATCTTGTACATACACTACTTTTTAAAGATGTTTTCAAAGCAGAGTTCGTATTAGATTCTTTTAAATACTTAACAACTTTGGTGCACATATCAATTAAATCAAAGAATGGAGAATCATACGGTAACTTAAATACTACACACAGACCAGAAAGGTGCAATGTCATGGTGTCTTCACTGCTTGAACTTATTCTATGTTCGTTTGTTAATAGATAATACGATCATAACTCCTACACTCGGTGAAAGTAAGAGACAGACAGCACTCAATTCTTTTGTATTTCATTCGGTGCACTCGGTGTACTCGGTGTATTTTGACCAGTTATGTATAAACTCGCATAAAAGATCGAGGACATCACTACTCTCGCGCAGGGTGACTTCGACTCATTCATGAGAAATTGCGATGATTGGAAGTTGAATATCAACTTTCAGAAGTCGGAAACCATACTGTTCAGGACTCCGTTGTATAAGGCTTCGGCGGATACAAAAAAGAATTGGCGAAAGTTCTCAATTGTTGGGCGTCACGGGCAACCACTGGCGTAAAGGACTGTAGTCAGATACCTGGGGATCTGGCTAGATCAATATCTATATTTTAACAAACATGTAGATGCTGCTCTAGCCCGAGCCCGAGGCGCTTTTGCTCTTACAAAGAGACTGTTTTACAACAGCCAACTTGATGCGAGGGTGAAGGTAATCTGCTTCATGGCCCTCATCCGGCCAATGCTCACCTATGGCTGTCCCGTGTGGTTCAACGTGAGTGCAAGCTTGATGGAAAAGATTCTGGTGTTTGAGAGGGCTTGTCTTAGGGCTTGCCTTCGCCTTTACACAACACCAGAGTCCCAGTACAGAAAATTCTACTCCAGTGAGGTTTTATACAACAAGGCGAACCTGATACGAGTGGACAATTTCCTGGTGAAATTGATTCGAGGCCATACTGACAGAGCGATGAACTCGGCCAATAACCTGATCTCTGGGGCTTACTACCCCAATTCTCAGTACCATGAAAGGGTACGTTATAACGGCTTCGTCCCCCCAGAAGCATTCCTCCATTTTGATAAGCACGGCCTGATATAAGACAAGAATGTGGTACCGCTTCTCTTTCACATCGCCCGTTCAACTGTGGATGGGCGAATCAAGCACGACCGTTCCGTCGCACAACGAGCTGAGGAGGGTCTCCTCCGGTTCAGTACGGCGGTATCAAGGCGAGATGTTCGGGATGTTGCAATGCAACACCGAAAATTCTGGTGGCTGTGTAGTGAGGGAACTCCATCATCGAACCCTTTAGACCCTGGTTAGGGAAAGGGTAGTACAGATCCCCTTATAGGGCGCAGTCGCTCTCTGTCTTGCAGCGGATTAGTCCAACTGCAACCTATGGCCGACCTACTTATCTTAGGTAGTTTTTAAGGTAGTGTGTAAGTTGTAAATATACAAAAAAAAAAAAAAAAAGCGTATACACATTTGTACATGTGTGTACTTATGTGTATACACTTGTAAATAGTTAAGTACATATATATATATATGTGTGTATAGTAGTATATATACACGTATATATGTATGTATGTTTAGTTTAAGGTAGCTTAAGTTATTTTAAGGTAGTATGTAAGTTAGCATATAGGTTTTAAAAATAAAATAGTTCTGTTATTAAGTTTCTTTTTTTTTTAATTTTTCTTAATTTCAAATTGTACAGTCAATTATATAATTTTAATATATGCATTGTTAGGTTAAGTCGAAAGACATAGTTTAAGATTAAGTTTAGCTTAGAGTGCCCGCCTAGGGCCAGTAAGTTAGAAGTAGTAACACTGTTCGTTCAACTAGTTTTAAGTTATGGTATGAATTAATGTTAATAAAAATGAATTGAAAATGACGGTAAATGAGGGCAAGACCAAATGTATGCTGTCAACAAGTAAGGACACCCAACACCGACGTCTCGGATAGAACGTCACAGTAGACTTGACTACACAGTTATTACATGCCTTTAAGTTTTTGAAATCATCAACTCTGTTATTATTGTAACCAGCAATATGTTTTTTTTAATTACTGTTAGGACTCAAACATTAATTCATTACGGTGGGTATCACTTATGGCTACCAATAAAATTGAAATGTTATAATTTTGCTTGGAATTCTCACGATAAATACGATATTGAGCAATGCTCCATGTTTAATATTTTGCAAATTTCTTTAGGTAAATGTCGTTTTCCACATTTTCTTCATTTGTTAAAATATTATTATGGATAATGCCGATTCTAGCTGATAATATATTGTCTTGAATATGGTCAGAGGTCTGCAAATGAAACCAGTTTCAAGGCATTCATATTTTTTCGAGTACATTATTCATTAGACTCACATCTTGAAAAGTGAAATTAATGAATCACCTTATATTTGATTACTGAGTGAGTACTTCACCCCTTAATAATCAAACATTAGGTTCAGTGTACTCGGATAGAGCGGGTACACTGCACCGAGTATACCGAGTACACCGAATACTCGTTCTGCATGTTGCAGCATAATAAGGATGTGCAATACATAGAAATAAAAGATAGGATTAAGAACGTTTTATATGTATGTGTTATGTGTTTTTATTTTTTCCCAAAATATTAGGCATTTCAATCTTCATTGAAATTAATACAACAGTGTCCAAAAAAGCATTAAATTTTATTTTAAAGTTTGCAATTATATCCAAATCGATGAATGTGGACAATCGTTAAATGTAAGTATCACCTTCTAACTGCTTGAAACTTTCCTCAAAATGTTTTAAAATATTCGTTAACGCAAAAATGTGGCTGAAATTCATACTAACAATTCTTTGCAATTCGTTTTTTTCCTGTAGTATATTTGATATGTCGACCCAGTTTTTTTTCAATTGAAACCAATATATAATAAATTGAATTCCATCTTGTACATACACTACTTTTTAAAGATGTTTTCAAAGCAGAGTTCGTATTAGATTCTTTTAAATACTTAACAACTTTGGTGCACATATCAATTAAATCAAAGAATGGAGAATCATACGGTAACTTAAATACTACACACAGACCAGAAAGGTGCAATGTCATGGTGTCTTCACTGCTTGAACTTATTCTATGTTCGTTTGTTAATAGATAATACGATCATAACTCCTACACTCGGTGAAAGTAAGAGACAGACAGCACTCAATTCTTTTGTATTTCATTCGGTGCACTCGGTGTACTCGGTGTATTTTGACCAGTTATGTATAAACTCGCATAAAAGATCGAGGACATCACTACTCTCGCGCAGGGTGACTTCGACTCATTCATGAGAAATTGCGATGATTGGAAGTTGAATATCAACTTTCAGAAGTCGGAAACCATACTGTTCAGGACTCCGTTGTATAAGGCTTCGGCGGATACAAAAAAGAATTGGCGAAAGTTCTCAATTGTTGGGCGTCACGGGCAACCACTGGCGTAAAGGACTGTAGTCAGATACCTGGGGATCTGGCTAGATCAATATCTATATTTTAACAAACATGTAGATGCTGCTCTAGCCCGAGCCCGAGGCGCTTTTGCTCTTACAAAGAGACTGTTTTACAACAGCCAACTTGATGCGAGGGTGAAGGTAATCTGCTTCATGGCCCTCATCCGGCCAATGCTCACCTATGGCTGTCCCGTGTGGTTCAACGTGAGTGCAAGCTTGATGGAAAAGATTCTGGTGTTTGAGAGGGCTTGTCTTAGGGCTTGCCTTCGCCTTTACACAACACCAGAGTCCCAGTACAGAAAATTCTACTCCAGTGAGGTTTTATACAACAAGGCGAACCTGATACGAGTGGACAATTTCCTGGTGAAATTGATTCGAGGAAATACTGACAGAGCGATGAACTCGGCCAATAACCTGATCTCTGGGGCTTACTACCCCAATTCTCAGTACCATGAAAGGGTACGTTATAACGGCTTCGTCCCCCCAGAAGCATTCCTCCATTTTGATAAGCACGGCCTGATATAAGACAAGAATGTGGTACCGCTTCTCTTTCACATCGCCCGTTCAACTGTGGATGGGCGAATCAAGCACGACCGTTCCGTCGCACAACGAGCTGAGGAGGGTCTCCTCCGGTTCAGTACGGCGGTATCAAGGCGAGATGTTCGGGATGTTGCAATGCAACACCGAAAATTCTGGTGGCTGTGTAGTGAGGGAACTCCATCATCGAACCCTTTAGACCCTGGTTAGGGAAAGGGTAGTACAGATCCCCTTATGGGGCGCAGTCGCTCTCTGTCTTGCAGCGGATTAGTCCAACTGCAACCTATGGCCGACCTACTTATCTTAGGTAGTTTTTAAGGTAGTGTGTAAGTTGTAAATATACAAAAAAAAAAAAAAAAGCGTATACACATTTGTACATGTGTGTACTTATGTGTATACACTTGTAAATAGTTAAGTACATATATATATATATGTGTGTATAGTAGTATATATACACGTATATATGTATGTATGTTTAGTTTAAGGTAGCTTAAGTTATTTTAAGGTAGTATGTAAGTTAGCATATAGGTTTTAAAAATAAAATAGTTCTGTTATTAAGTTTCTTTTTTTTTTAATTTTTCTTAATTTCAAATTGTACAGTCAATTATATAATTTTAATATATGCATTGTTAGGTTAAGTCGAAAGACATAGTTTAAGATTAAGTTTAGCTTAGAGTGCCCGCCTAGGGCCAGTAAGTTAGAAGTAGTAACACTGTTCGTTCAACTAGTTTTAAGTTATGGTATGAATTAATGTTAATAAAAATGAATTGAAAATGACGGTAAATGAGGGCAAGACCAAATGTATGCTGTCAACAAGTAAGGACACCCAACACCGACGTCTCGGATAGAACGTCACAGTAGACTTGACTACACAGTTATTACATGCCTTTAAGTTTTTGAAATCATCAACTCTGTTATTATTGTAACCAGCAATATGTTTTTTTTAATTACTGTTAGGACTCAAACATTAATTCATTACGGTGGGTATCACTTATGGCTACCAATAAAATTGAAATGTTATAATTTTGCTTGGAATTCTCACGATAAATACGATATTGAGCAATGCTCCATGTTTAATATTTTGCAAATTTCTTTAGGTAAATGTCGTTTTCCACATTTTCTTCATTTGTTAAAATATTATTATGGATAATGCCGATTCTAGCTGATAATATATTGTCTTGAATATGGTCAGAGGTCTGCAAATGAAACCAGTTTCAAGGCATTCATATTTTTTCGAGTACATTATTCATTAGACTCACATCTTGAAAAGTGAAATTAATGAATCACCTTATATTTGATTACTGAGTGAGTACTTCACCCCTTAATAATCAAACATTAGGTTCAGTGTACTCGGATAGAGCGGGTACACTGCACCGAGTATACCGAGTACAGCGAATACTCGTCTTGCATGTTGCAGCATAATAAGGATGTGCAATACATAGAAATAAAAGATAGGATTAAGAACGTTTTATATGTATGTGTTATGTGTTTTTATTTTTTCCCAAAATATTAGGCATTTCAATCTTCATTGAAATTAATACAACAGTGTCCAAAAAAGCATTAAATTTTATTTTAAAGTTTGCAATTATATCCAAATCGATGAATGTGGACAATCGTTAAATGTAAGTATCACCTTCTAACTGCTTGAAACTTTCCTCAAAATGTTTTAAAATATTCGTTAACGCAAAAATGTGGCTGAAATTCATACTAACAATTCTTTGCAATTCGTTTTTTTCCTGTAGTATATTTGATATGTCGACCCAGTTTTTTTTCAATTGAAACCAATATATAATAAATTGAATTCCATCTTGTACATACACTACTTTTTAAAGATGTTTTCAAAGCAGAGTTCGTATTAGATTCTTTTAAATACTTAACAACTTTGGTGCACATATCAATTAAATCAAAGAATGGAGAATCATACGGTAACTTAAATACTACACACAGACCAGAAAGGTGCAATGTCATGGTGTCTTCACTGCTTGAACTTATTCTATGTTCGTTTGTTAATAGATAATACGATCATAACTCCTACACTCGGTGAAAGTAAGAGACAGACAGCACTCAATTCTTTTGTATTTCATTCGGTGCACTCGGTGTACTCGGTGTATTTTGACCAGTTATGTATAAACTCGCATAATCAGAGCGAAATCAAACAGTGTATTCGTTTTTTTATCAGGTGATCGAATGTTGTACAGTGTTTGTTTCTCGAATAGCAGTACTCATTTTCAGTGCACACTATACCGAATGAGTTCAATGAATAGAGTACACTGAAGTTCTGTACACTGTAAGAAAATTCAAATGAGTACATTCATGCAGACCTCTAACGGTCAATATTATCTTCGAATATCTTGAGTCTAAGTACAAACTGAATGGACAGCATTTGTTTTAATAATATATCTTTAAATCCTACCATTTTTATAAATCTACTTGCAATCATTTCTCTATATTTTTCTATTAATTATTCTAATTCTTTAAAAGTGTTATTAAAATGTTCAATAATTTTAATCTGTGAATTAAGGGTATCTATCTGTTGATAATGTCGTTTGGCCACGATAAGACCAAGCACATAAACTTGGTATATATTGTAGGTGGTGAAACAAGCACTTGAACATGTTCACTTGTCGAAGTCTGATCGCTGAAAATTGAAAACGCTGGGTTAGTATCGGAATGAATACTACACTATATTGATTGATTTCCTTTTCGTTTATACAATAAATTTGCTTACTCTAACATTGCAGAATAACTTAATTCCAAAGACATAATTATGAAATACCTACCCACTTAAAGTACGTTGCAATTGCTGTGGATGTAAAATGCTGACATACAAGCGTAACTGACACTATATGCATATATAGGCACGCGGTGTATCGGTGTTTTGGTTGTGACCCGTGTGGCGTCAAAACTATCGAATTATGGTTGTTTGTGTCGATTATATTTAAATGTTCAGATATTTCTTGACTATCATCATTATTTATTGTCCCAAAAAGCCATTTTTTCTACTGTTCTTAAAATGTTAATGGTTTCTCTTTTTTGCCTATGTGGAATCAATGGTCGAATTTTATTTCGTATTGTTTTTAGCTGGTATTCTAGTGCCTCTATATCATTCAATATATTTAATATTTCAATCGGATTTATAATGTGAAGGATGGAGGCGTAGTTGAGTATGATTTCAACATGTTCCAATTCTACTTCTAAGTATCCAACACTTGTATTAATTTTCTCAATTGTGAGATGTGCTTGGGCCATAGTTAGCATTGTACTGAAAATTTGTTTTGCATTTTATTATTGATTGGATGAATATTTTCAAGTCAGCTTTTTATGAATGTAGGTTGCTCTTTATACCCAACACTTATGTAATGCTTGATGTACCCTTCCACTCTATTCTCATCGTAGTTTTCTCTGTTATAATTTAGTTTACTAATAAATGTAAGCTTTTTTTGCGTAGTCTCTCAAAAATTTTAATTTTATTACAATCCCCTTGAATGTTATTGTTGTGATCTAAGCTTTCTAATTTTCTCTATAATATTTTTATCATTTCTTGTCCTGTTGCAAATTTTTAGAATCTGTCTATGAATGTTAGGAAGTTAGCTTTTGATGTACTATTTGTTTATTATCCTTGGGCGTTTCTGTAAATTCGAGCTTAGGTTTTATAGGCCGCCTGTCATACTTGATTCTGTTGCTTACATCACAGTTATTTATGTATTTTTGTATAAGTGCTTCGATATGCTTTTTAAGACCCTCGTTGTTTTCATGTATTCTAGTGTGTCCTGTTTCGTTTTTATGATATTTACGAATTTGATTGATGTCTCTTCTTCAAATGTGGTGTTTACGTTTCCTCGTTTCGATTATTCTAATGCTTCGTTCACTTGATCACTATCATCGAAAAGATTTATTCCATGTGTATCTGTGTTGATTCGACTCAAAAAATCAGCAACTTGATTCTCCTTTCCTTTAATTTAATATTGCATTCTCCTAGCTTCAGAAGACTACGATAGAGTCGTGGATTTATATCCTTTCCTCTGGTTTTTGTATGTAAACGTTCATCAAGATTTTCATGATCCGTAAGAAGATTCAATTTAACACCGTATAGGTATGGACGAAAATAATTTGTAGCCCATACTATGACCTAGAGTTCCTTTTATGTTGTAGCATAATTTCTTTCATTGTCGTTTAATGTCCGGCTAGCGTAACAAATGGGATGGTTAACTTGCTGGAGAACGGAACCTATTGCATAAGCGCTGGCATCTGTTATCAATTTGAAATGTTTGTTGAAATCCGGGTATTTTAAGACTGGTGCTTACGTAATCAAATCTTTCCGCTTTTCAAAATAATTTATATAACAACTGTCGTTTAAATTGATTCTACTATTTTAGGTATTTTGTCATCGGCTGTGCCACTTTGGCACAATCTTTTATAAATTTTCTATATATACGTACGAGGTAGTTTCAGTACAGCAATACCTTCTTCTGAGTTTTTTAATTATACTCTTTTAACTTTTCAAAAATGCTCAAGAAAGCATTACTATGTGCTTAGCAATGGAGGTTGAACAAATTAGAATATCATAGATATGTAGTAGAATATGTCATTGTGGTGTTGAGAAGGCTGTTTTCTTCCTGTCCTTTTCTGTTACAAGAATAGGTCAAATATTGACCAAATTAAATTACATTAATTTCAGGTTAAGTCTTCTTGAAGAAATACATGCACGCGCCTTGTTATCTTCCAAATGGGCGTGCGGAATTCGAGTAAAAAAAATTGTTCAAATGAACGGAGTTGTTTTGGCGATCACTGTGATCAAAACATAAACATAGATCAGCTTCGTCAACCTCCGTTGCAAATAAGTACTCAGTATATTATTAGAATATTAGTGGAATGAGACTTCAACTGCTAACACAAGAGTGAAACTTAAAGATATTTTTATTTCTCTCTTTGACCTGGTGACCTGATGATATGATGTTCATTGTTCCACACATCTATTTCAACAGAAATCATATGTGGTTTACCGGATCGATGTAGATCTATTGAGGAGCGAGGTGGGTGGGTTTTAATAACAGTATCATCTCGCTTTCTCAGTCGTGAAATCATATTTTAGCATCAAAAGGTTGATGTTGGACAGATTTGTGTGTGTATTGATTTATATGAAAATATTCTTTATCAGCTGTACATTTTTGTCTCCCACATTTCCCCGAACAGTGTTACCAATGTGTATCAAAAGCACATTACTAAAATTAGTAGCGGCGGTGCTTGTCTTGGAGCCTCTGAATTACCTTGTGTATTGGGTGACTTAAATATTGGTGATGAAAACAACTCATTTCAAATAAACAATATTCGAAATAGTTTAAATAGATTTACAAGATTTCCGAAGCTTTGGATCTATTGATTCGAATAAAATCCATCATAAAGCTTTATTATTCTAGTTCAAGTTTTTTAATTACTCTAATCAAAGTAATAACAAAGCTGCCGTGTTAGTTTATAGATTCGCTAAGACCGATTTCGTTGCACTTGCGGAATATTTAAACTGTTTTGACTGGGAAGAACTGCTGAACAACTCAAATTTAAATATTTATGGGTAAAATTATTGGTATAGTATAATTATAGTATGTATAAATTTTATATAATATAATTATAATTTACATAAACAAAAAATTATAATTCTGGTTTTGATTTATATGTACCAAAAGCTCGTTATAAAAATCGGTTTAAAATCCCGTTGTCTAATAAGAGATTTGTAAATTTAGGAAATGTAAAAAGAAAAGCATTTTCGGCTTATATTTTAAATAAAACAAACTGTAACCGTGCATTTTTTTTAGATTCAGAAAAGAATATGAATTCTAAATTTGTCCGTAGAGTAATCAGTAAAGAGTAATGGTTAATCATTTAGGAATTATATTAATGCAAAAAGAAATACCTCAGGTTTGCCTAAGGTGATGGAATTTGGTAACGTAATTTCAAAAGATGTGAAAGGAACTTGTGACTAATTGCCAATTTTTTCGAGTCGGTTTATAATAATTCTCCGGTCCAATCAACGACGAGACATTACTCCAATATAACTGAATCAGTGGATATTGGTATGTTGCAACTTTCCGAGAATGTGTGCGGATTTGAAGTATGAATTTATTTCGCTTTAACTTATTTGCCCCCAAAGATCTCTTTGGGTTAGAAATACATTTTTCGATAGAAAACATTGAACACTTCACTGGTGCAATTAGCCTATTACTAGGTGCTCGTTTGGAATTCAAAAATTGTGTTTTTTCATTGACTTTAGATTAATAATTTTAATGTTTATTGAACTAATCTATGCGATGCAAAATCGGTAGATGACCCTTAGTCGCGCAACAACAATCTGTTGTGTAAAGCGTACTAAGGGCACACCCAGAGAAGTAAAAAAACGTCAATACCTACGTCAATGATCTTTAGAATTTGCACCAGACGTCATCTTTAACAAAGCTAATAGAAGACCTCACAACGGCCGAAGCAATCACGGCAATTATTCAACGTAGCACAACGAGGAAGGCCGCCGGAACCGGCAAAATCTTGAATTTCGGCTTAAGCGAATGCCACAAACGGTGATGATAATGCTTATCATCATTATAAACAATTGTATCAATAATTGTTACTTTCCTAGCAAGTGGAAAGTAGCTAAAATTGTTGTAATACCAAAAAAAGGGAACACTTGAGCAATATAAACAAGATCCTGGAGTGCCTGTTAACGCAGAAACTAAAGCGATGGTCCACTGACCTAAACATCATCCCGGATACGCAGTATGGATTCCGGGGAAAACATTCGACTGCCCTGAGCAAAAACGAGTTCACCGTTGCCCGCTTTCTGGAAGTGGAAAAACGCCTTCGACACGGTCTGGATAGAGGGACTCATCTACAAGGGTTTCTCCTCCAACCTCATCAAAATAGTCTATATCTTTCTACATTCCAGAATATTCTACGTTCAAGTGAGCGGACTACCAATGCAGGAGTTGCGCAAGAGTCGAACATGGGACCGATGCTCTTCAACATCTACACGGCAGATGAACCGCATCCAACCAACATAGTGAGCTGTTGACTATTCGCAGATGACTCACTGACTTATGCTAGCTCAAAGTCACCACTGATCGCCAGGTGAAGGGTCGAAATCCAGGCAGCGAACAAATCTGGCTACTACACCAAATAGGGTATTCGTATCAATGCCAGAAAATCGATACTTATGTGCTTAAGTACCATCCCGAGGTGGATGCAGATCAGCAGCTAAATATCGGAGTTTAAAGATAGTTGTTTTGCCCAACACTGCACATATTGCAGATCACTCATATCTTACTTCCCTAAGATCATGGATAAATCGTTATCTGTTATCAAATATAATACAAAATAGTTTAGGTTTTCTGTAAACTAGGTCGAATTTAAAAGTTCAGTGTTAAGTTGACCGTCACCGATAATATATCCCCAATCATTTTGTTAAGCAAGGCTTAAAGTTTAAAAATAAAATCGTGCAAATTATGTTAAATAAAACACTTGTGTGTTTGGTGACGGTTGTCGTGCAATATTCTTAACCTATCTTACAATAATTCTCTGACCTACTTACTTGAACTTATTGGAGTGAACTGTCTGTACTTCTGCATGTGGTACAGTTTGAACGTCCCTATAGATAAGGAATTATAAATAGATTTAAATGTTGTATAATAAGAACCATATATAGTACATTCGATTTAGTGGAGAAGCCGATTGAGTCGGTTTAATAATATGCGCGCACGAAACGTAAAATAATAACATAATTGTTTTATTTGCTGAGCCCGCCGGCCAGCAACGTTTAATAAAAATAGTTTCTATAATAAAGTTGACATAACAGAATATGGCTTTCGATTGGAATAAATAACAAGAAGGAGCAAGACAATATTTAATATAGCATCATCCAGACCACTTCTTGCTATTTTCAATCCTGAATTTTCAACGCAACTGCATATAGATGCAAGTAGTATCGGGTATGGAGCTATTTTAATCCAAAAGCGTAATTTGGTATCTAAAGTGGCGGCTCATTAAAAAGCTCATACGAGCTCGATGTTAGCCAGTATATTTGCTCGGTATTAGATTTACGGTTGTTACAGATTGTAATGTCGTAAAAGCATCAGATACCAAAAAGGAACTCATTCTCCGAATTGCACGACGGTGGATTTATTTGCCAGATCTAAATTTTGAGATAGTATACTAAAAGGGAAGTAGCCTGCCATACACAGATTATTTGAGCCGGAATTACATTGAGTATCGACGAATCGGACATAATGATTGGACATACATAGAACAAAAAGGAAATGAAAAGCTAAAAATCCTGTTGGAAAAACTTAGAGCAGGCGAGCTTGACGCTAACCAATATGTGGGAAAAGACGAAATGCTACATCGCAAACAAGTTAACCAAGATGGTACTGTGAACTTGCAATGGTTTGTTCCCAAACAAAGTCGTTTAGGTTTGCTGCGAATTTTGTATGTCAGTATGTGCAGTGTCATATCGGTGCTGATAAAACTTATGCTGCGTTTGCCGAACACTTTTGGTGTCCTCGAATGGGGAATTTCATCAAGAACTACCTTGGGCATCGTCGTAGGACTACATAAATTCTTTAGAAAAGCCAACACTGCCATTTTAAACTTTACCAATATCAGCCGTCGATTACAAGCATAGTTGATGCCTTCACAAAATATTGCATCCTATGAAGACCGTTACGACAGTTGAAACTCGAAAAAAGTTGCAACATGTATTACCGTTATTTGGTACGCCCAGGGAAATAATAGTGGATGCCGGTACATCGCTTAAAAATACAACATTCCTAAGATATGTATGCGATTGGCACATTGCATATCACTTCAGTATACTGGATATACATAGGCAATGGTCAGGTAGAAAGTTACATGAGAACCATAGGAAACCAATTGAAACTAAAACGAAAGCCGAATGGCCGAGTGGTGTGTGGGAAATTCAACTGGTATTAAATACTGATGTGAACCCATTACCGCTTCTTTTGGAAATCCAAAGTTCGACGCCAAAGTTCCAGGCATTGTTACGAAATATGTCGGACTTAACTCCTCTTCGTAATCGAAAGTTGGACGGAGCCACGATGCATGACCCATTTGAATCGGAAAAGAAGAGATCATATCCAATATTCACCGGGAGATTTTGTTTTAATGCATCGTGACTCAAATATGCATATTAGCCTCGAAAATGGGCGCTATGAAATTAAGAAGAGTGGAACTAACATCATAACCAAAGTGTCAAAGGCCCCACATGATTTTTGTACTTTAGTATTTGTTCATTGGGTCTAAACCGTTAGAGCTGGGTTGTGGCCGAGGTCCCATAAGATGCTTGTACTTTATTATTTGTTCATGAAAATATTTTCTGACTTCAATGCTCACGTGGGTGTGGATGTAATGGCATGGGGGAGTGTGATTGCAAGAACGGTGATCCCCATCAGAACGCGAACGGAGAGAAGTTATTGGACCTTGCAGTACAAATGGCATGTCCATAATGATCACCTTCTTTCCACACAAAGGCATCCATAAATACACGTGGTACCAGAGTCTTCAACAGAAATCGTTCATAGATCTCTTTGTGCTACCGTCAGGTATGAAACGCATGGTTTGTGTGGAAAAAAGGTGTTCATTATGGACATGCCATTTTCATACGATGTCGGTGCGAGATGGGAAAGAAAGAGGAGATGGAGGATACTTCTTCTCGAGAGTTGAGACGTGATAGATGTGCTCGTAGTGAACTGCCGCTCTATAAAGAATTGCGTTGTTTTGAACACTGATGTATTCTGTCTGTTTGTGTTTCTTATCACTGTTCTTTTCAAAATTATCATCTAATTAAGTTTAGCCGCCGAGGGCTAGTAAGTTAGAAATAGTAACATTGTTCGTCCAACTAGCTTAAAGCATTTTTGTCTTGTCTTGTTCGTTATGAATTATAAAATAAGAATGAATTTAAAAAAAAAAACATTTTTCATGTTCACGCCACTTTTGATATAGGAAAGTTTTTAAAAAAATAATACATAATATTCAGAAAAATGCATGAAATCTTTATTTGAATAGTACGGTCCATATAATTTAATGTTTGAAGCTTATTTCATGCAAATGTTGACCTTGACTGCGCCTCAAATGGTCCATCCGCTTAGTCCAATTTTGGCATACTCTTTCCAATATTTCGGCCGGTAGCTCACGAATAAATGCTTCAATATTGTCTTCCAATGCGTCAATTGAAGCGGGCTTGTCTGTATAGACATGAGCTTTAACATAGCCCCACAAAAAATAGTCTAAAGGCGTTAAATCGCACGATCTAGGCAGCCAATTGACTGGCCCCGAACGTGAAATAAAATGTTCACAGAACTCGCCCCTCAATAAGTCCATTGTTGCGCGTGCTGTGTGAAACCACATGTCATGCAAGTCAAGCTCTTGCATTTTGGGCAAAAAAAATTGGATATCATCTCACTCCAAAATCGAAAATTCTGCTTATTTATGTACCCATTGAGCCAAAAATGAGCTGACCATAAAATGGAAGAAGCGCGTGTTGAACTTTCTTAACAGAGCATGCATTTTGATAATAAAATTTAATAATTTGCAAGCGTTGTTCGTTTGTAAGACGATTCATGGTTAAATTATAGACCAAACTGAAGATGTTTGACAGTGAAACAAAACACGAAACGTGCGTCAGCTGTTTAAACCAGTGTTGCCAAAAAGATAATAGCTAAAAAATCAGCCTTTACTTGTTATCATTGCATGGATTATCTAAAGGAATGGTTTTGCCTAGCCTGACCAGCTTGAGGACACGCACTCGTGCATTATTGTTTGTCAGATACCAGTTTGGACGGGACATATAACCATGTTGTCCGGTACGAATTTATTTTCATCAAGCTATTGCTTCTAAAGAGGACTGATCGACCATATTTTGCGGTCTTAGTGTTGGTGTTTTACCATTAATAGCTCATGTTGGTGAAATTACCTTGAACGTTGGATTATAATTTCGCTAAATTTCAACTTTAACTTCAATCGACGTCATTTGTAAACAATCGTTGTACATATTGATGTGTTGCAGGAAAAGGTTCGAGTTAAGAGACGCACCCTAAAGCAGCGTGGTTAATGGCTCTGGTTGTGGAAGCAATTCTGGAAATTTTGCTGCTCAAGATTTAACGATTTAACAATGACATCTGACCAAATTGAACTGGTGCGTGCGCACTGCATTGTTTTCATATCGTAAATGGCTCATATCGAAAGGCTGCACCTTCAATGTTCCCCGAAGGAATTTGTAGTTGTTTTTTGCCGAGCACGAACATCTCCTGATCGTTCTTGCTCATTGACCTTCCTTGACCTCTTCTGACTGTCGCGCACGCTTTGCAATCATTCTGATTCGAGCTGATTCTCTCTCAAAAGCACGTTCCTCTTCGGTGCTGCGATCTGGTATCGCCGTGCATTCTAAGAACGCCGACCAATGTTACATTGACCTCTTCTTCGCACCGTAACCAGTCTCGAACTGTAAATGGTAATTTTCACTAATAAAAAATTTGCCTTGAAATAGGAAAAGTAAAGAAAGCAAACGAACAAAAGAGATGCATTTGAAATTTGGAAATCAAATGGAAAAACAAAATAAATCGATTACCGATCTATTCCAATAGATGGGGTTTGGTTTTCGCCGACAAGCAAAAACAATGAAAAACTCGAATGCCCTAATGTGCGTTTATACCCCAAACACTGAGTACGATGTCAGGAAAATCGACATTCAGTTGCTTCATTGCCTCTATACCTTTGCTCAACATTAATTCACTAAACTTCGATGAGAGAACGTTTAAGATATAAAGGATTCTTCAATACAGAAAGACCGTCACGTGTGCCTGGTGTACTGATAATACTTCACAGCTGTATAAAAAAAACCGCAGGGGGATTTTAATCATATGTCATGTACGATAGAAAAAGAAAACAAATGTACGATTAGGTCTTATGATGGCAAGCAAAGTCGACAGATAAAGCAAGTTTATTATTACTGTTAATAAGAAGGCTGTTTGGTTACTACAGTTCTACAATTCTACTACAGGTCTAACTAGTGTTAATGTAATCATGCAAGTTAAAGTAGCGTTTTACTTCGGCTTATCCTCCAGTAATTACAATATTTCAATTCTTAGTAAGAAATCAAAACTAAGAAAAGCAATAAATATTGCTTTTAATGTGTTTCAATTCAGAAAGGGTTGAACCCTCATAAATCGCACTTCAGTTTTATGTATCTTTTCATCCCACATCATTTAAGTAATTGTGTAATATGGTACACAAGATAATGCTCGACGGCAAGTGCATCGGCATTATTTCCTTAGGTTAGTGATAATCGAAATTCATTTTTGTAGGCCAGTTTGGAAATAAAGTTGAATGAGATCGGACGTGATCCGTTACTCCAACCGAGCAAACTCAACGTGTTTTATTTTGCACGCCTCGACAAACAAACTTATTATAAATTAATTCAAGTAACATGCTTTGAATAAAAACATTTACTCCAACGGTATTGAATAACTTTGAAGTTCTTCATTATCTATAAGAATGCACACTGAAATATTCATTCTATCAGAAAATCAATAACCAGTTGCTAACATTTCGTATTTATGTATGTATCCATACACCCCTCATCAAGTCTACATATTTTGTGAATGTATGCATACAAAGGAAAATAATTCATATAACTAACAATCAAAACATTTCATTGATGATTTTATATCTGTAAAGACATGAATAAAAAATATCAAAGTCCTCCTGGAGAATTTTGGATTAACTTTGAAACTACATTCCTTTAGTTATGAATACCACAACAATAATCAGCTGCTTTCGTCGGTTTCGAAACACATTGATATCCAGCAAACAAAACACCATGCTACTGGAACATGCTCATACCGAAAAGTTGTCTCGTGCTACATCTCTTTTGAAAAATTCCATCGAACAAAAGATACTGCGCATGTTTTGGAAAGTTCCAAGCTAATTTTTGCTCAAAGCGTTGAACTTGAATCGTATCATTTCATTAGAGTAAAGGAATTTTCTATTTCCCCTTTGAGTTGGGAATATTAATGCAGTTGGGGAGTAGACTGCGAGAGAGATTCGTCGGTCTTAACTGATCTAAAAATATACGATTGTTGCAACACATTCTTAAATTGTCATATTACTGTCTATATTATTCACCTGATTCCGTTTCATGACGGGATATAATTCTATGGTCCTATTAGTAATGATACAATCTTAGGACCATAGAAAAATTACCAAAGCTTGTGTCAATTTGTATCCATCTTGCGATTCATGTGCTCTCTACTCTGAGTCTTCATTGTTGTGTTTCCTCTTGGTTAACTTTCTGGAAAGGATATCCTCTCCCAAATATGTACCAAGTGATATAGTACAACAAGGAAGTACTTGAAGCGCGCCAGTTTAGTTGCACTTTAGTTTTGCTACGAACTAGGCGCTTAGTTCTATAAATTGTTGTCCTCGTTATATTACTAATCTATCTTTTTATCAATTCTACTCCTTTAAGGACTTAAGAAAATTGTGCGTAAACTAGATTTATATCTACGTATATACAAATGTGTGATTAGTGCAGCGAGGATTTATTTATAAAGTTCAAATAAGGTGTGAGAATGAAAAAAATGAATTTGTTAAAATGGAGATCTCAGTGACTTTCTGAATTCCTTATCTAAAACTAAAAATAATTTAATAACTCACATAAATGTATTTGTGGGGCCATTTCATAATTTTGCTATCATAAACAAAAGTATTATTCACATGTTGAATTTAAAAGCTGTTAAGTAGTCTTAATACTTAAGACTGGGTGAAATCAGAATCAAATAAAATTGCTGCTCTAAGCAAAATTATACTTTCATAATATTATGAATGTGCGTCATGCAAGATAAAAGTTTATCATAGGAAAATATTAAAGCCACAGCGTATCCAAATAATCCAGAATGCTGTATTTGTTTGCACCCACAAAACATACGCATCCTTTCAAGTGTTAAGTGTGCTCATGTGCTCTTATACGGTTTTTAATTTCACGTTTTCTTAGAATTACTAAACAGCATGAATTAATACTACATTTTCCAGTGTTTTCATCTCAAATAATTTGTCTGCTTTTCGTTAATTAATTTCGTTTATTTATCAACGCACGGACAACAACACAAGTGAAGTAAGGTATAATTTTATAAAAGCCAATCAATTCAATAACTTTCGTCATTTTCAAAGAAGATACTGAACCAACTACTTCATGACCACGTCACAAACAATCTCAAAATCTTGAATGCAATTTTCAGTTGTGAAAATTCGATTCCGGATATTACGACAACAATAATAAAATAGATAAACCAAATGAATCCTGACAATTAAAATAATTCAATTAATTAAAGTTCAACCATTTCATAACATATGAAAAAAAAAACACAATTTAAAAAACATAGGACATTTGCTTTCCCATGAGATTAATATGGTTAAGTCTACGGCTCTCAACAATACTATCAAATACCTATGAACACACTTGTAGTTGATATGAATACAGCTATTATGATAGACTCAACAGCTATAGTAGTGGAAGCTTACCATCTTAAACAACAACAGCTGCAGCAGACACATTTAAGAACCTCTCCGAACAACACCATATGCTCCGTAACATCAGTTGTGGCTGTTACATCTCCCTCATCGGGTCGCGAATCTCCATCGAAAATTGTCAACAGCATCCATCAACATCCCACAGTGGCGAATTTGAAACCTTGTACTTCCAGCGTTGCATCAAATTCAGTTCATAATCATCATCACAATGGCTGTGGAGCAATTTCACAGCCATCGACAACAGCAACTGCAGTGACATTTTTAAACAGTGGCAGTATCAGTACTTGTGCCGGTGGTGCTGTTTATTTGCACTATAGTGGACCTAGCTCTTTATCAAATTCACCAGCATTGGGTAGAAGAAAACGTTATACCAGTACATCATCCAATTGCTCCAGTCAGTTTAATAATAACTACACCGGATTAGATGTGGAGTCACTAGAGGATATGCTTAAAAAGGTAAGGTGAGGTTAATTTAAACATTGTATCACGATAAATTTCTGACGTCTTGATAACATTTATTAAGATGCTTATATTAACTTTGCAACTAATTGAAAAAATATGACAGTAAATTGGAACTTTTTCATAGCCATTTGTGAAGACGAATAGAGCGTTTAAAATTTCCCCAATGTCATTTTTATCATTAATCGTTAATAATTTCTCAATTCCACATTTGCAATAGTCCATTGAGCTCGCTCCAATTTAATCGAATGAATTTTTGCATTCACACACATCTCCGGCAACGCCTATACATACCCCTTAGCTATTTTTGTTTCGCTCTATACACGCTTCCCCTGCCTTGAATCGTTCTCTGTATACGCAAATTTAACATATGAGATTACATTTTAACTTCTTTTCCATTGCTCCTACGCTTTATCCTTTACTGTGCTTTTTTGCGCTACATTCGTGTCCTTTTTGACTTTGTTGCATGAAAAAATAGGCTTAAATTAGCCAACAAAAAGACGACACAAAGGCAAAAAATTGTTTTATTGCTATATATATGTGATACACTGGATTTTGGTTTTGGTTTGCCTGATAATATAGGCTTTAATCTGTACATGTACGATTCGACATTTGATGTTTTATAATTAGAAAGATTAAGCTTCAGCAGTAAAAACCCGACAGAAAAATGGGCTTCTGCTCAACAGGGATTTTGGTTCAATTTAGAATAATCTCCAAACAGTGTTGCTGCTAAAAAGTTTGACAAAGTCGCAAAAAAGTGTCACGGAGCAATTAATTAAAAATTAACGAAAGCATGGATGCCTGACTTCAATCAATAATTATAAAGGGTGGTTAAATTTTAAGGGCCGATGTTGATTTTGAATAAAACACAAATTATTTAGGAAATGATTGTCATTTCTTTTTATTATGATAATATTGGTATGGTTCAATTATGCATTAAACAAAATATCGGCCAAATGGCCGCCGCGACCTCGCCGGCACACCTCCATCCGATGGTCCAAATTTTCGATGACGCTGAAGCATAATTGAGGTTCAATGCCGTTAATGTGCGGAATTATCTCATCCTTTAGCTCTTGAATTGTTGCTGGATTGTCGATAATCCACCTTTTCTTTCAAATAACCCCAAGGAAAAAATGCAACGGTGTCAAATCACGTGATCTTGGCGGCCAATTGACATCGCCACCACGTGAGATAACACGGCCATTGAATTTGTCGCGCAAAAGAGCCATTGTTTCGTTAGCTGTGTGTCAAGTGGCACCGTCCTGTTGAAACCACATATCGTTCACATTCATATCTTCCAATTCGGGCTATTAAAAGTTCGTTACCATTTCACGATAGCGAACACCATTCACAGTAACTGCCTGACCGGCCTCATTTTGGAAAAAATACGGCCCGATGATGCCGCCAGCCCATAAACCGCACCAAACAGTCACTCTTTGTGGGTGCATTGGTTTTTCGACAATCACTCTTGGATTATCATTCTGCGGCAATTCTGCTTATTGACGAATCCACTGAGGTGAAAATGTGAGTCATCACTGAAGATGATTTCTTCGAAAATTTATCATCCACTGTTGCTATTTCTTGCCACTATTCTGACCATTGACGACGCTTGAAATGGTAAAGAGGCTTTAGTTCTTGAGTCAATTGCACCTTGTAAGTGTGTAAATGCAAGTTTCTATGCATAATGTTCATCAACGACGAGCGTGAGAGGTGCAATTGTTGGGCACGACGACGAGTTGAGGTGGACGGCTCTTCAGCCACACTATCGCGAACAGCAGCAACATTTTCTGCAGTACGAGCTGTACGAGCATGCACTGGTGTTTTCACATCTCCTACAGACCCGGTTAGCACAAATTTTTGCACAATTTTTCCGATTGTACGCACATTTGGACGATTAAATTGACCTAAAAAATGAATAACTTTAACGCGTTGCTCGATTGTGTATATTTCCATGGTTCAAATTGAATTAGTCTGAAATTGAGAAATGTCAAATGAAATGCAGAAAACGTTTAGGTGTGGTTCACATACAACATCGGCCCTTAAAATTTAACCACTCTTGATAAGGAAAAATAACAATATTCCATTAAAACTAAAAAAAGGAACACATATTGATGATGTACGGATATCTGGTCATGTCATTGTTGATATTAGAGCAATCGAAAAAAGTTTGTATTCAATATACGAGTACATAGAATGTCAACCAAAGGGAAATCAAAAAAATCATATTACGATTTAAAATATGTGCTGCTAACCTTTGTGACACAACCGGATCAGTTTTCCCGGGATCCCGAATTCGGCCATCGCATCCAATAGCTCCTTGCGATGAATGCTGTCGTATGCGGCTTTGAAATCGATGAAAAGGTGGTGCGTATCGATTTGAAACTCACTGGTCATCTCCAGGATTTGTCTTAGTGTGAAGATTTGGTCTATAGTCGATTTGCCGGGCCGGAAGCCGCTCTGGTAAGTGCCGATTAGTGCGGTGCAAAACGGCTTTAGACGTTCACATAATACGCTGGACAGGATCTTGTAGGTGACGTTGAGCAGAGATATACCTCTGTAGTTATTCCAAGAAGTAAGATCGCCTTTTTTGTGGATGGGGCATATGGAGCTGATATTCCAGTCGTCGGGCATGATTTCGTCTTCCCAAATTTTACAGATGATCTGGTGCATGCTCCCTAGCAGAACATCGCCACCGGCCTTGTAGAGCTCTGATGGTGGGCCATCGGAGCCTGCGGCTTTGTTGTTCTTCAGCCTTTTAATGGCTGTTCCGACTTCTTCAAAGCTAGGGGGGGAACTACATCATCGACTGGAGTTGGGATTTCCTGATTCCCTATCACTCTCTCCTGGTCAGGCCCATTAAGCAGCTGTTGGAAGTGCTGCTTAAACAAATCCACTATACCCTGCGCGTCAGTAACAAAGCTACCCTCGCGATTTCGAAGAACCTGGGTGCCTTTCCTAAAGCCTGAAGCCAGGCTTTTGGCTTTTTTATAAAAGGCCCGTATGTTTTATCTATCCCTAGACTCTTCGATGTCACTGAGCTGGGAGGTTGCGAAAGACCTTTTCTTCAGGCGTAGAAGCTTCTTCTCCTCCCGTCTTCTAGCCCGGTACTCCTCTTGCGCTGCTCTAGTTTTCCGTTGCAGCGCGTTTTTGGTATGCCTCGTCGGTTGCACGTTTCTTCTGCTCACACTCGCCATCATACCACGGGTTTCTTGTCGGAGGTGGTAGGTAGCCTAAGGTTGTTTGCGCTACCTCTTTAATGGCCGAGCGGCAATGCAACCACATCTCGTTGGCGTTGGTGTTTGACTTAGTCATACCGGAGAGTCTCTCGCTTAATTACTCTTCGTAGGCTCTGGCAATCTCCGTTGTCCACAGGCATCCAATGTCAAAACTAATCTCTGTTGGCTGGTGCAGCTTTCTGACATTCGACTGTCGGGCTCTGAATCGTGCTGACACGAGGAAATGGTCAGAGTCGACGTTTGCCCCTCTGAATGTTCGCACATCCAGAATATTTGACGCATGTCTTGCGTCAATGAGCACATGGTCAATTTGGTTGGCGGTTCGACCGTCCGGAGATCGCCAGTTTGCTGTGTAGATTCTTTTGCGAGGGAATCTTGTGCTACTTATGACCATATTACGTCATGTCACAAAGTCAGTGAGTCGGAAGCCGTTATCTGTTGTCGTGTCGTGGAGGCTGTGCTTTCCGATCACTCCGCCAAAGATGCTTTCCTTACCGATTTTGGCATTGAAGTCTCCGAGCGCGATTTTGACATCGTACTCCGGACAGGCTCCGTAGGCACATGTTGTATAATCTGCCTTGGACACGGATCACAGCCAGGCGATTGCTTATCAGTTTAATTCGATGACCTTCGACCTGAACCGTTTACCCACAACGAATCCGTATCCAAATATGTGCAACCTTTTGTGACAGCTGTAATACATGTCGCACTCTTTCTTCTGCATTATTCCTTGTCCTATCCAGAGTATTTCCTGGATGACAGTAATATCCGCCTTGTACTGCGTGAGGATCTTTTCCAGTTTATGAGCGGCGGCAGGAGCACACTCGCAAATCATTGTCCTTTTTCGCGCCGTGTCGTCGTTGATCCGAGGCAGTTTGCTCACTTGTAACGGTTGTTGTTTTATGTGGGCGGGTTGTTAGCCCTCCGCACAACCACAAGGGAGTCCCTGCATACATTAGTTCACCCCAAAACGCCTTCTACCAAGGGACGATGTTGGGACCGCAATCTAATCAAGCAAATTTCTAATTACGCTCTCTTAATTTTATTAGAATATTTTATATAAAATTAGGACATACAAGGTGCCGCAAAATTAAACATACTATCTTAAAGAATATTTTTCAAATGGCGTCGTACGTCAATCATATTTGACATTTAGGATCCGAAATGAATTAGAAACCATCCATGCAAATCTATCAGCAATGTAACTAGAAAAGAGTCAAAAACAAAAACAGGATTATTCAATTTTATTGGACCAGCTGAATGATGTTTATTCGGCCACATGGCAGACGACGACAGACAAGGATTAATATACTACACACAAATAATTCAAGAAAATAATGATAACGCGATCAACAACGCAAGCAAACAAATCGAATTAAATTCTCATTTCAACTAGACAATTCTAATGAGATAGAAACCAAGTAAGGCAAGTGTACACAAAACTTACCAAAAATAAAAAAGGTCTAATATTGCAACAATTAAAGATAGACGAAATACTAAAGTTGAGAATGTTGGAAGAAAAACTTAACAAAATAATTGTTAACATTTTTTATTCCATACCCAACATTCAGACTTAAAGGCCTGTTTAATAAGTACTATCAACATTAGTGTTAAATAAAAAGGGGAAAGAGCTGTCAATACAACATTAACCTTAAAATATTAAAGAATTATGTAGTTTGATATTTACATACAAGCAAGTATGTCTATAAAGTCTCTTGAAAAAAATTACTACAAATTTAAAATGAAACCAAAAATGTTATTAAAATTATATAGATATACATATAAGTTAACACCGCATAAGTTGTGAAGTAAACAACATTCCTCTCCCACGATATTTCGACATGCGCGGACACCCTACACCTGCAATGATGAACAACATCTCCACATCGGATGCAGGAATGCTGACACAGGTCTGGACAACGGACAGAAATACGAAGCGAGGCAAATTCCATCCCGTACGCTGGCCACTCCCGTAGGTAATCTTCAATTTGTACTTAGATTGTAAGTTTAGTTTAAGTTGAACTTTCAAACCGAATAAAGAGCCTCAGAAACATATAATAATAATTTTTTTTTAATAAATTTCAAATAATAAAAATTTAACTTATATCAAAGCCAAACAAGACGCTTTCAAGGCAACGAAGCATATAACGAAGAGAGCCATTCGCTAGCTTTACGAACAGAATAGAGGACTGTAGCGCCACGCAAAGGAGAATATTCCTCCTCTACATGTTTTCTAACAGTCACTCACTCCCATCCTGTGGTGGCCCGTGGCGTTGTGGGTATGTGCGTCGACTACTACGCTCTTGGACTAATCTGTCTAGATTTGATTCCTGGTACGATAAGAAATACTTTTCACGGCCCACCTCTTTCAGGTCACTGACAATGCTCAAAGAGTATAACTGTCTAGAAAAAGTTTCTCAAACTTGGCCGTTCGGAGTCGGTATAAAACTGCAGGTCTCTTCCACTCGTGATAGAACAATAGCACGCACAACACGAGTGTGGGTGTAGCGCCACCCATATTATTATTATATATTATTATTATTATTATTACTCACTTCCATCCTAAATCTCTCACAGCATTATTATTTTCCTCTATGCCATTTAATTCAGAAATTGTTCTTATAGCGTTCATATCCAATCAAAATATTTATTGTATTTAGAGTACTCTCCTTTTATGAGTAATCGTTTTTGCATACCAATTTTTTTATCAGATCTCTACTTACATGTTTTGTTGTAAATAGGTGACTCACTCGGGAAACAGATATTAAGTGATTCATTCGTTACGTTTTTCAAATTGCGAGTATAGTAATAAGCTGAAATAAATGAGTAAAGAGATACTCAACTTCTTCCTCACTTGTCCCTTGATTTCATCTGACAGTTTATTTTTATACGCTTTTTCGTCCGCTGTTCGTGAATACGCGTGAGCTCTTGCTAGCAGCTGGCCAACAGCTGATACCCTTCCATGGGGTAAATTAGAGTTCTTATTTGAAAATTCGCTCGTTAATTGAAATTTCAAATTTCAGCCTTAAATTTTCAACACAGTAAGGAAGTGAAGCATCTTTTTGCGAGTTACAGTCGGAGGTACTAGGGGAAAATAATTTTGCCATTGCTTATATTTATTATTATTTATGCATTAATTATTAATGAATACAATACTTCATGTATGTATGTATTTTTGCATATGCATAATATCGAAAAAAAAGCATTCCCACAAAACATGTATGTATAAATTCTCGAATCTCCCACTAAATTCATGAATCGGCGGCCATTATCCCACAAAATTCATGAATCTGAATCCATTTTTTCCCACACAATTCACGAATCGGGCGCCATATTGGGGTGAATTGACGAACGTTGTAAAAGTATGGAAGTAGGGAATTCCACTACTCTTACACAGTTCTCCGTTGTGGACTAGGGGTAAAAATGGCTGAAGTTGTCTTTACTCATTTCATGTCTGGTAATAAGTCTACAGACACCTCTAATTTGAATATTCGTCAGATTTCCGCAGCGCTGTATCCGTTCGATAACGACGTGTTTCGGTACGCTAACAATGTTAATTCAATACTTTCCCTATTTTTTTAAAAAATTGTTTTGGCTATTTTTACCGCCCCTTCTGCAGTGCCGTTAGCCTGGTGGTATTGTGTACTGCTGGTAATGGCAGTGAAGGACCAGTCCAATTTCGAAGAATCTCGAATGACAGCCCGCAATAATTATAAACCATTTATTCCTCAGTATGGTCCATTGCAATCTTTTGCCAGGGCCACACTGGACTCTCCCTAAGCCGAATTTTCACGGGATACCATGATATGTTCGAGTTAGAAGGCGTTTTTGAAAAATTCGAGTTAGAGGGAGAAGCAATTTTGTTGTTGGTGTCTTAGCCTAAAAACAATACATTTTAAATAAACAAAACTTTTGACCACACGCTTTAGTTTGCAATAATTCCGTTACATGCAGCTTACAATTTTATTAATTGATCTTGCTACCAACATGCACTGAATAACTACATCAGCTCTGTTGAACTGCCTACAATCAACTGATTTTCGAATTCCAATTGGAATTTCACTAAAATAAGATTTTTTCTAGATAGATTTTCATTGCTTTGAAATAAAAACTGTTTTGAATCCAACGAACAACACAAAGAAAAGCGTTGGTGTTTGACATAGTCGTACCGGAGAGTCTCTCGCTTAATTGCTCTTCGTAGGCTCTGGCAATCTCCGTTGTCCATAAGCATCCAATGTCAAAACTAATCTTTGTTGGCTGGTGCAGCTTTCTGACATTCGACTGTCGGGCTCTGAATCGTGCTGACACGAGGAAATGGTCAGAGTCGACGTTTGCCCCTCTGAATGTTCGCACATCCAGAATATTTGACGCATGTCTTGCGTCAATGAGCACATGGTCAATTTGGTTGGCGGTTCGACCGTCCGGAGATCGCCAGTTTGCTGTGTAGATTCTTTTGCGAGGGAATCTTGTGCTACTTATGACCATATTACGTCATGTCACAAAGTCAGTGAGTCGGAAGCCGTTATCTGTTGTCGTGTCGTGGAGGCTGTGCTTTCCGATCACTCCGCCAAAGATGCTTTCCTTACCGATTTTGGCATTGAAGTCTCCGAGCACGATTTTGACATCGTACTCCGGACAGGCTCCGTAGGCACCGTCCAAGAGGTCGTAATAGTCCTCTTTGACGGAGTCTTCAGCCTCATAGGTAGGGGCGTGTGCACATATAAGGCTGATGTTGTAGAATCTGCCTTGGATACGGATCACAGCCAGGCGATCGCTTATCAGTTTAAAGTCGATCATGCCATGACCAACATACACAGAATAACTACATCAGCTCTGTTGAACTGCCTAGAATCAACTGATTTTCGAATACCAATTGGAATTTCACTAAAATAAGATTTTTTCTAGATAGATTTTCATTGCTTTGAAATAAAAACTGTTTTGAATCCAACAAACAACACAAAGAAAAGCATAACATTGTTCTTTTGCCCTTGTCTTTTTAGATGGCCATGTATTGGATAGGGGTAGGTGGAAATACAACGCATATACGATGAAGGCACACGCGGTTATGATTTCATGTAATTTTATTTAATTTTAATTTATGTGGACTTACTTGCTAGACAAAAGTACTTAAAACTAGCTTAACTAACTTAAGAATTCACAAATTATCTTAATACTAACCTACTGACCCTATGCGGGTACTCTAAGCTAATCTAATCTACGCTATAAATGTGCCTTTCGGCTTAATATATGTTTTTTTTTTTTAGTTTTTTGCGACAATCTTTTAATGAATTTTTCATTTGCCAAGAAAAGTTTTTTAAAAAACTTGGCTAACTAAACTTACTTACATAACTATTTGAATACCTTATACTAACTTACCCTAACATAAAACTTAAGGCTATCTTAACTATGTCCGTAACAGTACGGACACGTGCACCAGGGCGTATATTTTATGTATATGCCTAACATATATATTTTATACGCCGTGGTGCACCTTTTTTTTTTCTTTTCTTATTAGTTTTATAATTTTTTTTTGGATTTTTTGTTTTTATTAATTTTTTTGGATTTTTTGTTTTTTAATGTTTTTTTTTTTTTTCCTACTTTCTACCTTAAACCTAAGGAAGGACTCACGTTGAACCACAGGGCACAACCGTATACCATAATTGGCCGTACTAGGGCCATGTAGCAGATTACCTTCACCCTGGTATCAAGTTGGCTGCTGTAAAACAACCTCCTTGCCGCAGCAAAGGCTTTTCTGGCTTTCGTCAGAGCAATATCTATATGTTTGTCAAAATACAGATATTGATCCAGCCAAATGCCAAGATATCTAACTACACTTTTCACAGCTAACGGCCGTCCTTGCGGGTCAACTATGCCGAACTTGCGCCAGTTTGTGCGCGTATCCCGCGGTGCCGTGTACAACGGGGTACTGAAAAGGGTAGTTTCACACTTCAGGAAGTTGATAATCAACTTCCAGTCGTCGCAAAATCGCTGAATTTTTTCGAAGTCACGCTGCAACAAGATATTTATTACTTCGACCTTCACACCTGATCTGTACGCTACTAGATCGTCGGCGTACGCAATTAAGTGCGGCATGGAACCTATAAGATCCGCAGTGAATATTGAGAACAAGATCGGCGAACCAACAGCCCCTTGTTGAAGACCATTTTTAATGTCAAAGACCGTGGTAGAAGTTACGCCGTTACTTTTCACGACGAACTTTCTACCTGTTATCATGGCATAGATCGTATATAGCAATGGTTTACTTATGCCGAGCCTGACCAGCTTGAGGAAGAGACCCTCCAACCAAACGGTGTCGAACGCCTTCTCCAAGTCAATCAGACAGGCACCCATGCACTGATTTTTGCTTTTATTCCATTGTATGTCGGATACCAGTTTGGACGCGGCATGTATGGTTTCATGCCCCGCCCTAAATCCGAACTGGTTGTCCGGTATGATTTTATTTTCATCAGCCCATTGTTTCAGAACTCCTATGACTATCTTTTCAAAAACCTTGCTTATGCAGGGAAGAAGACTGATCGACCGGAGATTTGTCGGGATGGATTTGTCTTTGTCCCGTTTAGGGATCGGTTGCACTACAGCTGTTTTCCAATGCGCCGGGTAATGTGCATTACTCAGCGCGTTGTTGAACAATGTTGTGTAAATTTGGACCGCTTCGGGGGGAAGATGGCGAAGCACAATATTCGGTATTCCATCGATTCCCACTGACTTTTTCTTTTTCAGCGAGTTGAAGATACCCTGAAGATCTTCTTGGGAAATCAAGATGAGATTGTCATCATTGGCGACGGCACTATGTGCCATATTATCGTCACTGAACCTGGTGAAACCTGGATTCTCGGATCGCCATTGTCTTATCTCGTTGTGCAGATAGAAGTGGTTTAGCAAGGCTCTGGTCTCCAGATCGTGATTCGGCCTACTAACCTCGTTGACCGTATACACTCGCTGGAACACAGCACCAATAGCTTTAACCTTCTCCTGGGGATCTTCAACCACGAAGAAGTCATTGTCTAGCACTGCCTCACCTGGATCGATGCCAATTGAAGTCAGTAATTGTTCGTTGGGTGTCGTCCTGGGAAGTCTAACGACCTGAATGTCATTTTGATCTTTCCTCCGAAATATTTTATTTACTTGCGGGAACATACCCGGGTTGTTGGATTGTACAGCCCGGATTTTATTGCCCCAGTGCAAGCTTATAGCCAAACTGTAATTTATTCGAATTAACTGTTGGAGGTTCTTGATCTCAGACTTCAGTGCCCTGACTTCCGCGTTTTGTGGATCTGTAAACCGTCTGTGCAAGAGTTTGAGTCTTGACAGCAGTCTACTTTTGTGCACGTGAAGTGCATCGATGGTAGCATTTCGATAAACATCGCTGTCATCGATTTGTACTACCTTCGGAATGGTTTTCTCCATGGTTCGTTTTATTACGTCGTCCATTTGTATGAGGTACCTGTCAACCTCTTCGTTCGTCAGGTTTCTGTTTGTCGGAGGATTGATCCCACTCGAACGTAGTTCTGTGGATAAAGCAATGGAGAAACGTGGCCAGCGGACCTTATTGTAATTATAAGGGTGCCTCTGGACATATTCCTCCAGTTCTTCCACCTCGTTCGGGAGTTGAATAGCAGCGAAGAGCCCGCAGTGGTCACTCTCGTACTCAACCGCAGTTAAACAGTTCCGTGTGCGTCTTTCCACGTCCAGTATAGTCAGTCTGTTGTCTATCAGCATCAGATCCAGATAGGACCCACTTCTGGGAAAGGATGGCCTATCGGTTGCAAGCAAATCTAGCTTGAACTCACTATTGTGCTCTACCAACCAGTTATACAATGAGGTCCCCCTGGCGTTATGCACCACGTTGCCCCAATCCATATGCCTCGAGTTCAAATCCCCGGCTATGACATAGTAGTTCTCTTCCGAGCTCAGTCGAAGGCTAGTAAATAGAGTATCGAGCTCTGAAATGAAATGGGGATTGATACGTGCCTTGTCAGACGCATAGATCGCGATCACATATAACCGCTTACCACCCCGAAGGGGGATGCGTGCGATACACGCTTCTATCGCCTGGAATTTTCGCACTTCACCGCTATACACGACCTTATGACAAAGGCCTTTTTTGATTAAGAGAGCGACCCCACCAGCTAGGTAGGCTCGGTCTCTTCGAATGATATGATAGTTCTTGTACCTGAGGGTATGCGTCTGGTTTAGCCTAGTTTGGCTAACCATCAACACGTCAGGATTATGGATTTGCAACAAGTTACCGAAGTTTAGTTGACGTTCAGGCCTGATCAGTGAATTCACATTCACTGCTAGGATTTTAAGGTTACGGGCTGCCTGCGCAGCCATTAAACCGATGTTGCGTTTGGCTCTCCGAACAGCGTCGAGTAGATGAGGTCTACTCGCGCTGCTTGCTCAAGGAACTGCTTTTGAAGCTGAGCGATCTGCCCCTGAATGGCGAGCAGGACCGTCTTCAGATCCAGATCGGCTTCAGGTTGCCTGGCCACTGGGACCGGGGCCACCTTCGGCACTGTCTGTTGAACCGGTCGCCTACCCGATGCCATTTGGGCATAGGAGACTGCCGGAGTAACAGTGGTAGCTGGAACACGGGGCACTGGCCTCGCTTCTACCATTTTTCCTTTCCTTTTGGCCTCTATTATTTTCCTGATCTCTTGGACCTTGGGGCATCCCCGATAGTTGGCAGGGTGCCCGCTGGTCTTACAGAGTACACATTTTAGTTTGCTCCTATCCTCAACTTTCTCGGTCCCTAAGGGGCATTCCCCTCGATTGTGGGTTCCTGCGCATTTGACGCAGCGAGACTGCATGTTGCAATTCGCCGCGGCATGCCCAAACCTCTGACAACGAGCACACTGGAGTGTGTGCTTTGTCTTCTTTAATGTATCCCATTTGACATCAATAGAGCCTAGACGATTTATTTGTTTTAGACTATCTAATTTGCTGTCTGGGGTGACCTGGACTAGGAAGAACGGAAGTTTTCTGTTCTCCCTTTTCGAAACCGCAGTGATGAAGGGCTTAACCCCAACGACCTGGACATCGCCGCTCTGCGCTTGGCGCAGCTGAGCGAGGATCTCCTCCGGATCAGTGTCAGGATCCACGTCCTTAAGGAGCATGGTCTGGACTTTTTCCCCTTTTGGGGTGTAAGAAAAAAACTCGGCCTCCGACACCGCTAGCCTGTCTTTAACTATATGATAGTCTGCCATTGATAAGCAATGGACAGATACACGCAATGGACCCTTATACTTTATATAATAAGACTCTTTGGTGGCCAACTTACATAAGGTCGACGTCCTTCGTCTCCAGTCCGAAGACGTTGATTGGAGGGCATCTCTCCTTTTTGGCTGGCTGCTGCTGTTGTTGCTTCCGCTGTTGTTGTTGCTGCTTCTGCTGCTGCGGCTGCTTCTTCTGCTGTTTCTGTTGTTGTTGTTGCTGCTGCTGCTTTGGCTGATGTTGTTGTTGTTGCTGCTGCTGTTGTGTCTTGGCAGCTGTTGGCCGTTGCCCCTTTGGCAACTGATGGGACTGTTCTTGTTGTTGCTGCTCTTTTGGCTGCTGTTTGTGTTGAGCAGCCTCTTTGGCCGCTCTCCTGGACCTTAGTTTGATTTGGAGGGCTTGGATGTGGGCATCCAGCTCCTCCCTCGCCCTCTGGCTCTTAATCAGCTGTTCCCGGTCCTCTTCCTCTTCGTCCTCGGATTCGGACGACGTTAGAGCAATGAAGGGGTTCTCTCTACCGCTGTAGGAGAATCTCCCCTCGCCTTCTGTCGACTCGTATTCCACCTCGTCGACTATCTTTTGCTGCATTCTGGCTGCTGCTGCTATAATTGTGGCTACAGTTGTTGTTGTTGATGCTGCTGCTGTAGTAATTGCGGCTGTTGCCGCAATTTTCGCATCGGCTGATCCAAGGCTGGAACGGCGATTCACCAGGTTTGGCTGTGGCTGAAGCTTCTTCCTCCTTTTCTTCCTCGCCTCTTCGTGTGTTGACTGGTGGTCTGATGTCCCAGCCACCGGTACAACATCACCCGATTTTCGGAGCTCGGGTCGCTCAGCTGGCTTCATTGCACTGACTCACACTTAGTCTCTTTATTTCTTTTAATTAAAAAAAAAAGGATTTCAATTTTTCTTCGGGATTCGAACCCGGCACCACGAAGTCACCGGTGAGCACTTTACCGCGAAGCTACCGATTCTTATTTTATTTCGGCGATATTTTTCGCACTTGATTTTTTACTATTTCCGCACTAAGTCGAAACACGTCTGCACTGGGTGGAGGTCTGTGAACGACTGGGCACACGCAGTTATTGGCAAATGTGATGTATAGTTATGTACATGGATAACCAAATACGAATTGTGAGAGGCTCATTTTTTTATTTGGTTTTATGCAAAAAAAGATTTGGTGAAAAGGGAGGACAATAATCGAGAGAATTTGTACGAGTTAGAGCGAGTTTAGACTTATGCCCAGTTTCAGAGTGGAGGTTTAAACTTAAGTTCAGCTGAACCATGAACCGAGCTATAATTTTTGGTTAAACTCGTCCGATTTCACAGTGAAATCTGAACTTCAGTTGAACTTCGTTTGTAATGCAATCCATTTAAAACTTGCTACATGCGATAGAAAAGCGGTACGAAAAAAGACTTGAAGAAATGAAAATTGCTCAAGAGGTTTGTGAGAAGAACGTGAACGAAATTACAAAACTATGTGAAGCAACAAAGCTATTTAGTGAAAAAAATGGTAAAATTTGTACCGAAGTTAAAGGCGATAACAACACAATGTGTAACGAAATAATGAAGATAATGAACAGTAAACAGAACCCTATGAAACTCAAATGTCATATGCGGAAACTTTCAAAAATGCAGATAGAAAACAGGCTGTCAAAGCTTAAAACTGAATTATCACTCATTGTTTATTCGAAATTCAAACAACAAAAGAGTTTTAAAACAAAAGTGGATCTTAATAAGCGGGTAGACCGAAAAAACCGTTAAAATTGTATATATTGAAAGTAATCATAATGGAGTAATTATTGTAGAAAGTATTAATGATGAGGAGAGAAATAAAAGTAAAATATCGACTGAAAAGGATATTGGTGACACTTACGAAGTTAAGATATCGCTAAAAATTTAACCGAAAATATCCATACCAACTGTTTCGTCATGTTTGCTAAAAAACATGAGTAACTATAATGAACGCCTGCACGCATAGCCTCCTGTCAGAAATTCTTCCGTTGCTTGCTTTATTTTTTTTATTTAATAATGATTTATTATGAATTCCTCATGCTTCCAGTTCGATTATATGTGTATGTACATATATACGAATACCAACAAAATATCAGCTGATTTGTTAATTTTTCAAAATTGTTTCTTTTCTGTGTTTCATCTGTCACATTCGCATATGCGCGAAACGTTTGTGTTTTGCACATGCTTAACGAAATGTTCGCAATCTTTCATGGACGACATTATAGGTTGGCCCATAGGCCCAATCAAAATATTTATTGTATTTAGAGTACTCTCCTTTTATGAGTAATCGTTTTTGCATACCCATTTTATCAGATCTCTACTTACATGTTTTGTTGTAAATAGGTGACTCACTCGGGAAACAGATATTAAGTGATTCATTCGTTACGTTTTTCAAATTGCGAGAATAGTAATAAGCTGAAATAAATGAGTAAAGAGATACTCAACTTCTTCCTCACTTGTCCCTTGATTTCATCTGACAGTTTATTTTTATACGCTTTTTCGTCCGCTGTTCGTGAATACGTGTGAGCTCTTGCTAGCAGCTGGCCAACAGCTGATACCCTTCCATGGGGTAAATTAGAGTTCTTATTTGAAAATTCGCTCGTTAATTGAACTTTCAAATTTCAGCCTTAAATTTTCAACACAGTAAGGAAGTGAAGCATCTTTTTGCGAGTTACAGTCGGAGGTACTAGGGGAAAATAATTTTGCCATTGCTTATATTTATTATTATTTATGCATTAATTATTAATGAATACACTACTTCATGTATGTATGTATTTTTGCATATGCATAATATCGAAAAAAAAGCATTCCCACAAAACATGTATGTATAAATTCTCGAATCTCCCACTAAATTCATGAATCGGCGGCCATTATCCCGAAACGTTTGTGTTTTGCACATGCTTAACGAAATGTTCGCAATCTTTCATGGACGACATTATAGGTTGGCCCATAGGGGTGGATGTATTCGCTCACGCATCCATGCGCGTTTGACACTAGCTAATGCTCGCTCATGCGCATTATAGTTAAGCCTTTAGATATATTAACTGACAAAAACAAACCAGACTGTATTATTCTATCTGAAACGCATGTGACAGACGATAAGGATGAATCTGAAATATCTTTATGCGTATACTATAATAAGTCTTGCTTTTCAAACTCTACAAGAACGGGCGAAGTAACGACCTATGTTAAAAATAATTGGTCGATACATAAAATAACAAAAAATTCAATTGATTGGGAAAGTTGGTTATTAGCCTGTGATATGTAGAATCAAAATAATGAAATAGTCATAGCAGGTGTATACAGGTCACACATACGCATAATACGCATAATAAACAACTGAAGAACAATAAAGGGATAACGATATTTAAAGAAAGATTTATTAAAAGAGCCATTTACACAACAACTAACAATGAAAAATCTGGACTATGGTGTGACGAGGGATTTATATGAAAATGTACAGACTTTAAATAGCGCACTACAAGTACATATTAAGAAATTTGTTAAGGTAAAAAAGGAAATTGAATAATACAATATATACCATATATACCATGGTTTAATAACTTAAATTGTTAAAAAATTAAAAAAATTAGACATTATCTAAAAATTACAAATGATAATCGGAATTGGTTGGAATACAAACAAATAAAAAACAGATATAATGTGACCATCACCGAAGCTAAGAACAAATTTATTAAACTAAAGATTAATCAAGCTCGAGGACAAAAGGAAACGTGGCGGGAAATAAAGGAGCTAGTATTAAGACAAAAATGAAGAACAAATAGTAAAGTGACATTTAATACTGTAGAATACGACAAAGACAATAAGTAGATCAATGAAAAAGAAACCAGGAGCAGGAATCGGGAGTTTTCCCAGATCCGTGTAAGGAATCGTTGGTAATTCCAATTGAGAAGGTCTCAAACACAATAAAATGTCGATATCAAACGAGCTTTCGAAACAATTGAGCACAAGATTATAATAACGAAGCTAAAGATGTATGGTATAAAGGACAAAGAATTAAAATGGTTACGATCATATCTGGAAAATATAATTCAACGGACAAGGGTAAATAATAGCACATCAAACGTCATAAACACAGGAATGGGTAATACTATTTATTTTGTACAATACATAAACGACTTACCTGATGTGCTAAAACATATCAAGATAGTATTGTATGCAGATGAGGCAATAATACACGTGGAAGAAAATAATCATGACGAGTCTAAGAATAAACTAACAGACGATATAATCGAGCTAAGCAATTGGCTCATAATGAAACGACTTAAATTAAATGAACAAAACACGGAATGGATGGAAATAAACACAAATTCGGACGATAGAATTCATTTAAACGGACAAATCGTGGAAAAAGTGGACCACATAAAATTATTAGGAGTTATCATTGATAAGGAGCTAAACTTCAACAAACATTGCGACTATATATGTAAGCAAATAGGTCCAAGAATAGGATTTTTCAAAAGAATTAGGAACAAAATGGATTACATGACAGCGAGTACTATACACAGTACAATGATAAAACCTCTCTTTGAATACTGCGCTAGTACGTATTCTGCAACCATTAGCATATAAGTAGACTTTACAAACTTCAAAACAAAGGAATGAGAATACTGAAGTTCAACAGAATCACACCGATAGCATATAAGTATGACGCTCTTCAATGACTAAACATAAAGCAAAGACCTCAGCTGAACACCCTACTAGCCGTTTTCAATATAAAAATTTGTAATGCACCAGTGTATTTAACAAACAGGACCACTCGAGTCGGTGAAGCTCAACCATACCATCTTCGTAATGCAAACAACTACAGGCTGGACCAAATAAGAACAACAAGATCTCAAAACGCTTTGATGATAAAGGGACTCGAACTTTTTAATAAACTTCCGAATGAAATAAAATTAAAAACCAATAGCGGCTTCTTCAAAATGAAATGTATTGAATTAATAAAACGAACTAATATGTGAATTATGTATCTTTTTTGTAAAACTCTATGAATTCATGAAAAATGTTTATAAAAGTATACAATACTAATAAATAAAAAAAAAATGTATGCCCACTTTTAAAATACACGGACACGGATCACTTGATAGGAAATTTACATCCAACTCGGGGTGCATACGCTCAGTGTTTGCAAATATATTTCGTTTCCCATTGTGATATTTGCCCTCAAATTTAAATCGTATCTTCAAATCGATCTTATAGACTCTTTACAATAAGTAATCATAATAGTTATATCCAAAGTTTCAAATATAATCTTGAAAGTAGAGAAGCTCGCGATCTAAAACGAATTATTCATATTGATATATGTAAAACATCCCAACGATCACCGTCGTCGGTATAGTGCGCCAACAGCAGACGAAATCGCTGTTCTGTTGATAGATGAGGATAAAGGTCCGACGGATATTGTGTTCAATATCAGATATATTTCAATATTCACATTGCAGCAAAAATGATATCTAAATGACCAGAAAGTTGCCTTCTTCATTTATGACATTTCCACGATATATTTATGAATGAAAAGAGTCAAGGCGCTATGATATACATTAGAATCTTTGGAAGACCAGATCTCTTTATAACATTTACCTGTAATCCAGAATGGTTAAAAATAAAAATTGAGTTATTCCTATATCAAAAGTCTCATGACAGACATTCAACAGTGTTTCATTTGAAATTTAAGAAAATGGTGGACCTGTTAAACAAAAAAACATATTTTGAGTTAACACAGCCCATTATTTACAGTGTGGAATAACAAAAAAAGAGATCCTACACATCGTAATATTGTAGTAAAAAAACATAATACATGGATCTTGCGGTTCCTAAGATCAAACATAACAATGCATGGAAGAAAACATGTGCTCAAAAAAATACACACAAACTGGTGACGATGGTTATCCGACCTACATGTGTACAGCTCCATGTTGCGGGAGAAACACGAGTAGTGTGTGTGAAGGGAACTAAAATGAGCGTAGACAATAGGTGCGTTGTCAGATTTAATCCAGTTCTTTTACGAAGATTAAGTACAAACATAACCGTAAAACTTCGCCAGTCGGTCAAAGCAATCAAATATATATGCAAGTATATTCAGAGGACTTTGATCAAGCTCCATTTTCCTTGCAAGATAATAATGGTGAATAGAAATAGGAATAGAAAATATGTTAATGACCACTATATTAGCACTTCAAAAGCGGCCTGGAGAATCTTCCAGTTCCTCATTCATGAAAGCTTCCCAGCTATTGTTCATTTAGCAGCCCACCTGCAAAACGAACAAGGAATTTACATTAACAATGAAAGATTTCAGGATAAGGTTAATAGTACTCCTGCAACGACTCTCACAGCTTTTTTAGATCTCTGCAGAACCGATAATTTTGCAGAAACTTTTCTATACCATGAAGTGCCTAAATATTATACCTGGGAAATAAACAAATTTGCAAGACGAAAACAAGGTCAAGAGGCTGATGAATTTCCTGGCATAAGAAAAGACGCAGCTTTAGGTCGTGTTTATAATTTTCATCCAACTCAAATTGAATGTTCCTGGCTGTTACTTCAGTAATGTTACTGACTGCTTTCGAAAATCTTAGAACAGTTAACGACATTTCTCTCGCTACGTATCAAGGCGTCTACAAAGAAGAACAATAAGAAAATACGCTTTCAGAAGCATCTGACCCTATCGAACTATGGAATGAATTTCGTAATAATTTTTGTGAGGACATATTGAATAGATTTCGAAATGAAAGATGATAAGCTTCAGGAGATAGGCGAGAAGTTTCTAGCTGATTTCGGACTACCGGCAACAAAGCGGTATCATTGCAAACAGATAATGTTGAGTGAAGAGCGGTAAACCTTCTAAATCTAAAACCAGAACTAGACTCTCTTGTCATAGAAGGAGTAGGCCAAGGAAGACGAGATTTAACCCAAGGAGTTAATGTTTTAATACAATAAAACACGAATAATTATTCTGCGAGAGTTGAGGAATTGGGGTGAGTGGCAAGGGTGAGAACTGTCAACGGTGTACTTAAGAGATCAATACATAAGCTTGCAACACTACCAGTAGACACTAACCCAAACACAATAGAGCACAATAAACAACCAGCTACGATACGTGAAGAGGATAGTGCTCGGTTGAAAGAAGAGGATTTACCTAGGAAAAGAATAAGACGATCACTTGGCTCGACTATAACGACGATACTATTGGTTTTGCTTACACTTCCAATGAACTCAAACGCAACATTTGGAAGCGGAGCTCAGAAGAAGCAATGAGCTATTAACGACTAATTTATCAAAAACCATTGATGAAATACAGGCTAATGAAGGCTTGTTGCTGAGTCACATCAAAAACCAGACATCATTGCTCGAAACTACAGAGAAGTGCGATCAAGAAGCAATATCAAGGCAATTCACGGCAATGTCAAATCACATTACTGAATTAACCAGACAAACAACATAGTTGAGGAAGGATATCAGAACAACCTATCACAAGTGTTTATATCGTTGGCAATAGTCAACACGGACAAATTAGCCCACCTTTGATACCACCAGCTCAACTTCGCCTAAAATTACGAGATATCAGAGAACACTTACAACCAACATTAAATGTTCCTGTATCTGATACAGATTCATCAACTCTGTACAATTTGATGACCATAGAAGAAGAATTCTACCGAAATACGCCATATTTGAAATGAGGATCCCATCAGAACCTTTCGAGTTATTTCATGTAATACCAGTACCAGTGCTGGTAAACAGAACATTCACTTCCATAAAACCAACTTGGTGGTCCATTGCTTCGCAAGGGCTCTAGTGCCAGTGCCTGTGAAATCTCTCTTTTCAACCACAACCTCAAAATGAAGAAATGCCAAATACAAAGTATAGGGGATGGCCCTCATTGGATCCCACGCCACAACCCAAACGAATGGATGTACGCTTTGGCACAAGGAACTACTCTCAACGTTATGTGTGGGATCAGGTGTTGGAAGACAAGAGAAGGATTGCATAATCAAACAGAAATTTCTCACCATCGAAGGACACGGTATAACCCCTCTCTCACCAGAGTTTCATATATACCACTAACTAATTTTACTGACGTCCTTATACCACACACAATAACCACTCGGAGTCTACCAATTCCGGTCTATGTTCATTCATCATAAATCGCAAACATGATGCGTGAATTCCATCGTATGAATGATTGAATTTCATCCTCATATCGTGTGCGCAAATACAAATTAAACAGTTTTTTTTGTGTCACTTGTTTTGTCATTTTGACAAATGATCCAAAGATACGGAAGGATAGCTATAGGTCTATATTTTACAGCATTTCTTGACCTGTTCTTATTGGACTATCTTTCCACTCAGACGGGAAGATAGAAGTAGTTAAAGCTGAGTTAAAGACATACGTAATGTATTTCAATATACACGGCAATAATAATTTAACAAATTTAAGGCTTAAGCCGTCCAGGCCAGTAGGATTTGACTTTATCGATAGTATTGCTTCTACTACATCATCGTCGCGTACCATATTAAAGAAAAAGACATACGCACTCTCATCTTCAGGATTTATCTCGAGGTGGTCGTTAACTGACAATAAGCCAGATGCAGAAATAAAAGCAGCATTTTAATTATCACAGTCCACGTCATCGCCGACTTTCAAATTCTGCCTACCAAGGTTAAGAAGCGGTTTCCACAGAGATTTGCTCGATGCAGACTAGTCCAGCTCGTAACTGTAATAGTTGATTTTAGCAGCTCTGATACTGGAAACCACCTTATTGCGCAATGACATATAAGCATCTCGAAACTCTTCGAGACGATACCTTTTCCAGTTACAAAAAGCGGTATTTCGTTCTTGCTTGAGATGAACGATGTCTGAGGTTAGCCAGGGAGGTCAGAGCACATGTTTGTCGCAGAGTAGCAATATTCGTTGTTGTAGTTCATCAACGAGTGCATAAAATAAATGCGGCCCCAACATATTGGTTTGACATCAGAAACTAGATTGTCATACTTTATATTTTTGAAGGTTCTAAACTGATAGACTGATTCAACATAGTTAACATTAAAGATAACAGTTAGATAAACAAGACCATGTTTAGAGTAAAGCGTCTGGGAAATTTCACCAACAAAAAGACATCAAGAAAAGGACTAGTTTTTCCAGAGAAGTGTGTGGGTGTCGTAATATTAACAGCAAACATATTCAGAGATTTCAAGGTTTCCAACAGGGCGGAATTTGCGTTGTCCAACAGGTTGCAGTTAAAATCGTCACAAAGCACAATATTAGACGAAGTGCACGTCAGTTCTTCCAAAATCTCAAACAATGGCATGAAGCTAATGTGCTTCTGTGGACTATATATAGCACCAAGAATGAGCTTTTCGGTATTGCATACTATTTCAATGAAAATGTGCTCAATGGGACACTCAAAAGAGGATTTGTAGACTATTTTACACTTTAGGGACTCACGCACGTAAACCGCTGCCCTACCTCCGGTGCAACCAAATCTGTCTACTCTATAAGTAGAATATGGCTCTGTGCAAATATGCAAAACATCACTCTGCGATCTGAACACCCTAATCATATCAAGCATATTTGCCGTTATCGCGTCTAGCAGTGGAATCTATACTGTTAAACATACTACCCTGGTTCAGTATCTATACTGTTAAATATACTACCCTGGTTCACTGATACCTAATAAAATACAGAAACTAAGAGAGAGAACATTAATACTAATAAATAGGTACGAAATTAACATGAACAAAGTCAAACTCACCATGGCCATTGACTCTCAAAGTTATAAGAATATTTATTCAAGCTGCAAACCAGATAGGTATTAGAAAAAAAATTTTAATGAATACTGTTTGAGTTTTAAAATTATGTACGCCAAGCTACGTATAGAAACGTACATCAACGTATGCTTTATACTTTCAAGTTACAGTACAGAACAAATTTCACTGTATCAGATTTAAAAAAACCACCAAAACCAAATATAAGTCTTCCTTTTGGAAAAAAAATAAGTAAACCCATTGGGTGATCTCTGAGATATTCAATTTCTTAAACTAGGATCTTAATTAAGCACACCTTTGCAGAAGGTTGTAAAATTCATGACCGTCCACAGACAAATTTGGACGCAGGAGCCTTTTAAGTGTAGCAGTATGTTGACCGACGATTTAATTCAACATCAAAGATGAGATTAGGAAGATATTTTTTGCACTAGGCAATATTTTGAAATTTGAAATACAATTCTAATCTAGTGCCTTAATTTTTAAGCTACCTCCATAATGTATTGACCATTAGACAAACTCACCATTAGCAATATGTTCCAAGTTTCATTGAAATCGGTGCACTGGTCTCGATTTAACAGACATTTTTCCGCTCCATACAAACCATCCTACTATGTGCCTCGGCGAATTTCAACATGGAGTCTGGCTGCGTCAAATGCACAGATACCCACATTGAAGGGTAATGTCCCTTAGAGAATGAAAAGTCGAAGACAGGGCTATGCTCACATGCGTAATCTGCAAGACCAACGGGCACGCACTAATCACTAATCAGAAGGATTAAAGAGGAGCACATAGGAATATACAAATGGTAGATGCGAGACCAGTGCCCCGCGCTCCAACCACCACTGTTACACCGGCAGTATACTACGCCCAAATGGCTTCAGGAAAACGGCCGGTACAAAAGACAGTGTCGAAGGTGGCCTCGGTCCCAGTGGTCAGGCAATCTGAAGCTGATCTAGAACTCATGGCGGTCCTACTATCCAAATTGATCGACTCGACGTTGTTTGCAGTGCGAAACCTTAGGATCCTAGCAGTGAATGTGAATTCACTGATTAAGACAGAACACAAATTAACGCTCGGTAACCTTCTGCAAACTCACAATACAGACGTGCGGATGGCCAGTGAAACTAAGCTGAACTAGACGCGCTTACTCTGGTACAAGAATTACCACGTAATAGTGAAGTGCGAAGATATTAAGTGCTAGAAATGTGTTTCGCACACATCCTTCTCCAGAATGGAAAGCGGTTGTATGTGATCGCTATATACGCACCTAAAAAGAAAAAAAATCAATCGCAATTTTATTTCAGAGCTCGATACTCTTTCCACTAGCCTTCGACTCAGCTCGGAGGAAAACTATTATAACATTGCTGGGGATTTGAACTCCAAGCATAGATAATGGTGCAATAGAGTGCATAACGACAAGAGGATCCCACTGCATAACTGGTTGGCAGAGCACAATATTGAGTTAAAGCTCCCGAGCGAGGAATCCTTAGAATTAAAGGGGATTTTTTAAAAGCTATAGGAAAGTTTTTCAAAAAAAAAACACATAAAATTCAGAAAAATGCATGATATCTTTATTTGAATCGATAGTACGGTCCATATAATTTAATGTTTGAAGATTATTTCATGCCTTATGACCTTGACTGCGCCTCAAATGGTCCATCCTCCATTTCCGCCGGTATCTCACGAATAAATGCTTCAATGTTGTCTTCCAATGCGTCAATTGAAGCGGGCTTGTCTGTATAGAAATGAGCTTTAACATAGCCCCACAAAAAAATAGTCTAAAGGCGTTAAATCGCACGATCTAGGCTGCCAATTAACCGGTCCCGAACGTGAAATAAAATGTTCACCGAACTCGCCCCTCAATAAGTCCATTGTTGCGCGTGCTGTGTGGCATGTGGCACCGTCTTGTTGAAACCACATGTCATGCAAGTCAAGCTCTTGCATTTTGGGCAAAAAAAAGTTGGATATCATTCACAGTTACGTTACGATTCGCATCATCTTTGAAGAAGTACGGTCCAATGATGCCACCAGCCCATAAACCGCACCAAATTGTGACTTTTTCTGGATGTATTGGTAGCTCTTGCAATGCTTCTGGCTGATATTCACTCCAAAATCGACAATTCTGCTTATTTACGTAGCCATTGAGCCAAAGATGAGCTTCGTCGCTGAACACAATTTTGAACACAAAGCGCGCGATGAACTTTCTTAGCAGAGCACGCATTTTGATAATAAAATTCAATAATTTGCAAGCGTTGTGCGTTTGTGAGACGATTCATGGTTAAATTATAGACCAAACTGAAGATGTTTGACAGTGAAACAAAACACGAAACGTGCGTGAGCTGTTTAATTCAGTGTTGCCAAAAAGATAGTAGCTAAAAAATCGCCCTTTACAATAAGACTCGCTGGCCTCCTTTTCCCAGAACTTTATCCACATAACGACTTTCAAGTGAGATCAATCCTCCATTAAACAGAAACTCTACGAACGAGGAGGTTGACAGGTACATTATACAAATGGACGACGTTTAGATTAGACCATTCCGAAGGTAGTACAAATTGATCACAGCGATGTTTACCAAAATGCTACCATTAATGCACTTCACATGCACGAAAGTAGATTGCTGTCAAGCGCTGCAAATTTGCAAAACACTGTTCGACAATGCACTGCACTGCTTATTACCCTGTACACTGGAAAACGGCCTTGGTACAAGCAATCCCTAAAGAGGACAAAGGCAAACCTATTCTGACAAATCTTCGGTCGGTCAGTCTTCTTCCTTGCATAAGCAAGGTTTTTGAAAAGATAGTCATTCGAGTTTTGAAACACTTTATCCGATTCAGGGCGGAGCATGAAACCATACATGTCGCGCCCAAACTGGTATCCGACATTCAGTGGAACAAAGACAAAAAACAATGCATGTCTGATTCACTTTTAGAAAGCGTTAGACACCGTTTGGTTAGAGGGCCTCTTCCTCAAGCTGGTTAGGCTCGGCATAAGTAAACCATTGCTATAAACGATCTATGACATGATAATAGGCAGAAAGTTCGTCTTGAAAAGTGGCGACGTAACTTCTACCACGGTCTTTGACATCAAAAATGGTCTGCAACAGGGAGCAGTTGATTCGTCGATCTTGTTCTCAATACTCACTGCAGATCGTATAGGTTCCATGCCGCACTTAATTGCGTCCGCCGACGATCTAGTAGCGTACAGATCAGGTCGGAAGGTCGAAGTAATAAATAACTTGTTGCGATGTGACTTCGAACAAATTCAGCGATTTTGCGACGACTGGAAGTTGATTATCAACTTCCTGAAGCGTGAAACTATCCCTATCAGGAGCCGCTGATCATATCATCGGGATACGCTCACAAACTGGCGTAAGTTTGGCATAGTTGATCCGCAAGGAAGGCCGTTAGATGTGAAAAGTTTAGTAAGGTATCTTGGCATTTGGTTGGATCAATATCAGTATTTTGACAAACATATAGATATTGCTCTGACAAAAGCTAAGAAGGCCTTTGTTGTGGCAAGGGGGTTGTTTTACAGCAGCCAACTTGATGCCAGGGTGAAGGTAATCTATTATATGGCCCTCATCCGGCCTGGTATGGCCTACGGTTGTCCACTGTGGTTCAATGTGAGTCCTTCCCAGATGGAAAACATGAGATTGTACGAGAGACAGTGTCTTCGCACTTGTCTCCGGTTGTATCGTACACCCGAGTCTGAGTACAAGAAGTTCTATCCTAACGAGGTCCTGTACAACGAACAATAGAAAAAAATGAACAGGATAGATAATTTTATTATTAAGCTGATCAGAAGGCATATTGCACGAGCTATGACTTCTTCCAACAGTCTGATCTCTGGGGCAATGTTACGTACCATGAGAGAGTGCGCCTCGCCGGCTTTATTCCTCCTGAAGCATTCCTCTATCTCGACACAATTGGCCTGATACAGGATCCACAAGGATGTCTTGTCATCTACCATTTCGTACGCCGAACAGGGCCCCTGCGCTCGTTGTAGCACCTCTTGACTTTCTGGCGCTGCTTTCATTTCTAGCATACTTCTTGGTGATGCTGACAAGTTCTGCAGAGACCGTAAGAAGTCGTTGGAAATTCATAGCAAGCAGCGTGCGTGTAAATGAGATGTTAATACCACGGATAATGTATGAGATCAAAGATGGTTCATCTAACTTATCTCGCCGTCTAATGTTAAGCATTGCGTAGTAATATTCCCCCAAAATTCGTTTGTTCTGCGCGAAGGAAAATCCATCGCCAGAGCCTTCGTGAATTGTAACCACGTTTGAAATACCGGCTGTGCATCGGCCCATTCTTTAGCTGCACCCCTGAGCTTGTGTTGGACTGCAAGTAATACCGCTTCTTCGTTCCAAGAATCCAATTGCCGCATCTGCTCTATATTATCGATGAACTGGTTTAACGTTATGGTTGCTTTAATTGGGTCGAAATCTGGGGGTATTCCGACTATATCCTGAATTCGCTTGGATTGATGCCATTGTCCAATATTGTCGTTTACATTTGTTGATATCGTTTGCCTTGAAAATACGGAGACTTGCTAAGCTAATGATCTTATTGGTCCATCTTCCTCCTCATCATAGACTAATTTGTCTGCTAAGTTGGCGTGGTTGCTGATCCTCGCTGCTTTTGAACCATGTCGCTGCTTGTACCTGCACGTTGTACATCCAATGGTTCATTTCGCTCAAAGCTTGCAGCTATCGCACTCACAGCTTTTGCTAAATTCGCAAAACGTCCCGCAAATCATCCATCTTCCTCTGAAATTCTGGAACTTCTTCTTCATCGAATTCGTCATTGCTGACATCATCTGAGCCGTAGGCTTCAATTAACTTTTCCACTGTAGCACCTTTATTTCCAGCCACTTGCAAATTGTGGCTTCATAGTAGATAATTTAACTGGGATACATTTAACGAGTGTAATTTGGGCATGATGTGTTGTTCCTGGCTGCCTCTTTTCCCTACACCGTTGTCGTTTCCTCGTATGCTACCGATCGATCGTTTTCGTTGAGTTCTTAGCCGGGAGCGCCTTTGTGTCATTTGCCTGTCTGCTTGCAACAGTTTTGCTTTTTCTTTTTAAATGAGGATTTTCTGTTGTTTACAACCCTTTTGCTTTCTTATTTGTATAGGTATAAGTTAATGTACACTACTGTAGTCGTGTTGAAACTAGAAACCATGCACCAGAAACCATGCACACGTTCTGCACACGTCATCAATATGACACTTGTCCTTGCACGTTCCCATCCCATTATCTCATAGCCGCATTAGCCGGTAAGATACCTTGTTAGTTTTAAGTTATTTAGTTCCAATTTTGATTTTTAATAAAGAGGTTCGCCTCCGAAAAAATATTTGTTTATTTAAATCCAATACATATAAAATTTAACTGGTGCCCAAGCAGGGACCAGCGGTGAATACGGGAGTTAGTACTGAAAGTATCACGCGGTTATAATTGTAATAATTTCGCTTAGGCGGCGTAGTTAGCCAAAAAGACATCAAGTAGCTCTAGGCGAGTGAACAACTTTTAGTGCGTGTTAACGATCGAATAATTTGAAATACTGTTCGCTGCTCCTCGGAATCGCTGGTCAAACGGGTTCAGTGTGACATGGACAATCTTGTGTTTTAGGCCCGGAATAGAAGCCCTCAAGTAGTGACATCCGCTAGAACATAATAATTGGTTACGCTGTAACACTCGCGTCGTGTTGTGGTGAAAGACGATTCCCGAACTACTCATCATGGCAAAAATTATAGTTATGTAAGCATATTCAAACTTATACTTAATAATTCAAAAAAATAAGGAATATAATTCTAAAATATGATAAAATATAAACATAAAACGATGTCTAATACAAGAAACCAAAGTGCCCAACGTAGCGAACCGCAAGCTACTACATCCAACACTAACAATATACCTAACGCAACTAACCAGATTCCTAGTGCTCCCACCCACTCGCGGAATACACAAGATACTCTCGAGCCAGATAACCCAAATAGTTCCTTCCAGTCAAGTGCTTCACGCGCAGACTCAGCTCGAAATGTCAGAACAACAGCGGAATTAGATGCACTGATAACAGCAATCGTGCATCGCGTCTTTCAACGCGAGGGATCTTAGATCCTGATCAGGGCATTAACCTAGACGCGACCTAGACAAAATTCCACATGTCATTAGATGTCTCCGGGAATTTCCAGGTAGGCCACACAAGTTCAGTTCTTGGAGAAAGAGCGTGAACCGTGTTCTACAGATGTTTGGCACTCCGAAATACTTGAATCATACACTATACCTCTCAGTTGGGAAGCCATGTCCAAATGCCTCTACATGCATTACGCGGACAAGAGAGATATTGGTACGCTTGAGTACCAAATGACTACGCTTACTCAAGGAAATCAATCCATTCAAGACTTTTATCAAAATATTTACTAGCATCTCTCACTTATCTTGAGTAAAGTCTCCTCCTTGGACATAGGCGCATAGTCTCTAAGCGTTCTCACTCGAACTTATCCAGATAAAGATCTAGATATCTTTATCAGGGTCTTAAAAGGGGATCTTCCAAGATTACTTGGAATAAAAGAACCAATAGACCTTCCACAGGCACTATATCTCTGCCTGAAGCTCCAAAACCAAACTTATAGAGCGCATCAAGTTTACAATAACCAAAAGTTGCAAAAAAAGACACAATATTTCCCTTCTCAACCTCAACCGCAATATGTTCAACCTGCAAAAAGTGTAAATACGAAAGACACAGCAATAACCCCAAATTGGCTGAAACCCCAATACCAGGATACCTAGGCCAAATTATACACACTGACATATTCTCCACGAAAAACCACTCAGCATTGACTGCGGTAGACAAGTTAACGAAATTTGCGATGACCAAATACATAAAATCTAAGTCTATAGAGGATATCAGACATCCATTACGCGACATCGTTTTTCTTTCGGTGTTCCGGAACATATCGTTATATACAAGGAGAAATCGTTTAATTCAGATAGCATTATGTTCACGCTGCAAGATGAACTAAACATTAAAGTCTTCACGACACCACCATATAAAAGCACAATTAACGGTCAGGCGGAGAGGTTTCATTCCACCTTAGCAAAAATTATGAGGTGCATTAAGCCAGACGCATACAATAATAGTTTCCAAGAATTACTAGAAAGAGCTACAAATGAATATTACCACTCTTTCCACTCCACTACGAAGGAAAAACCAGTAGATTTATTCTTCGCAAGGACCGTCCATTTCGGACTAGATGACTACGAAAGAAGCAGACAGAACAATATCGAAAAGCATAAAATAAAACAAAAACAGGACATAAAATATCACAACAAAAGAAAACAGAAATAAAGAATTATAATCCAGGTGACCGTGTTTACATAAAAATAAATAAGAGAAAGGGCTCAAAATTGACACCACGTTTTTCTCAAGAAGTAGTACAACAAAACTTCTCAAATACCATAAAAAACCGTATCAGGCAAAATAGTCCATAAGGAACACATTCGAAATTAACTCGACTTTCACTTCATTTCAGACTATTGATATTGACACTCACCGCGACCTCGACAAAAGCAGGAATCCAAATTTTAGATTACACACTCAGTCAACAAGTTGCCATCGACATTGGGTTTGCAAAGATACAAATCGGGAATTTTAAGTTAATCCACGTCATCGATTTAGAACCGTACAAAAAGCTAGTAGACGAGATATCTTGTATCCTTGAGCATAACCCCTCCTATCCCTTCCTAAACCATGAAATACAACAAATACAAACGAAAAGCATTTACTTTATCGGAAGTGCATAGAAATGGGTTGCAGGAAGCCCCAATCCTTGATGACTTTCGCATAATTAAAAACAAAATAAATAATGTATTAAATTATAACAACAAACAAGTTGTAATAAACAGAAAAATAATAAATACCATAAATGAAATTAGTAATGTAACACAAGTAGCACTTAAGCAAATAACAGACAATAACTCAATTAAGAATAACATTGTAATAATAACAATTTATAAAATAAGATTATTGAAAGAAGAACTCCTTAATATAGAATAGGTCATTCACTGGTCAAGAAGGGGTATAGTAAACTCCTACATATTAAGTAAGACAGAAATAAATACAGTTAAAGAAAAAGTAAAGAATCAGAATTTAACATTCATAAATGTTGATGAAGGCTTCACTGAAATAAAAGTAGCGATTCATTCCTCTTAAAATTCCAGATTACAACAATAGGTATCAACGATAGAACCTACATGTCAAATACAATCGCAACGTATAAACCATTACCTACTATTGCGCAAGTCTCAACTGCCGGAACAATACAAGAAGTTTTATCGCTGAAAATGTTGAAGGAATTACACGTTAACAACACGCAACAAATAAATATATTGGAATCAAGGCATAAGAAGAACACAATGGCTAACTTTGGATTTGCCACAGTCCTAATAGTTATTATTATAACCCTTATAATTGCGTTCGCTAAGCAACACAACCAGATGTCGCTGTTTCAGACTCGAAAGAAGGGGAACATGAAATAACAGCTGATTCAATAACACTCGCAACCTACGAAGAGACGATAGTTAACGCCAAACCAAGACCATCAGCAATCAGCCAAATTCCGATATTTTGAGTAGCTCTCAGACTAGGACGTTTGAATTCAAGAAGGAAAGAGTTAATGAACATAACTGTAGTAGTGTTGAAACCAGAAACCATGCACGGGGAACACAATGTCTTCATGCTGTCTGCATGATCACTCGAGCCGTTCTGCACACTCATCAACATGACGCTTGTTGCACTGTGTCTGTCCACCAGTGCACACATTAACATGACAACACCAACCCACACTGCACCTGAGAACCCGCATTCCTGCACGTTCCCATCCCATCATCCCATAGCCGCATTAGCCGATAAGATGCCTTGTAATTTTTTTTATTTAAGTCCAATACATATAAAATTTAACTATCCCACTTCTGAGTTGTCACAAAGATAGCAGTTTGTATTAGAGTGTGTTGTACTCACATATGTATACTTCGCATGAATTAAAAGAATGCATGAAAATTATATAAAAAAGCCTCTTTTATGATGTCTGACAACAATTTTTCGTCTAGTTGAGCTCCCCAATCAGTCTCCGCTGCATACGTCGTTAAGAAATGAGATGCTGCTCTGACTTTTTGTGAATGGCTCCGCCCCATTTCAAGTTGACTATTACTGGTGGAAGAGCCCTTTGTTTCTTATTTTGGCTTTCGATTGAAACGGCGACAGCATATTTGCAAATGACGGCAGTACAAGCTACTTCTTGGAATTACAAATTTTTGATAAGCCTAGCAGTCCTTGGAGCAACTCTCCGTGGTAAACCGCTCTTAGAAAGCAACGATGACAACTCATCTATCTTTACCACCCAGTCTTGCTTTAGTAAAAACTTTGGGGGTTTTTGTCAATTTTATTAGATCCACTTGGATTTCAATTATCAAATCACACTCAAACTATAACAATTTTCAAATTACAATGTTAAAATTTAAAATTTTCAAAGCGCAGAAATTGTGACGGTAGTGTTCTTTGTTGAACATTGTTCAAAACAGAAGCATTCAACTCTATCGGTAGTTGCAGCCGATACAGCGGATGTTTTGTATACTTTCAACTCCTTGGTGCAGTGGATGTTTTATAAGTGTTGTTTCAAAAATGCTAATTTTTTCAAAGGCCAGCGTGCCATATTCAAACTTTACGTGTCACAGTGCCATTTAAATAAAAAAGTAGCACAATTGTGCTACATCGGCAACGCTGCCTCGAAGGTCGCTCTTTTGCACTAAAAACATTTGGAACAGGAAACTTGGGCGTCTCATCATCGGTCTTTCTAGTATTTTTTGAATTCGTTTATTAATTTCTTCATACTTGGAGAAGTATTGGTTGAGAATTGTTGTTGTTTTTAAATCTGGGTTGTAAAATTTACTGGAGCTTTCGGTAAAAAGCTTTTCGAACACTTGATATAATCGTCATTATGAAACTGTTTGATCCTAGTGAGAACTAATTTGATTGATACTTGAAGACAATTTGAATGATACGTTTAGACCGTCACTTCTTAATTTTTGTACGAATAAAATTGTTCTTTGCCGATTTTTCAAATTTCTTTGAAATGGTTTTGCCTCTGTTATATGAAGGGGAATCACTGCGAAAAGTACGGGACTAATGAATATTGTTTAAGAACGGTTCATGGTTAGTTATTTCCTCCTAGGTTCTTTCTTTTCCTTTAAGTAAAGGGGTATATTGAGCCACATAGATGCACCACCAAGCGCATTTATTATTGACACCAAATTCGCCTGATCAAATAGTGTGTTCAGCACTTGCAGGTACATTACGGATGGTTGACTGAACAATTTTTTCACTTATAGAATTTTTTGCCCAGATAATCGCCGATTGTAAACCTGTTCGCAATAAATCTTTAAAATCCTGCAGGTCATTTAAATATGCCACAACTCTTTCAATTGAGGCTAAATAGACTTTTCCTTTATTTAGATGACATTATTCATCATTTTCAATGCAATACAGACAGGAGTAGCCAAGAAAACTTTGAGCGATTTCGTGTACTTAACATATGTATTTCCACGAGTCGGACAAATCCTCACCAAAATCAAACATTCCTGTCAGCAAGATGGGTGGACTACAATCCCTTGCACTGCTTGTTGATGGTAAATTCGTTCACTTGTGGACGGGAATTGTTGTGATCTTATGAAATTGGTAAGGTAACTAACCTGATTAATATATGCATCGATCTTGTCTTGTTCCTTTGTTTGAAGTCCAATAAGTCGCGAAATTTCATCTAACCTCACTTTCTAGAACATATTTCCTTTTCTCTCTTGCGCCGTATTCTTGATGGGAGAATTTGACTCAGAATTTTCTTCTTGGATTTCACAAGATGAATTCTTATCCGGTGTCTCAGTCACAATGATTAATTCAAATTGAAATGATATCTAATATTATTTAATAAATTTAAGTTTGATCCGTAATACGTCCATTCACGGGGAAAACACAAAACACTATTATATGACAGACATCACAGGCAGAAATAATTGAGTATAGGATAGCCGATCTCACAGCAGATTGCTCCCTAGTCTATCGACAAATTTGACAGATATTCACCGATTTTTTGAGGATTATTCACGAACAACAAAGTCGAAATTCATGAAATACAACTCGGGAATTTGACATTCATCAGGAATTGGGGGTAAATGTTAAAAGACTGACAGTATAATTTTCAAATTAATATATAATTATCAAATGAAATACATACTTATCAATTTATATGATTAGATTATATTTACATATATTGTATCAGACCAACGGTATATATTTAAGGGTTGTGTTATTGATTGATATATATAATATATATAACTATTTTTTGAATGGCTACTTACAATTAGACAACAGTAAAATATTTTGTAAGGAACCATTGTTCCATTAATGAATACAACGATAGAAATAAAATGCAAATTTTGTATATTTATTCGTCAGTTGGGTTATATCTCACATTTCAGATAATGATTCGATGTCTAGAAAATAAGAGGCGACTAAAAGCCATCGTTTGTTAACACAAACAACATTTTTAATTGCCAGTTACCACTGGAAAATCCCCACTCTTTTGAGTCAGGCTCTACGGATTCTGGGGAGAGCCAGTTATTGCGTTTGATTGCCCCTTTCGGAAAAAGTTCAAGGGTAACAAGATCACCACCATCACGATCAACTACAAAAACCATGGGTGCATTAGCTCGTAGCTACAGGACTTCATCCGTCATGCCCACAAGAAGACATTGTTGATGACTTAAAAAATGAAGGCTTCAAAATAGCTGATGCTACCAACATACTCTCGAAAAAGAGAATCTATACAGAAGGCATTGCAGATGAGACAGGTCGCAGTCTGCCTAACCATAGAAAGCATAGACAAATTACATAGTCTAAAAACAATCTTGAACATGCCTGTTAAGATTGAAGCCTTACGCAGGAATGCAAAATTAATACCTAAATGCAAGCGATGGCAGGGTTTTAATCACACAAGAAAATACTGCCAAAAAACAACTCGTTGCGTAAAATGCGCAGGAGATCACCTATCCAAAGAATGCAAGGGCACCTTTTCAACCTGCATTAATTGCAAATGTAAGCACCCAGCTAATTACCGTGGCTATGAAGTAGCAAAATAGCTTCAAAAAAGACGTGACAAAATCAAGGTAAATCTGTCCCAACCACCTAAACCAGTAAAAAAAGACATTACTGTGAACGCTGACAAATACAAAACAACGGAAGTGTGTAGTTGCTAAACCGAAGGCTCAGAGTTAAAGTCGGCTAAATCATCACACATTGGAGTGAAAACATTTGCCGAAACAGTAGCAGCTCCGAGTGAGAGTAGTAGTAAGCCACTAGATCCCGTTTCTCATACTCTCTCTATTATTCTGCAAAAACTTGAGGAGCAGAGTCGGACGAACAGACTTATGATTCTAGAAACTAACATTAACAACAAAAATAACCGAACATGAATAGTCAGTAAGAATTTTGAACTGGAATGCGAACGGACTGCTGCAAAAGCTTGATGAACTAGAGCCTTATATTCGGGAAAAAGATATCGACATATGTTGGATTTTGGGAGACGCACTTAATGAAGGAATCTCGTGTAATTTTAAAAGGCTACTTGTGGCCTTTCGCCTTTCTCCCATCGGAGAGGGCAAGAGGCGGGTCATGATTGTTTATGCGAGATATTATCAAACACTTAGTAGGATTAAAGATAGAATCCCATACAATGCAATTATGTACAGTTCGCGTAAATAACAAACACAACTCATATAACGTGTCGTCCATTTACTGCCCACCGCGCAGTAAAATTGAACAACACGAGTAAGAAAACACATTTCTTAGTCTGGGTCAACACTGTATAATCGGTGGAGATTTCAATGCGAAGCATTCCTTTTTGGGGATCAAGAACTATGTCCAAAGAAGACAGAACATTGTACAAAGCCGGTTTGAAACTTAGCTGCGACCTTTACTCGACAGGGAAGTCCACTGGCCTACGGCTTTCGCAAAAATACCAGACGTTGTTGACTTCTTCGTTATGAAGGGTATTTCACGAAACTATTTTAAACTTGAAGAAAGCTTTGATCTCAGTTCAGATCATTCTCCAATTATATTGACTATGAGCGATACGCTCGTAAAAAGGAAAGCGCCCCCTACATTAACTAATCATCGGACAAATTGGCAAGCTTTTAGGAAATAGAATAGAAAATCACGTTGAACTTATGACAACGCTGAGAACCCCATACGACTTAGAAATTGAACTTGACAACTTGGTAAATATACAGTGTGCTGCATGGAGCAGTACACCACGCGCAAGAAGAGCGACGATGAAACACATCCTACTATACCCTCAGGAAATAAAGGAAATTGTAAAGGAAAAAAGAAAAGCAAAACCCGTCTTAACCAATTATGTAATCTGTTGAAGGCGAAAATCAAAGCGTTCAAAAACAATAATTTGAATGCGTATCTAGTAAACTTATATGCAAAAAAAAGAAACCAACTACTCACTCTGGAAAGCTGTGAAGGGATTAAAGAAACCAGAGGCACATAACGCGCCAATCCGGAAGAACGGAGACGAGTGGGCGAAAGAAGAAAAAGAGAAAGCTAATATCTTCGCATATTACTTGGAGGAAATGTTTAAACCATTCGACGGTCAAACGCTCCTTGCCAGCTACAACGGACCTGACGTACATGACGACTATTACATGATGAGGTGTGCTACCTTGACAGAGCTTAGGGAAGTACTAAAAAAGTTTAAAACGAAGAAGTTCTTAAAGAGTTATGCAAGAAAACCTTTCTTAAGTTACTTTACATAATTAATGCCGCCGTTAGACTAGAACATGTTCCTAGTCAATGGAAAGTGGCAGAAGTTGTAATGGTACTAAAACCCGGGAAACCACCAACGGATAAAAAGTCATATCAACCAATTTCACTTTTACCGGTAATGTCTAAGATTTTTAAAAAAAATCTACTTAGACGTTTAAGTTTAATTGTGGAAGAAAAACGGCTTATTTCAAATCCCCAATTTGGTTTTAGAAGTAAACACTCAACTATAGACCAAGTACATCGTATAACTGATGTAGTAGAAAAGGCATTTGAACAAAAGCTCGTTTGATCAGCCGCATTTCTTTATGTTTCCCAGGCCTTTGACAAAGTTTGGCACGAAGGCCTGAAATATAAACTTAATCGATCTCTACCGGTGTAACTTTATAGTATTCTTGCGAACTATCTCTCTGATAGAATCTTCCGAGTAACACATGGAAATTAATATTCTGCCATTAAAAATATAAATGCTGGTAAATGGAGTGTTATTGGCCCTCTGCTATACCTGCTGTATACGATTGATTTACCACAAGAAGAACACACTGCTCTAGGCACATTTGCTGACAACGCCGCCATTTTAGTAACAGCCAAAACGGTAGAAGAGTCTACATCAAAATTACAACGCGCGCTAGATCAGATAAACGAATGGATGAGCTTCTGGCGAATTGTCTCTAACGAAGGCAAATCAGTTCATATCAATTTTATTTTATAGGCACATTGATAACTTGCCAGTCTTTCTAAATGTTGTCCAAATACCTTTCGGTAATGAAGCGAAATACCTAGGGATGACTCTTGACGTAAAACTCAATTGTAAAGAACACGTTAAAAAGAAACGTGCAGAACTTGACAAACATACAAAGATATGTAGTGGCTTATTGGTAAGCACTCCAAGCTAAGTATTGACAACAAATTGCTTGTATACAAGCAAATCCTAAAACCTGTTTGGACGTATGGCATACAACTTTGGGGTTGTACCAAAGCAAGCAATATGAATATTATACAGACTTTTCAAAACAAGTTGCTTAGAACTATTGTAAATGCACCTTGGTATATCAGAAACGACGATATCCACAGAGATCTAGAAATTTTACCAGTACAAGATGAAATCAAAAAAATCGCTTACAAACATAAGCGCCGCCTGGAAGAGCATACAAACTCTGCAGTTTTTTCGATCCTTGAGGAAACTAACATCTTGCGTCGACTTCAAAGGACTAAACCTCTTGATCTCGTGCGATAGCCTACACCCGCCCATGGTTGCGGTGTTAGCAGTAACATTGATTGGAGAGTTACCTGTCAAACGTATCCACATCAAGAAATACAAACTATTGGATAAGTGCTTCACTTAGTTGTAGTCGGACATAACATTTAAAGGGAGGTGGTTTTAGTGAGTAAAAATCTCACTACTTCTATGGTCTAACGAACGAACGTTCGAGTCTTGAAGAAGATTTGCACCCACCCACGGAAAAAAAAAAACAACTGATAACGGCAGGCAGTTCGTCAGCGACGAATTTAAGAATATACATCAAAATAATAACATCAAACAGATAACTTCACCACCTTGTTGGTCACAAGCAAACGGAGAATTAGAGAATATGAATAGGATCTTTCTTAAGGATCTAACTACAAACGAGAAATTCAGAAGTTTGTCCTAATGTACAATGTTACACCACATGGGACGACAGGTAAGGCTCCTTCTGAATTACTGTATAATAGAAAAGTAAAAGTATTTTTAGAACGAGCAGTTTTATTTCTTTTTAATTGGTTTTGCATTTTCTTATTGTGTCTCTTAAAATAAATTGCTTCTTCCACAATAGTTCAAGCTCGAAGTAACGCGTGAGCTAATTTTTAATTGGACAATGATTGATAGTTATTCTGCTATCATATTTAATGTAGATATATTATACCCTAGACTTATAAGAATATTGCTTTAGATTGTAGTCATGAACACTACCCAACCTTAAATTCCTTGAGCAGTTTCTCCTACTTTTTACGGTAGAAAAAATAATAACTTCGCTTACGTATTGCACGATATTGTGATTACCGTGACGACTGTTAATATAATAATTTACCTCTCTAGCTTGGATAGGGTATTCTCCTGGTTAAAAAAGTTATAAAAAACGAAGTCAAACAAATTTTAGGGGCAAAGGAGGTAGAAGTCGCCTGTCTTTACACTACTTTATTTCTGGTCATAGATACCTGCACATCAAATAAAAACTAGCAACGTAGTGATAGACAACTATGTTTTATGAAATACTAGCTGACCCATGCTCGCCTTGCGTCAACCGCCTTGAATCGAAAAATTCGTAATATCGAGCAAATTTTCCTTCCCAGTCAAGGGAGTTGCTTGGAGTCCATCTTCTCTAAGGCAACAAACAAGTTCGTTATATCGGATGTCAACTCTTTTTTTCGTACGTCATACAGAGACACTAATGCATTTGGAAAAAGTGTACGTTATATCGATCATTCGTTATATTGGCATTCGTTATACTGCACCACCATTGTATTGGCAGTGGAATTTTTTTTTATTTGTACATATATATTTTTTTATATTTTATTTATATACAAATTAAATTCTTGTCTCAAATTTCGAGGTTTTAAAAAACTTTATTCGTCGAACGTTATCGTTCGAGTTCTAACATACAACTGGAGAACTGTAGCCTACTTTACCTTTCTATTTATACTAATTCCAATTATTCAATGCTTAAAATATGATGAATGTTTATGTTATTTGTAATTGATACGAAGTGAATATCTTTGGTCTCTTGGTTAGATGGTGTCATTGATCTCAAAGCTGCATAGGCATTTTCTGCTTTAATTTCTCATGTTGCGTGCCGTGTTAACTTACAAATTTCATTACAATTAGTCTAAAACGGATATGAATAAAAGGCAAACATACATACAAACATACTTCTTTACATACATTAATTACTACTACTACGTTTTAAATATACAAATATACATATGTACATCAATTAAATGTAATTCAAAATCCTTGATCAGTGATATGTAGTATGTAGACTAATATATGTGCTATTACATACACATTTTCATAATAACATAATGATATTTTTGCAGCTAAAGTAGTTCAATATTTGCGGTTGTACAATGTAGGATCAGTAAATGCAAACTTTCCTATTATAATAATCGCTCCATTACGTTAGGTCTTAAAGCTTTAACAAGTAACCTTGTATCATTGCACAGCTTTGGAGGGCATATATTTCGTAGTAAAATCGTAAGCACTCCTACTTTTAAAAAAAGATGTACACTGGTCGACGTGCTGGATTCGTAAAATTAAAAATTCTGTTGAAGAAATTACTGAATCGTTCAAGTATATAATAGTGCCCTTGTATTTTGATGCATCCGTAGAATTCAAAATTGTGTTTAAAAATTTACTGAATCGTTCAAGTATAGCTCAAGTAGTATGAATACACTCCTACATATGTGTATGTATACATACATACCCACAGAATGAACACGCATAAACACGAATGCCGATTGGGCACCGATAGTGGCAATAGTCTCCACTCATCGTATTCGCAAAATGCAAATAATATTTGTTTTGTGTTGTAATAATGTTTGTGTACAGAGATTATATATATCAATGGATTTGTCAATGAAAGTTCTACATAGATATATTCATTAATTTAGTTTAGTTTGGTAAGAGTCCACCGAAAGTCCCCACCGAAAATGGGGAAAAAATCAAATTTAATATTTTGTTAAAAGAAACATAATATGTGGTATAAAAATAACTCCACAGAAGAATTCTGAATCTATAGAAGAAAACTGCACTCAAATCTGTCAGGTAGATTCGGAAATTTCGTGGCAGATACTTCTCTCTTATAGAAGTAAGCGATAGAAGTTCAAGAGGTAAGTTACACAAACCATTCTTCAAAGCAACGCTGGGTGTTTTCTGATAGGCACATAACAATAAATACTATAAGCGGCAGAAATTAAGTTACTGGAACCATCTCTCATTCTCAGATTTGATGATAATATGGGCTTATGTAGAATAATCTAGAATAAATCTCTTCCACCTTGGAGTCCATAATCCTCAATACAACTCTGAAAACTACTTTGTGTGAGGGGAACACCTAAGAGAGCAAGGGTATCAAAAAGGGACACAATAGATCTATATGCCGTGGTGCAATATACCCTCAATAATAATAATAATATTAATAATAATAATAATAATAATAATAATAATAATAATAATACTAATAATAATAATAATAATAATAATAATAATAATAATAATAATAATAATAATAATAATAATAATAATAATAATAATAATAATAATAATAATAATAATAATAATAATAATAATAATAATAATAATAATAATAATAATAATAATAATAATAATAATAATAATAATAATAATAATAATAATAATAATAATAATAATAATAATAATAATAATTATAATAATAATAATAATAATAATAATAATAATAATAATAATATTAATAATAATAATAATAATAATAATAATAACAATAATAATAATAATAACAATAATAATAATAATAATAATAATAATAATAATAATAATAATAATAATACTAATAATAATAATAATAATAATAATAATAATAATAATAATAATAATAATAATAATAATAATAATAATAATAATAATAATAATAATAATAATAATAATAATAATATTAATAATAATAATAATTAATAAATAAATAATAATTAATATTTAATTAATAATAATAATAATAATAATAATAATAATAATAATAATAATAATAATAATAATAATAATAATAATAATAATAATAATAATAATAATAATAATAATAATAATAATAATAATAATAATAATAATAATAATAATAATAATAATAATAATAATAATAATAATAATAATAATAATAATAATAATAATAATAATAATAATAATAATAATAATAATAATAATAATAATAATAATAATAATAATAATTATAATAATAATAAATATTGATAAAACAGAGAAGTTGACTGATATTTATGTTGTTTAGTTCTGTCAAGTTGTTGAAGTAGTAGGCGTCCAAATGACGCTTTCTACGTGTGGAGAGAACATTGCAATTACATATTAGACGTGTAATGGTTTCTACCTCTTCTTCATCCCTGCAGCTTCTACAGAAGTCATTAAATGGAATGCCTAGTCTGGAGGCGTGCGTGCCAGTGGCACAATGTATAGTTTTGAGGTTCAGTCTACGCAATCTGATCAGGTAACGTGAGCATATTGGATCTATGGTGGGCCATAGCAGTTTTGTAGTGAGGCATTAATAGCCAGTAGACCATCTACGATTTGTCTTAGTAAGTGTTTCACACTTAGCATCGTTTATACATATAGGGCAGGGCAGAGATAAGGTCTGCGACATTTTGTACCTCCACCGGAAAGATGATCTGGTCCTGCCATTTTATATGGTTTGAAAGTACTTATGGCCCATTTGATAATTCAACAACTTCACCCTGAGTGAGCTGCAGCGGTTATAGGAAACGATTTCATTGTTGCTGAAGTTAGTCCTCTCACAGCTTTCCGGAAAATGGGTGTCTATAAGAAGCCCCTGACTTTTCTCCGTGGAGGTGGTCCAGGTACCGTCTGCCTTTTATATCAGGCGGGGTATTCTAGGGGATGATGCCAATACTTTCCTGAGTTAGGAAGTGTCTGAGATTTCCTAGATGTTCCCACAGAATTGTCTCCAGGAAGATCTTTTCGTTTTCCTCAGTTCAGTTTTGAAAGTATTGGGAGCAATTTTATAGGAGCCCCAGACGGTAAGGCGCGTGTTTTTGGCTTTGTTAAAAAAGTTTGTGCATCCCTTGCAGAGGTTATCAAGTTCCGAGCGCCACTAAGTGGGGTTCGGTCTGCCTCTTGTTCTACATATGGGACAGGATATGATCACAGCGATTTGCAGTGAGTATTGAGAACGAGATCGGCGAATCAACTCCTCCCTGTTGCAGACCATTTTTGATGTGAAAGACCGTGGTAGAAGTTACGTCGCCACTTTTCACGACGAATTTTCTGCCTATTATCATGTCATAGATCGTTTATAGCAATGGTTTACTCATGCCGAGCCTGACCAGCTTGAGGAAGAGGCCCTCTAATCAAACTGTGTCGAACGCTTTCTCCTCGTTGACCGTATACACTCGCTGAAACACAGCACCAATTGTTTTCACCTTCTTCCCCTTCACTCCCCCATCAGGACCGATGCCAACTGAAGTAGTAGTTGTTGGTTATTTGTCGTCATGGGAAGTCTAATAGCCTGAATGTCGTTTTGTTCTTTCCTCCGAAATATTTTATTTACTTGTGGGAACATACCCGGGTTGTTAGATCGTACAGGCCGGATCTTATTGCCCCAGTCCAAGCTTATGACCAAACTATAATTTATACGGATTAACTGTTGGAGGTTTTTGATCTCCGATTTCAATGCCCTGACTTCCGCGTTTTGTGGATTTGTAAACCGCCTGTGCAAGAGTTTGAGTCTTGACAGCAGTCTACTTTTGTGCACATGAAGTGCATCGATGGTACCATTTCGATATATATCGCTGCCATCAATTTGAATTACCTTCGGAATGGTCTAATCCATGGTACGTTTAATTACGTCGTCCATTTGTGTGAGGTACCTGTCAACCTCTTCGTTCGTAAGGTTTCTGTTTGTTGGAGGATTGATTCCATTCGAGCGTAGTGCTGTGGATAAAGTCCTGGAGAAGCATGGCCGTCGGGCTTTATTATAATTATAATGGTTCCTCTGGACATACTCTGCCAGTTCTACCACTTCGTTCGGGACCTGAATACCCGCGAAGATTCCGCAGTGATCACTCTTGTACAGGTCCGCGTGCGCCTTTCCACGTTAAATATCGTCAGTCGTCTGTCGATCAGCAACAGATCCAGATAGGACTCGCATCTGGGATACGATGGTCTATCAGTTGCAAGCAAATCTAGCTTCAACTTATACAGTGGAGTCCCATTGTCGTTATGCACTCTATTGCCCCATTCTCTAGGCTTGGAGTTCAGATCCCCAGCAAGTGAAAAGAGTATCGAGCTCTGAAAATTTCGGATTTCACTACTATACATGACCTTATGACAAAAGCCTTTTTTCATTAAGATTACTAGCTGCGTGCGCAGCCATCAATCCGATGATGCGTTTGGCACGGCAAACACCGTCGAGTAGATCAATTCTACTCGCGCTGCTTGCTCTTGGAACCGTTTTTCTAGCTGAGCGAACTGAAACTGAAGTTTCTTGTTCTCCCTTCTCGCTACCGTAATGATGAAGGGCTTAACACCAACGAACGTGACATCGTCGCTCTGCGCCTGGCGCAGCACACCGAGGATCTTTTCGGGATCAGTAGCGGGATCCACGCCCTTAAGGCATGGTCTGGTCTATTTCCCCTTTTGGGGTGTATGAGAAAAACTCGGCCCCAGCCGCCGCTAGCTTTTCTTTGATAGCGTGGTAGTCTGTCACTGATATGCAGTGAACCGAAAGCCTTAAGGGCCCTTTATATTTTAAATAAAAGGAATTTTTTTGCGGCCAACTTACATGGTGTGTCCGCCTCCTTTGTCTCCAGTCCGAAGACATTGATCGGAGGGCATCTCTCTTTCTTGTCTGCTGCTGGTTGCTGGTGTTGTTGGGACCGCTGTTGCTGCTGCTGCTTCTCTGGCAGCTTCCGAAGTTGTGTTTGTTTTTGTTTTTGTTTTTGTTTTTGTTTTTGTTTTTGTTTTTGTTTTTGTTTTTGTTTTTGTTTTTGTTTTTGTTTTTGTTTTTGTTTTTGTTTTTGTTTTTGTTTTTGTTTTTGTTTTTGTTTTTGTTTTTGTTTTTGTTTTTGTTTTTGTTTTTGTTTTTGTTTTTGTTTTTGTTTTTGTTTTTGTTTTTGTTTTTGTTTTTTTTTTTGTTTTTGTTTTTGTTTTTGTTTTTGTTTTTGTTTTTGTTTTTGTTTTTGTTTTTGTTTTTGTTTTTGTTTTTGTTTTTGTTTTTGTTTTTGTTTTTGTTTTTGTTTTTGTTTTTGTTTTTGTTTTTGTTTTTGTTTTTGTTTTTGTTTTTGTTTTTGTTTTTGTTTTTGTTTTTGTTTTTGTTTTTGTTTTTGTTTTTGTTTTTGTTTTTGTTTTTGTTTTTGTTTTTGTTTTTGTTTTTGTTTTTGTTTTTGTTTTTGTTTTTGTTTTTGTTTTTGTTTTTGTTTTTGTTTTTGTTTTTGTTTTTGTTTTTGTTTTTGTTTTTGTTTTTGTTTTTGTTTTTGTTTTTGTTTTTGTTTTTGTTTTTGTTTTTGTTTTTGTTTTTGTTTTTGTTTTTGTTTTTGTTTTTATTTTTGTTTTTGTTTTTGTTTTTGTTTTTGTTTTTATGTTTGTTTTTGTTTGTGTTTGTGTTTGTGTGCATCCCTTGCGGAGGTTATCAAGTTCCGATCGCCACCAAGTGGGTTTCGGTCTGCCTCTTGTTCTACATATGGGACAGGATATGATCAGAGCTTTGTTCAGTGTATCTGTGATTTTCTTCACTGAGGAATCAATGCCAGATTTTTTTTGAAATTCGACAGGTACGACTCGTTCTTTTCATAGAGATTAATGGGCTGTAGCTTAAAGGTAGTAATAGGGGTACCTATGTTACAAGAGATGCTATCAGCTGGTAGTCTAGTGGCGCGTTTTGCGAGTTCATCAGCTATGCAGTTTCTCGGTATGTCTCTATAGCCTGGCACCCAGCACAGGCGAACCTTGAACTGTTCGGTTATCTCGTTAAGAGATGCACGGCTGAACTGTAGCAGTCATTCACAGTTCTCCCATTTGTAAAGACGTGTTGCGGCTTTATCGAAAAAGTGAGAAAAAAAATATAAATCGTGAAGTCCGCAAAGTGTCATAGGAAAGTATAAGAACCAGTAGCCTGGTGGTTGTGTAATCGGCTGTGGACTCGCTGTGCCCGGTTCGCATCCCGAGGAAAAAATAGAACTTTTTTTTCTCCATCCGTAAGGTTTTAAATATACACAATGTGTGAGTGAGGGAAGTCGGCGAGATGGAGGAAATAGAGGAGCCCGCACTCTCAAAAGCGGACGAAAACGATGAACCGGCGGGTAGAACATCAGGCCACCAACCAACACAGACTGAGACGCGGCAGAGGAGGCTACAACAACAGGCAACTGTAGTAAAACGCCGCTCCACTGTCGCCTCAAGCGATGTTACAGCTGTAGCACCAGCAGCAGCAACAACATCAATAGACACTGCAGTAGCTTGCGAAACGCAACTGCAACAACTATGCGCAATAAAAAAGCGTGGAAAAGCCCTTGTTGATGTCGAGTCAGAGTCAGCGGATGGCGAGGGGAGATTATCCTACGGCGGTAGTGATAATCCCTTCATAGCTTTAACGTCATCTGATTCGAACAACAACAACAACAACAACACCAAAAACAAGAACAAGAACAAGAACAAGAACAAGAACAAGAACAAGAACAAGAACAAGAACAAGAACAAGAACAAGAACAAGAACAAGAACAAGAACAAGAACAAGAACAAGAACAAGAACAAGAACAAGAACAAGAACAAGAACAAGAACAAGAACAAGAACAAGAACAAGAACAAGAACAAGAACAAGAACAAGAACAAGAACAAGAACAAGAACAAGAACAAGAACAAGAACAAGAACAAGAACAAGAACAAGAACAAGAACAAGAACAAGAACAAGAACAAGAACAAGAACAAGAACAAGAACAAGAACAAGAACAAGAACAAGAACAAGAACAAGAACAAGAACAAGAACAAGAACAAGAACAAGAACAAGAACAAGAACAAGAACAAGAACAAGAACAAGAACAAGAACAAGAACAAGAACAAGAACAAGAACAAGAACAAGAACAAGAACAAGAACAAGAACAAGAACAAGAACAAGAACAAGAACAAGAACAAGAACAAGAACAAGAACAAGAACAAGAACAAGAACAAGAACAAGAACAAGAACAAGAACAAGAACAAGAACAAGAACAAGAACAAGAACAAGAACAAGAACAAGAACAAGAACAAGAACAAGAACAAGAACAAGAACAAGAACAAGAACAAGAACAAGAACAAGAACAAGAACAAGAACAAGAACAAGAACAAGAACAAGAACAAGAACAAGAACAAGAACAAGAACAAGAACAAGAACAAGAACAAGAACAAGAACAAGAACAAGAACAAGAACAAGAACAAGAACAAGAACAAGAACAAGAACAAGAACAAGAACAAGAACAAGAACAAGAACAAGAACAAGAACAAGAACAAGAACAAGAACAAGAACAAGAACAAGAACAAGAACAAGAACAAGAACAAGAACAAGAACAAGAACAAGAACAAGAACAAGAACAAGAACAAGAACAAGAACAAGAACAAGAACAAGAACAAGAACAAGAACAAGAACAAGAACAAGAACAAGAACAAGAACAAGAACAAGAACAAGAACAAGAACAAGAACAAGAACAAGAACAAGAACAAGAACAAGAACAAGAACAAGAACAAGAACAAGAACAAGAACAAGAACAAGAACAAGAACAAGAACAAGAACAAGAACAAGAACAAGAACAAGAACAAGAACAAGAACAAGAACAAGAACAAGAACAAGAACAGGAACAGGAACAGGAACAGGAACAGGAATAGGAACAGGAACAGGAACAGGAACAAGAACAAGAACAAGAAAAAAAAATAAAAATAAAAATAAAAATAAAAATAAAAATAAAAATAAAAATAAAAATAAAAATAAAAATAAAAATAAAAATAAAAATAAAAATAAAAATAAAAATAAAAATAAAAATAAAAATAAAAATAAAAATAAAAATAAAAATAAAAATAAAAATAAAAATAAAAATAAAAATAAAAATAAAAATAAAAATAAAAATAAAAATAAAAATAAAAATAAAAATAAAAATAAAAATAAAAATAAAAATAAAAATAAAAATAAAAATAAAAATAAAAATAAAAATAAAAATAAAAATAAAAATAAAAATAAAAATAAAAATAAAAATAAAAATAAAAATAAAAATAAAAATAAAAATAAAAATAAAAATAAAAATAAAAATAAAAATAAAAATAAAAATAAAAATAAAAATAAAAATAAAAATAAAAATAAAAATAAAAATAAAAATAAAAATAAAAATAAAAATAAAAATAAAAATAAAAATAAAAATAAAAATAAAAATAAAAATAAAAATAAAAATAAAAATAAAAATAAAAATGAAAACAACAACAACAAAAACAAAAACAACTTCGGAAGCTGCCACAGAAGCAGCAGCAGCAACAGCGGTCCCAACAACACCAGCAGCAGACAAGAAAGAGAGATGCCCTCCGATCAATGTCTTCGGACTGCAGAGTAAGGAGTCGTTGAGTTCATCATCAGCTGAGTCAGGGGAAGAAGTAGAAGAGATGGTGCAGTACGTCTCCGATGGAGGGGAAGGCCTGTTCGCTGTTAGCAGCAACAGCTATGATTCTCTTCCCTCTGACACAGAAGATGAAATTGAGCGCGTACTTCATATGAAGCAAACGCTTGCTGAAGATATGCAGGGGAAAGTTCAGCGACTCTTGCATGAAATCAGAGAGCTGAAAGCAAGAACTATTGCGAGGAGAATGCTGGATCAGCAGAAGCAGCAACAACAACAAGTGGCAAAGAAGCCGCAGCAACAGAAGAGGGCTACAGTGCAGCAACAACAACCACCACCAGCTGAACTCCAACAGCAGCTGCTAGCATCTCAGCAACATCAAAGGCCAGCTACGCAACAGCAACAGCGGCCAGCAACAAAGAAACTGCCAGCAGCACAACCACAACAACTGCCAGCAGTTCACCAACAACAGCGACCAGCAACCCGGCGTTCAGCAACAAAACTTTCAGCAACACAACGTTCAGCAACACAACAGCGACAGCCGTCAGCAACCCAACAGCAGCAGCCAGCAACTCATCAGCAGCAGACAGAGAAGAAAAATAAAGTTCCGCCAATCAACATCTACAAGGCGGATGTTGAACAAACCGCCAAGATGTGCAAGGAGGCCATAGGTTCAGGTAATTTTCTCATTAGGAAATATAAAGGCGTGGATAAACACGCAATCCACTGCAAGACAGTGGAGGATTACAATGTGGTGAAGGAATATCTGAAGATGTCGGAGCTCGAGTTCTTTTCCTTCACCCCAAAAAGCGAAAAATGCCAGTCTCGGCTGTTAAAGCTCACTTGGCCGCTCGAAGCGGAGGAGGTCCTCCAACTGCTCAAAGAGCATGTGTGTGACGGCATTGAGTTCGTCGGGGTCAAGCCTTTCACCACAGTTAAGGCAAAGAGGGAGGGGCGGAAATTGCCCTTTTATATTGTACAGATAACACCCACAAGCAAAGTGGATAATCTAAAGAAGATAAAGTCCTTAGATTACCACGAATGCATCTGGGAGAGCATACGAAGGCGCGATGGCATTGCACAATGCTTTCGCTGCCAAAGGTTCGGGCACGCCGCGTCGAACTGCCAAATGCAGCCTCGATGCGTTAAGTGCGGAGAAAACCACAGTGCGGATAATTGCTCTCTGGGGCAAGAGGGAGCAGCTGACAAGAGTCAGCTCAAATGCGTACTCTGCGGGAACGCGGGGCACACCGCTAACTATGGGGGTTGCCCTAAATTCCAGGAGCGTAAAGCAAAAATGGTTCTGCAGAAGCAGCCCCCAGTGAAAAATCCACTCGGGGCAGCCATAACCGTCACTCCTCAAGTGACCTATGCCCAAATGGCGTCTGGTCAGAGGAGTACGGGAGAGCAGCAGCTGCCGAAGGTAGTGCAGCAACCTTCAGTGCCAAGAGCACACGATCCAACGCCCGATTGGAAATCCTCCATTGAAAGGCGTATGGATCGGTTAGAGGAGCAGGTAGGCCAAATTCTGGCGCTCCTGCAGAACCAAGCACGTCACCGTTAATGGCTGCGCAGACGGAGAGCACATATAAGATCCTTGCAGTGAATGCAAATTCATTGATAGGGATCCCGCGAAAAAACGAGCTCTATAGATTGTTGGACGATCAAAGCCCAGAGCTATTTCTGATTAGCGAAACCAAGCTAACCCAGAGAGGCACATTGGAGCACAGTAATTATAATGTTATTAGAAGAGACCGGCCCAACTCCAATGGTGGAGGCGGTGTTGCGATCTTCATTAAAAATAACATTAAACACAAAGTAGTGTATAGCAGTGAAGTACGACGGTTTCAGGAGTTGGAGGCCTGCATCGTGTGCATTTCTCTCCGCAGTGGAAAGAAGTTGTATGCGGTGTCGGTCTACTCCTCCGGCTGCCCTAGTTCCAGAACGACTATATCAGAGCTCGATTCACTCTTTCGATGTCTAAGACTGGACTCGGAGGAGAACTATTTTATTTTGGCTGGGGACTTAAATGCCCGACATGGATATTGGGGAAACATAGTTTCCAATTATAGAGGGGACCAGCTTTACAACTGGTATTGCTTACACAGTGTCGAGTATAGACTCGATTTGAAAGCAACAGAGATCTCGTCATTTCCTAGAAGCGGTTCTTACTTGGATATCCTGCTGTTTGACGCAAGACTGCAGCTGACAGACAAAAACTCACAAACGGTAAACTGTTTGAACACTTTCGTGTATCTCAGTGACCATTGCGGACTCAGTGCCGAATTCAAGATCCCCAACGATATTGCGGAATTAGGAGAGTTTGTTCAAACGTATCCCTACAATTACAGTAGAACACGCTGGACACGCTTCTCCAGACAAATGACGAGAGCAGTTTCCTCTAATGCGCTCCACATACCATCCAATAGAAACTTGTCAAACGAGGAGATTCACATGTATCTTATACAATTGGACGAGACAATAAAATGAACGATGGACAGTACGATACCACGGTATACACGAACAAATAACGAAAACTTGTACCGAAATGCGACTATTGACGCACTACATCAACGGAAAAGTAGACTCCTTTCAAGATTAAAAACCTTGTACAGGCGGTTTACTGACAGACGAGATGAGGAAATTAGGACACTGAAATCGCTCATCAAAAACATTCAAACATTAATTGTTCAGAACTACAGACTTTCTGTTAACATGCATTGGAACAATAAGATTCGGGCTGTAAGATCCAACAACCCGAGCATGTTCCCGCAAAAAAACAAATTCTTTCGCAGTAAGCGTAGCGATCTTCCGTGTCTTAAGCTCCCCAGAACGACGGACAATGAACAAATACTGACTACAGCAGGTATTGATCCAGATAACGCCGTACTCGACGATAACTTCTTTGTGGTCGAAGACCCGCAAGAAAAAATGGAGGTACTAGGCACGGTCTTTGAGGAAGTGTATAAGGTGAATGAGAGTGTTCGCCCGAACCACGACCTGGAGAATCGCGTACAATCTAGCAACTCGCAACTTCGAGAAGACATGCAACAATGGCGATCTGAGAACATCGGCTTTGTCGTGTTCAATAAAGATAACATGGCAGATAATGTCGTCGCCGACGAAGGAGTTCATATCACGTTCATATCGAAGACAGAGCTCCAAGCGGTCTTCGAATCACTAAAAAAGAAAAAATCAGTTGGAATCGACGGGATCTCGAACATTGTTCTAAGACATCTCCCCCTAGATGTGGTTAATATGTACACTATCCTGTTTAACAATGCTCTGAATAATGCACATTATCCGGAACATTGGAAAACTGCGATTGTGCAACCCATATCCAAGCGAGGTAAAGATTCTTCGAATCCGTACAACCTCCGGTCAATTAGTCTCCTTCCGAACATCAGCAAGGTATTCGAGAAGGTGATAAATAGAGCTCTGACCAACTGGACAGAGGACAAACATATTATTCCGGATAACCAATTCGGTTTCAAAGCGGGGCATGACACTATTCATGCCGCGTCGAAACTGGTGTCGGATATCCAATGGAACAAGAGCCAGAAACAATGTACGGGTGCCTGCCTGATTGACCTGGAGAAGGCCTTCGACACCGTGTGGTTAGAAGGACTTTTTTACAAGCTCAATGGGCTAGGCATTAGTAAACCACTGCTGTACCCATTGTGTAACATGCTTACTGGTAGAAGGTTCGTCGTCAAGAATGGCAATGTGACCTCTGCAGGTATATTTGAAGTAAAAAATGGTCTCCAACAGGGTGCCGTTAATTCGCCGATCCTGTTCAACATTTTCTTGAGTGATCTAATAAGTTCTCTTCCTCACGTAATTGCGTACGCCGACGACTTGATCGTGTACAGATCAGGTAAAAAGATCGAGGACATCACTACTCTAGCGCAGGGTGACTTCGACTCATTCATGAGAAGTTGCGATGACTGGAAGTTGAATATCAACTTTCAGAAGTCGGAAACCATACTGTTCAGGACCCCGTTGTATAAGGCTTCGGCGGATACAAAAAAGAATTGGCGAAAGTTCTCAATTGTTGGGCGTCACGGGCAACCACTGGCGCAAAGGACTGTAGTCAGATACCTGGGGATCTGGCTAGATCATTATCTATATTTTAACAAACATGTAGATGCTGCTCTAGCCCGAGCCCGAGGCGCTTTCGCTCTTACAAAGAGACTGTTTTACAACAGCCAACTCGATGCGAGGGTGAAGGTGATCTGCTACATGGCCCTCATCCGGCCAATGCTCACCTATGGCTGTCCCGTGTGGTTCAACGTGAGTGCAAGCTTGATGGAAAAGATTCGGGTGTTTGAGAGGGCTTGTCTTAGGGCTTGCCTTCGCCTTTACAGAACACCAGAGTCCCAGTACAGAAAATTCTACTCCAATGAGGTTTTATACAACGGGGCGAACCTGATACGAGTGGACAATTTCCTGTTGAAACTGATTCGAGGCCAGAGCGATGAACTCAGTCAATAACTTGATCTCTGGGGCTTACTACCCCAATCCTCAGTACCATGAAAGGGTACGTCACAGTGGCTTCGTCCCCCCAGAAGCTTTTCTCCATTTAGACATGTACGGTCTGTTACAAGACATAAATGCGGTACCGCTCATCTTTCACATCGCCCGTTCGACTGTGGATGGGCGACTCAACCACGACCGTTCCGTCGCACAACGAGCTGAGGAGGGTCTCCTCCGGTTCAGTACAGCGGTATCGAGTCGGGATGTGCGGGATGTTGCTATGCAACATCGAATGTTCTGGTTACTGGGGAGCGAGGGAACTCCAGCTTCGAACCCTTTAGACCCGGGGTAGATAGGGTAGTGCGTATCCCCTTATGGGACGCAGTCGGTCACTGTCTTGCAGTGGATAACTTCAGAATCCATCAGCTGCAACCTATGGCCGACTTCCATAGCGTAGGGTAGGTTTAAGGTAGTAATTAAGATGTATATATTTAAATAAAAAAAAAAAAAAAAAAAAATTGACGAAATATGCATATATTTATACAGGATGATACATATATGCATTTATGTATATAGGGATATATGCGTATACATATTTGTATATGGGTATACACATATGTATATGCATATATATGTAGATTAGTTTAAGTTAGTTGTTTAAGTTTATTTTAAGGTAGAATGTAAGGTAGTTTGTAGTTTTTAAATAAAAAAAAACAGTTAAGTTATTATGTTTTTTTAATTTTTTCATAATTTAATAATTAGTCCTTCAATATTAGTATATATTTTATTCATTGTTAGGTTAGGTCGAAAGACATAGTTTAAGGTTAAGTTTAGCTTAGAGTGCTCGCCGAGAGCCAGTAAGTTAGAAATAGTAAAATTGTTCGTCCAACTAGCTTTAAGCATTTTTGTCTAGTATATAAGCTTATCCTGAAATAACAAATAGAAATGAAATAAAAAAAAAAAAAAAAAAATCGCAACTTCATTTCAGAGCTCGATACTCTTTTCACTTGCTGGGGATCTGAACTCCAAGCATAGAGAATGGGGCAATAGAGTGCATAACGACAGGGGGACTCCACTGTATAAGTTGAAGCTAGATTTGCTTGCAACTGATAGACCATCGTATCCCAGATGCGAGTCCTATCTGGATCTGTTGCTGATCGACAGACGACTGACGATATTTAACGTGGAAAGGCGCACGCGGACCTGTACAAGAGTGATCACTGCGGAATCTTCGCGGGTATTCAGGTCCCGAACGAAGTGGTAGAACTGGCAGAGTATGTCCAGAGGAACCATTATAATTATAATAAAGCCCGACGGCCATGCTTCTCCAGGACTTTATCCACAGCACTACGCTCGAATGGAATCAATCCTCCAACAAACAGAAACCTTACGAACGAAGAGGTTGACAGGTACCTCACACAAATGGACGACGTAATTAAACGTACCATGGATTAGACCATTCCGAAGGTAATTCAAATTGATGGCAGCGATATATATCGAAATGGTACCGTCGATGCACTTCATGTGCACAAAAGTAGACTGCTGTCAAGACTCAAACTCTTGCACAGGCGGTTTACAAATCCACAAAACGCGGAAGTCAGGGCATTGAAATCGGAGATCAAAAACCTCCAACAGTTAATCCGTATAAATTATAGTTTGGTCATAAGCTTGCACTGGGGCAATAAGATCCGGCCTGTACGATCTAACAACCCGGGTATGTTCCCACAAGTTAATAAAATATTTCGGAGGAAAGATCAAAACGACATTCAGGCCATTAGACTTCCCAGGACGACAAATAACCAACAACTACTACTTCAGTTGGCATCGGTCCAGATGGGGCAGTGAAGGGGAAGAAGGTGAAAACAATTGGTGCTGTGTTTCAGCGAGTGTATACGGTCAACGAGGAGAAAGCGTTCGACACCGTTTGATTAGAGGGCCTCTTCCTCAAGCTGGTCAGGCTCGGCATGAGTAAACCATTGCTATAAACGATCTATGACATGATAATAGGCAGAAAGTTCGTCTTGAAAAGTGGTGACGTAACTTCTACCACGGTCTTTGACATTAAAAATGGTCTGCAACAGGGAGCAGTTGATTCGCCGATCTTGTTCTCAATACTCACTGCAGATCGTATAGGTTCCATGCCGCACTTAATTGCGTCCGCCGACGATCTAGTAGCGTACAGATCAGGCCGGAAGGACGAAGTAATAAATAACTTGTTGCGATGTGACTTCGAACAAATTCAGCGATTTTGCGACGACTGGAAGTTGATTATCAACTTCCTGAAGCGTGAAACTATCCCTATCAGGAGCCGCTGATCATATCATCATATCACAAGAACAAGAACAAGAACAAGAACAAGAACAAGAACAAGAACAAGAACAAGAACAAGAACAAGAACAAGAACAGGAACAGGAACAGGAACAGGAACAAGAACAAGAACAAGAACAAGAACAAGAACAAGAACAAAAATAAAAATAAAAATAAAAATAAAAATAAAAATAAAAATAAAAATAAAAATAAAAATAAAAATAAAAATAAAAATAAAAATAAAAATAAAAATAAAAATAAAAATAAAAATAAAAATAAAAATAAAAATAAAAATAAAAATAAAAATAAAAATAAAAATAAAAATAAAAATAAAAATAAAAATAAAAATAAAAATAAAAATAAAAATAAAAATAAAAATAAAAATAAAAATAAAAATAAAAATAAAAATAAAAATAAAAATAAAAATAAAAATAAAAATAAAAATAAAAATAAAAATAAAAATAAAAATAAAAATAAAAATAAAAATAAAAATAAAAATAAAAATAAAAATAAAAATAAAAATAAAAATAAAAATAAAAATAAAAATAAAAATAAAAATAAAAATAAAAATAAAAATAAAAATAAAAATAAAAATAAAAATAAAAATAAAAATAAAAATAAAAATAAAAATAAAAATAAAAATAAAAATAAAAATAAAAATAAAAATAAAAATAAAAATAAAAATAAAAATAAAAATAAAAATAAAAATAAAAATAAAAATAAAAATAAAAATAAAAATAAAAATAAAAATAAAAATAAAAATAAGAATAAAAATAAAAATAAAAATAAAAATAAAAATAAAAATAAAAATAAAAATAAAAATAAAAATAAAAATAAAAATAAAAATAAAAATAAAAATAAAAATAAAAATAAAAATAAAAATAAAAATAAAAATAAAAATAAAAATAAAAATAAAAGTAAAAATAAAAATAAAAATAAAAATAAAAATAAAAATAAAAATAAAAATAAAAATAAAAATAAAAATAAAAATAAAAACAACAACAAAAACAACTTCGGAAGCTGCCACAGAAGCAGCAGCAGCAACAGCGGTCCCAACAACACCAGCAGCAGACAAGAAAGAGAGATGCCCTCCGATCAATGTCTTCGGACTGGAGACAAAGGAGGCGGACACACCATGTAAGTTGGCCGCAAAAAAATTCCTTTTATGTAAAATATAAAGGGCCCTTAAGGCTTTCGGTTCACTGCATATCAGTGACGGAGTACCACGTCATCAAAGAAAAGCTAGCGGCGGCTGGGGCCGAGTTTTTCTCATACACCCCAAAAGGGGAAATAGACCAGACCATGCCTTAAGGGCGTGGATCCCGCTACTGATCCCGAAGAGATCCTCGGTGTGCTGCGCCAGGCGCAGAGCGACGATGTCACGTTCGTTGGTATTAAGCCCTTCAACAAATCAGGAAAAATATAGAGGCCAAAAGGAAAACACAAACGGTAGATGCGAGGCCAGTGGCCCGTGCTCCAGCTACCACTGTTACTCCGGCCGTCTCCTACGCCCAATTGGCATCAAGAAGGAGACGGGTACAACAAACAGTGCCCAAGGTGGCCCCGGTCCCAGTGGCAAAGCAAGCTGAAGCAAATCTGGATCGGATGACGGTACTGCTCTCTATCCAGGGGCAGTTCGCTCAGCTAGAAAAACGGTTCCAAGAGCAAGCAGCGCGAGTAGAATTGATCTACTCGACGGTGTTTGCCGTGCCAAACGCATCATCGGATTGATGGCTGCGCACGCAGCTAGTAATCTTAATCAAAAAAGGCTTTTGTCATAAGGTCATGTATAGTAGTGAAGTGCGAAAATTTCAAGTGCTGTAAACGTGTATTGCGCGCATTCCTCTCCAGGGAGGAAAGCGGTTGTATGTGAGCACGATCTACGCAGCTGACAATCCTGCCCTCAATCACATTTTCATTTCAGAGCTCGATACTCTTTTCACTTGCTGGGGATCTGAACTCCAAGCATAGAGAATGGGGCAATAGAGTGCATAACGACAGGGGGACTCCACTGTATAAGTTGAAGCTAGATTTGCTTGCAACTGATAGACCATCGTATCCCAGATGCGAGTCCTATCTGGATCTGTTGCTGATCGACAGACGACTGACGATATTTAACGTGGAAAGGCGCACGCGGACCTGTACAAGAGTGATCACTGCGGAATCTTCGCGGGTATTCAGGTCCCGAACGAAGTGGTAGAACTGGCAGAGTATGTCCAGAGGAACCATTATAATTATAATAAAGCCCGACGGCCATGCTTCTCCAGGACTTTATCCACAGCACTACGCTCGAATGGAATCAATCCTCCAACAAACAGAAACCTTACGAACGAAGAGGTTGACAGGTACCTCACACAAATGGACGACGTAATTAAACGTACCATGGATTAGACCATTCCGAAGGTAATTCAAATTGATGGCAGCGATATATATCGAAATGGTACCGTCGATGCACTTCATGTGCACAAAAGTAGACTGCTGTCAAGACTCAAACTCTTGCACAGGCGGTTTACAAATCCACAAAACGCGGAAGTCAGGGCATTGAAATCGGAGATCAAAAACCTCCAACAGTTAATCCGTATAAATTATAGTTTGGTCATAAGCTTGCACTGGGGCAATAAGATCCGGCCTGTACGATCTAACAACCCGGGTATGTTCCCACAAGTAAATAAAATATTTCGGAGGAAAGAACAAAACGACATTCAGGCTATTAGACTTCCCATGACGACAAATAACCAACAACTACTACTTCAGTTGGCATCGGTCCTGATGGGGGAGTGAAGGGGAAGAAGGTGAAAACAATTGGTGCTGTGTTTCAGCGAGTGTATACGGTCAACGAGGAGAAAACGTTCGACACCGTTTGATTAGAGGGCCTCTTCCTCAAGCTGGTCAGGCTCGGCATGAGTAAACCATTGCTATAAACGATCTATGACATGATAATAGGCAGAAAGTTCGTCTTGAAAAGTGGCGACGTAACTTCTACCACGGTCTTTGACATTAAAAATGGTCTGCAACAGGGAGCAGTTGATTCGCCGATCTTGTTCTCAATACTCACTGCAGATCGTATAGGTTCCATGCCGCACTTAATTGCGTCCGCCGACGATCTAGTAGCGTACAGATCAGGCCGGAAGGTCGAAGTAATAAATAACTTGTTGCGATGTGACTTCGAACAAATTCAGCGATTTTGCGACGACTGGAAGTTGATTATCAACTTCCTGAAGCGTGAAATTATCCCTATCAGGAGCCGCTGATCATATCATCATGGGATACGCTCACAAACTGGCGTAAGTTTTGCGTAGTTGATCCGCAAGGAAGGCCGTTAGATGTGAAAAGTGTAGTAAGGTATCTTGGCATTTGGTTGGATCAATATCTGTATTTTGACAAAAGCTAAGAAGGCCTTTGTTGTGGCAAGGGAGTTGTTTTACAGCAGCCAACTTGATTCGAGGAACCATTATAATTATAATAAAGCCCGACGGCCATGCTTCTCCAGGACTTTATCCACAGCACTACGCTCGAATGGAATCAATCCTCCAACAAACAGAAACCTTACGAACGAAGAGGTTGACAGGTACCTCACACAAATGGACGACGTAATTAAACGTACCATGGATTAGACCATTCCGAAGGTAATTCAAATTGATGGCAGTGATATATATCGAAATGGTACCGTCGATGCACTTCATGTGCACAAAAGTAGACTGCTGTCAAGACTCAAACTCTTGCACAGGCGGTTTACAAATCCACAAAACGCGGAAGTCAGGGCATTGAAATCGGAGATCAAAAACCTCCAACAGTTAATCCGTATAAATTATAGTTTGGTCATAAGCTTGCACTGGGGCAATAAGATCCGGCCTGTACGATCTAACAACCCGGGTATGTTCCCACAAGTAAATAAAATATTTCGGAGGAAAGAACAAAACGACATTCAGGCTATTAGACTTCCCATGACGACAAATAACCAACAACTACTACTTCAGTTGGCATCGGTCCTGATGGGGGAGTGAAGGGGAAGAAGGTGAAAACAATTGGTGCTGTGTTTCAGCGTGTGTATACGGTCAACGAGGAGAAAGCGTTCGACACCGTTTGATTAGAGGGCCTCTTCCTCAAGCTGGTCAGGCTCGGCATGAGTAAACCATTGCTATAAACGATCTATGACATGATAATAGGCAGAAAGTTCGTCTTGAAAAGTGGCGACGTAACTTCTACCACGGTCTTTGACATTAAAAATGGTCTGCAACAGGGAGCAGTTGATTCGCCGATCTTGTTCTCAATACTCACTGCAGATCGTATAGGTTCCATGCCGCACTTAATTGCGTCCGCCGACGATCTAGTAGCGTACAGATCAGGCCGGAAGGTCGAAGTAATAAATAACTTGTTGCGATGTGACTTCGAACAAATTCAGCGATTTTGCGACGACTGGAAGTTGATTATCAACTTCCTGAAGCGTGAAATTATCCCTATCAGGAGCCGCTGATCATATCATCATGGGATACGCTCACAAACTGGCGTAAGTTTTGCGTAGTTGATCCGCAAGGAAGGCCGTTAGATGTGAAAAGTGTAGTAAGGTATCTTGGCATTTGGTTGGATCAATATCTGTATTTTGACAAAAGCTAAGAAGGCCTTTGTTGTGGCAAGGGAGTTGTTTTACAGCAGCCAACTTGATTCGAGGGTGAAGGTAATCTATTATATGGCCCTCATCCGGCCTGTTATGGCCTACGGTTGTCAACTGTGATTCAATGTGAGTCCTTCCCAGATGGAAAAGATGAGGTTGTTCGAGAGACAGTGTCTTCGCACTCCGCACTCTCCGGTTGTATCGTACACCCGAGTCTGAGTACAAGAAGTTCTATCCTAACGAGGTCCTGTACAACGGGGCAAACTTGATAATTGATAATTTGATTATGAAGCTGATCAGAAGGCATATTGCACGAGCTATGACTTCTTCCAACAGTCTCGATTGCTAGTTTAGACTTTCTAGAGAACGATGCCAGGATTTGATTGCTGCTTGGCTATCGATATCACGTTCCATCTTAGCCAGGACAGGATTTCGCTAATTGCCATTACTTCCTCTTGGAAGACGCTGCAGTGATTGGGTAGACTAACTGATTTGTTGAGGTGTAGACCCTCCGAGAAAACGCCGGTTTCTACTCCATCATCCGTTTTGGATCCCTGGATCTGTGTAAAAGTGGATGGCTTTACTAAATGCAATAGTACCGCCATACCACAGGTCTCTGTCCGGAATCATTGTTTCGAAGTTGTTTTTTGGGAAGAGTTGTAGTAGTAAATTGAAGTAAGGTTTTGTTCGTGTAAAGGTTAGATTGTACCATTGAGAGCTTGCATTTAGATGAACTGCACAGCTGGTTGCTGTTTGCTTACCGAAGATATCAAGTGGGGTAAGGTTGAAGATAGTTTCCAATGCATCGGTGGGAGTAGTTCTAAGTGCTTCACTGTGCATATGCAGGCTTGTCGCCGTACCAGTCGTTGGTGGGTACCGACGTTTAGTATGGGCCACTATACTAATACGCCGTATAAGAAGATTGTATGCGGGTGGATGTTGTTAAAAGCTCCTTCAATGTCCCGGAATGCAACCATGGTATATGCCTTGAAGTTTAGGGATTTCTCATTAGTGCTTACTAGTGGAGGGCCGTTTCAACGGATCTGCCTTTATTGTATGCATGTTCCCAACCAGGGGATGATTGTAGCTGAGGTGTGGTGATGTTCAGCTGGTCGCTCTTGCCCGCTTTGGAAGAGCGCAGTCAACTGAATGACCCGGGAAGCGGGTATCCATCAGTTTGAGTGATTCCTCGGTTGATGACGTCCATGTGTCTTTGACTTTTTTGAGTACATTACATTAGTACTTTGCTGGGTACATTAGTATGGGTGGAGAGAACTTTCCGAAGTCGGGATGCTGCCGAGGATTCTTTGATTTTTTCGCAGAATTTCTTCCACGTGCTCCTTTTTGCTTTCCTGACTTCAATTTTCTTCAGGTTTTCTGTAGGAATCCCAATCTCGAGTCTGCTTAGTGTTACTTCCCTTATTAAATTTTCTTCTACAGATTAGGCGAAGATTATTAAGGTTTGCGTTCCACCATCGCGGTTTGGGTGTTTTCCCAGGTGTTTTTAGGGGGCAGGCGATATTCATCGCTCTTTTGTGAGTGTGTCTACTAGATCGTCTAGCTCACTGGTGTTTTGAGGAGGCGCAGGGTGTTGATAGGGCAAGGAGAGAGAGAAGATACACAAGTAGAGATACCAAATTGTTTTCCTGTAGTTCCTAAATGGCGGTTGCGGTGGTAATTGGTCATTTAGGTCAAAGCACAGTTATCGATGATCGAGTTTTAGGCACTTTCCAGTTAGTAATAAGGTGAGGTAGATGGTTGGATATAAGGGTGAGATGAACTTCTTGTCGATTTTTTGTGATGAAAGTGGGATCGTCGCCTTTGTTACAGATCTCTATGTTGTTTAGAAGTATATTTAAGAGAGGCTCACCTCTGTCATTTGTATCAGTGCCTCCCCATAAAAGATGATGGGAGTTGGAATCGCATCCGATTATAAGGCTTGCACTATTTGTGAGCGTGAGCTCAATGATATGTTCTATGCCGGTAGTGGGAATTGCTCCATCGAAGGCCATGTAGGAGGATATAACCCAGTATTTAGAGTCTCCTAGCTCTAGACTCGCCACCGTGAGGTCTTGATTTGATAGGCTAGAAAGAAGAGAGACGTTTAAGTAGTTCCTTGCAAGGATACAAGTTCTAGGTTTACCTGTATTTCTTGTGTATATAAGTTTATAGTTTGTCGTCCTTAGTCCATTCACCTGATCTTTTATGATCCAGGGTTCTTGGATAAGGATAAGGAATATCCTCTCCGCTGCTAGCTAAGCAGAGAATGAGGTTTTAGGAGGCTATTTTTGAGTGATGGAGGTTAATCTGAAGAAACTTCAGCATGGATGATTTAGGACGCATCCACCACTGATTGGATCAATCGCTGATTTACTAGCCTCCCCGGAGTCCGACGGAAAGTCCATCTCCTGCGAGGCTTTTGGTGTTTTTTCCACGTCCGTGTCTGAGTTCAGAGCCAGAATCAGGAGCGTGGAGGAAAGGTTGAAGACACACTCCGAGTTCAGTGGAGCACACAACTCCGAGGGTGTTGGGTGGTTTGTTGGGTTTGTGGCCGTTGAGGTGGACGGCGCAGACATATCGCTTTCCTGATTTTATGGCCATCTTTAGCTAGAGGCTCAAGGAATTCTTCGTTGATATCAAGAATTCGAGCCTGTAAGATCCCTTGGGTTTCACCAGCTTACCGATTTTCCAATTATCAGTCTTAAGTCTGGGGTTGCACACTCTGATTTTAAGTCGAAAATGTCAAATCGAAGAACAAAGATACATATATATATTAAATAAACAGTGACGGCTGAATTTTAAGCGGTAGAACTGTCAATTGACTGTTTATAATTAAGCGGGAGCTGCATATGCAGTTCATTAAACAAGCAGTAGAGGTGCGAAATTGTTGCTGCAACATGTCGGAAAAGTGTTGCCATTGCAGCGTTCTGGTGGGTGTAAAAAAATGTAATAACGGGAAACATGAAGTATTAAGCGAAATAAAGAAGGTTTGGTTGAAGAAGATGGAGGTTTCCATTGCTTGAAACACGAACCACCAGTTATATCCAGACTAGAAACGTCGTAAAACAATAAGAAAAAATGAAGACATTAAAGAAAAGATATAACCTGCACATTGGCAGTGAAAGTGAAGGGAAGTAATTAACAAAAAAGAGGGTATGGTCATTATCAACTGCGAGGACAAAGAATCGCGACATGTACTAGTGAAAGAAGCCAAAGAAAAATTGGGAAACGAATATGAAGTCACAGTACCTGAGCTAAAAAACATGTTTTGTAAACGATTATGTACAAATCAAGAGGTGTTACAAGTGTTGGGGTTTTAACCATAATGCTGCTATATGCAAAAACCAAAATGTGTCACGAAACGAAACTAGGAGCTGTGATAAAACCGAATTAAAGTGCAATAATTGTGTGATAGCAAATAGGAATTTAGGCTTAAAGCTGGATGTGTGTCATGACTATCGAAGCTATCTATGCGAAGTGTTCGTCAAAAAACTGGAAATCCATAGAAACTGAATAGCATACTAGAATCCAGCTAATATTCGTATAATCTATTTAAATGTAGAAGGCTTAGTGAATAACTTTGATGAAGTACAAGACCTTTTAATAAACCAGGACTGTGATTTAATGGTGTTGCCAGAAACTCATGTGACCGTAAATGTCTCAGACGAAGAAATATGTGTACCAAATTAATATGCAAAGGTGTAATAGCGTGTCAAGTCAAACCGGTTGTGTTGTTACACGAAAATAGGCATACACCCGGAGAACATTATAAATTACGCAAAGAGTATGGACATGTGGTGGTTAGTCAATTGTGTGTGTGTTGGTTTGTTTGTCCCTCATTTAATGTAGTTGGTGTTTATAGATCTCCTAAATCTTCGAAAAAGCAGTTTTGTGAAGAATTGGAGGACCTCTCGGAAAAGAAGAAAGATTTTGTGATAATGGGGGATTTCAATATTGAATGCAAGAGAGACATATAGAAAGAAAATGTACAAAATTGTTAGTGATAATGCATTCCAACAAATAATAGAGACACCATCAAGAATAACAAAGGAGTCGAGGACCTTTATCGATTACGTTATTACAAACGCTAATAATTTAATAATAATCGATCGTCAAACAATAGATGTGACCCTTGAAAGTAAATCTAAAAAGAAAGAAAGGAAGTTGTAGGTAAATGGATTTAGTGTGTGAATACGGGTAACATGAATTTCAAAAACACTCAATCAACAGTGGATTAAGGTCAATTACTGACAATATGGATGTTAGTCTACTGGGCGAAATCTTCCATGAATCTATAAAAAAAGTGGTTAACCAATTTACAAAACAGAAATTTAGAAGTCTACCAGTAAATGAATGGTACGATAGGTCACTAGTGGAAATAAGAAAGAATAAAATGAACAGCTTCAAAAGACCGGTTATAACGAGCACTGGAAATGACTGGTTCCAATAAGAGTTCATAGTTCATAGAAATAAATACAAATCGCACATACAAAAGTGTAAAAACAAATTTATAAAGCAGGAAATTGAAAGATCTAACAACCAAAAAGATATGTGGCGTAATTTGAAAAAATATATATGTATATGTTAAGATCAAAAACGAACTGTGTACATTAGATTATAGCTGACAAATTAAAGGTTTTTTTTTGTTGAAAGTAGTGTTAACAAATATTGCTATCAAAATATGTGTCCATAAACATATCTAGATAATTTTAATTGTATTGGTCCGATACTAATTATAATGAATAAGTCAATGCAGACGGGTATATTCCCAGATTCGAGGAAATAGGCAACAATAACTGCTAAAGAGAAAGTGCTAAATACCAAAAAATGTGAAGAGTTTCGTCCTGTCAATTCCCTACCCATGTGTGAAAAAGTTTTCGAAAAATTAGTGTTTAGCCACTTTTTCCGTTTTTTATTGTGTGGTTTTAGACTTAAAAAGGGCATTTGAGACAATTGACAAGCATTTGCTACTAAAAGGAGAAATACGGGGTTCATGACAAGGAATTAAGTTGGTTTGGTTCATACTTGGATAATCGAACACAGGTGGTGAAAGTGAACGGGGTGTTATCCAAAGGAAAATAAGTACGGTATGGTGTTCCCCAAGTATCTGTACTGGGAACATTATTATTCTCAGTATACATCAATTATCTGAAAAAAGTCGTTAGAGCTCTTCGCTGACGATGCTGTGATATATGCCATAGGAGACGAGTTCTCACAATGTCATCGAAATATGAAAGAAAACTAGGAGAAGATAGACAAATGGTTAAAACAAAATAGACTTAAAATGAATGTTAAGAAAACGCAAAGCATGATATTTAATGAGAGATTAGCGATTAGGAGAGGAGAGGACATAAGACTGGAATTGACGGTCAACCTACTGAAAGTAGTAGAAGTTAAATATTTAGGAATACATATTGATAATTCAATAAATTTTAGAAATCACATTGACTATATATGTAAAAAAGTGATAGAAAAGGATTTTTAAGGAGAATAAGAAAGAATGTTTCAATTTTAAGTGCAATCAATATATATATGTAATTATAAAACCACATTTTGAATATTGTTCCACCGTTTTGTTTCTCTGTACTGATACTGTGATTAAAAGATTACAATTGTTACAGAATAGAACAATGCGTTGTATTTCAAAACGTAATAGATTTGTATCAATTAGAGTTATGTTGAACTCGTTAAAGTGGTTATCTGCCAAGCAAAGAATTGTAAGGAATGTTCTTGTGTCCAAAATATTTGTCGAATTATGTACAATACATTAGAGATCTACAGCCATATGCATTGGGAAATAGTAATGATTTTAGATTACCATATATGTTAAGTGCAAACACACACAACTCCTTGATTTATAAAGGCTTTAAATTGTATAACGAACTTCCCAACAATAAAAATTGAAATAAATTTGGTATGTTTTAAAAAACTTTGTGTAAAATCCGCTAGGCTTAAGTACTGAAATTGTACAAAAAAATTCTTAATACAGAATATCAATAGCTCTGGAGGGAGCTAGTTACAAATAAATTCAGTTCAAAAGGATCCTCCGGTTAGGTGGGCAGTCGAAGGTGTGGTCTAGGTCTGTTAGGGATCTGGTCCGTGTCCTTGGTACCAACCAGTGTCCTCGCAGTTTGGCGTTTTATCCGGAAATTCCTCCAGAAGACTTAAGAGGGTGCTGGCAAGCCAACCTTCCAGATTTCTCCATTTGTCAAGTGGAATGGTTCCATCTGGAGCCGCTTTATCCACGATTGCGACAAAGGTTTGGTTTTTTTATCACGTCGCTATACATGCCGTAGTGGAGGTGGACGAGTCCGAGGTCGTGGATTTTTTGGGGCAGGAGAAGGTTCTTAAAAGGACCTGTTGCGTTTGGTTGACTTGGTTGTTCTTTGAGTGGAGGAGCCTTGAGTGAAGATTTTAGTGGCCCACTCGAAGGAGGGACGGTGTTGAGTCTTTGAAGGACCTTTAGTGCTGCACGTTGGTCCTTGTGCAGAAAGGTGGGATTCTGCTCCGTGCAGGATAGTTGGGGAGGTCTATCTGTTGGACGACTGACGCGGGTCCATGGACAGATACCCTAACGCCGCTTGTCCAGCAATTTCGAGACCTGCCCGACGAAGGTCTGTGTTGGACTTTGCTGCGCCTTCGCAAGGTCTTTGAGGGGTGAATCAGGGTTTGATAGCCTCGGATTGTACCGCTACACTGGTTGAGATAAGCAGGAGAGGCCTACTGACATCAGTATTTTAGAGACTGCTTATAGGTCTGTGCTGGTAGAGGGTTTGGGGACCCTGACCAGCTTAGTGTGGTTAGGAGGCAGTCTTGGTGCCTCTGATTTCCTTTTCAGCAGTTTCCTTAATAGGATTTCGTGTTTTGTTGGTTTGTTGTCACACACACACTTGTTGTTGTTTTTAGTATATTTTAAAGAAGACATTGGATTCCGACGAGTATAGGAGAAAGGAGGTCAGCCTGTGCAGAGCTCCGTACATAGGTAAGGTGACTAATCCGGAGAATGCCAGGTATACGGATGCTCGCGTTCGCGACTGGATAATTTAGTGGGCCTCCAGCCTGGTCGATCATCGGCAGGGGTCGCATAATACCTTGATCCGGCCCAAAGGGGGGAGTGTGGGAGGGTGGGTTGCAGAGGCTAGTAAGGAGGGATTTGGAGGGTAGGAGAGTTGGGGTAGTGATTATTCCCTTCGTCAGAAAGTTCGAATCTGCTAGCAGCCCCCGCGGCTAGCATGACGCCGGCCGGTTTGGCAGAGGACTGAGTGGAGGAGGGTGGCGTCGCCTTCGCGGGTTCCTTCCAATCCTTTTTGTAGACTTTCAGGGTGACCATCCCAAATCCATAGTGGATGGCTTCGTTAGTCTTTGCTAGGGGGGTTATGGACTCTTTTTTAATGACGATCACCGCCGCCCTGGTTTCCCCTTTGGGTTCCTCCAGCCTTCCAATCTTCCAGTTGTGACTTGGAAGATCTAGATTGCAAACCTGGCTGAACTTTAGAATCGAGAGCGTCGGGGGTATCAGAGGGAGGAACGAGTCCCAACCCTTCTGGGGGTTGCGACCCTGTGCAAAACATCAAGTTGAGCACCATGCCATACTTCCCCAATGCGTTGTATGACCTTCCTGAAAATGTCAGTGGAGCTATGATCCTTGAAGGACATCAGCTTGACCCGTCCTTGATGCCATACTTTAGCATCAGCTCCAGATAGAAGCGATTTATGCTGGACTCTATTTTCTTCCAATTAGAGAGAAATCCCACAGTCTGCACGCAGCACACAAAATCTGTATATGTTTATCAGATGCATCTGTGTAATATCAGGGTCGGTGGAACTGATGTTATATTTATAATTACTTTTTACATACACAAAGTTTTATCAAAATCCGATCAGCAGTTCAGATGTTACAATAAATAAAACGCAAAAACTATTCCTTCATGATCCGAGAAGGGAAAACAACAGCAAAATGAGATTTTTTTTTCGTTGAAGCTTTTCAAAATGATTTTTTTTTTGTCGATTTAATTTACATACATACATAATCTTATCCCATAAGGATGAGCCATCCTTGTATTATTTCAAAACCGCAATACTCAGTAGTCCGAGATTCTATAGTTCCGTCGCATTTTACATTTTGGGTAGATTTTACTTTTTAGTCCCATGCTGGAGTTTAGAATTCCAAGGTCAGAATATAGATGTAATATTCTGCAGCATTCATTGCACCTGAGTGGTGGTTGCCACAGAATCTTAGATGTGGGAAAATATAAAAGTCTATACTTTAATTTAGAACGCACTTCTTCTTTATTTGATACTTCCCAACAGAGTGAACAATGGATTCAAACCAGTTTTTAATTACAGTTCGGTTTTCTATTTGAGATTTTTCTTTTTACATATTAACTATATATGTACATACATTTGTTTCCAAACTGTGTATCGAAGTTGGCGGTGATCCGCTATGGACTGACAGATGACAGCACTGTCGCTACATCTCTTCTTGGTTAAAGCGAAATGTCATTTTTGTTCAATTTGGCTGGTGGATAAGTCCGGAGCGTGGATGAATCTTGACGATTCTGCAGGAATTCGTTGTCTGGAGGAGTGTCGTTGGATGTGGCTGTAGCTGTGGAGTCTGCTTTTCGGTTTGGATGTGCTTCAGGAATTGGTTCGTCTTGATGTGTGATGTAGGCGGGTTTTAATCGCTCCGTTGATACATATATTTATTTCTACGCAGCTTACGACGATTGTATATATGTAGTTGCTTTGAAATACGTTTTACAACTTGATGCGGGCCGGTGTATGGTGGAGTTAATGTACAATGATGAGCGGTGTGAACAGATCGCAATTCACGCAAGTGCATTCGAAATTTGTTGAGGAAGATTTCTGTGTTGTCCTCCGGTGCATTGATGAAGAGTTCACCAGGAACAGGAAGGTTTGTTCCATACAACATCTCGGCACACGACGCCTGAAGGTCTTCTTTAAAACATGTTCTCAGTCCGAACATTATAGTTGGCAGTAGTTCAGACCAGTTTGTCTTGTTATTGTGACACATTATCCCTGCTTTCAGAGATTGGTGCCATCGTTCAACTAAACCTTTTGCTGCAGGATGATATGCTGACGTTCGAATTCGGTTGCAGCCTACCAGTCGCAGGAGTCTGTTGAACAATGCGGATTCGAACTGAGAACCTTGGTCTGTTGATATTGTTTTCGGAGCACCGAATCTCGCTATCCAGTTGGTGTAAAATGCATCAGTAACCTCTTCTGCCGTTTGAGTGACGATGGGTACAGCTTCTGGCCATCTGGAGAAACGATCTACCATAGTGAGGCAATATCGAAATCCATCTGAGTTGGGCAGAGGGCCTACTAACACTAGTATGGTCTTATGGTTTGCGTTGACGTATCGCAGTATAGATGCCTTCCGTTTTCTGTCACGAGTTTCTGCCAGTTGAGATTGCTGTCTTTGGCTTCAACAAATGACTTCAGCTGCCTATCCTCGGCTTGTCCCGCTGCAAGTTCGTCTTGTGTGATTGCAGTTGGCATGTTTATGGACGTTCACCTGGAATGTGGACGATGTCAGTCGAGAATTGGGCTATGTAGTCAAGTTGGTTGGCTCGCCGAGGGAGCATCTTCTCCGCACGTTGAGAGAATGCGCTTCTCCACCGAATTTTGTCTCCGTTTGTGTTTGCTGATGTAATGCGGGATCGAATGCGTCGACGATTACTGTTGCGGTTTGTCTCCAAGTTAGCTAATCGGTAATGGATCTCGTTCAGCATGGAGATAGGTTGGATTCGTTTGTGGGCGTGGACGAACTGGATGTTGTGGCTTCCATGATAGAACTGGTTGATGGTTCTATCTTCTACCTCAACAATTTTATCAGCCACTTCTGCCAGATTCATCAAGTCACTAATAGCACTGGTGACCAGAACTGCTCACACGGATGAGTGTAAGCGTTGCATCCACAGCGTTCGCAAAAATTCGTCCTGGATGTTGTTGCCTGCCAGGGTGCGCTTACTGCGTAGTATTTGCGACGGTTTCTGGTCGCCTAATGCCGGATCGGAGAGCACCTTTTCCGTACGCTTGAACGCTGACTCTGTAAAGATGTTAATAATGCGTTCTTTGAGTGTCAGATACTTATCTTGTGGTGGTGGATTCTCAACATTGTCGCTAACTTGGTCAAGTGTGGGGCAGTCCAGTTCGCTAACCAATTTTGTGTACTTGGAGTTGTCGCTATGAATGCGATGCATCTGAAAGACATACTCCAAGTGTGGAAACCATAGTTTGGACCGATGTTTCCATAGTGGAGGAACACGCACTTGGCTGATGTCTTCAACTTTCGGTTCACTCCTGGAATGGCTAGCACCTTCCGGTTTGCTGTCATCGTTGGTACTCATTTCACTTTTTTTTAAGAAAATACACAATTTAATCTAACGTCGAGGTCACCAATGTGGGAAAATGTAAAAGTCTATGCTTTAATTTAGAACGCACTTCTTCTTTATTTGATACTTCACAACAGAGTGAACAAAGGATTCAAATCAGTTTTTAATTACAGTTCGGTTTTCCATTTGAGATTTTTCTATATACATTGATTTCCAAACTGTGTATCGAAGTTGGCGGTGATCCACTATGGACTGACAGATCACAGCACTGTCGCTACATAGAAAATATAAAGCGCCACCTGCTCTTAAATAGAAGATATACTGTAATAATGGATAAAAAAGAGGCATGCTGTTGGTTTGTGTATTGAAAAAAAGTATCATGTAGTTTCACCATCAGAGTATGTGATCTAAGCGAACAGCTGATTACCCCCACCTAAATTCATCGAGGTGAATTCAATTTGCTTGATATTACTGATTTTGCTCTAAACACACCCATACTACTTTATTTTCACGCACACTTCGTAAGGCCTTAGAGCACCTCCATGTTGTTCTTAGATCACTCGTATTTACAAGCCCTGTCTGTGAAAATAAAAAAAAGCTGTCAGTAGTGTGCGTGACTTTAGAGCAAAATCTGAGATGGACACGATTGTGTTTTAGTAAACACTCAAACCCGGGTTGGACATCTTGTTGTAGATGATTTCTGATGTTGATGATTTCCCTTTAATAACATTATTTCTGAAGATAATTGTACATGCAGTACATATAAAGGCCATGCAGGCCGCATAAATCCTTTATTTAATTAGTCCTTTTTTAGAAATTAATAAAAACATGCACAACAACTCATGTATATATCGCAAATGCCCTTATCGTTTGAACGTCAGTTCTTATCGGATTCAAATTCCTGTGTAAAATATTCACCACCAAAAATGGCGGGAAATATTAGAAGAAAATGTATGTTCACGAGGTGCATGAAACTTGAGACTGGAAAATTCCATTGGAAAACGACGTTAAGTTTGAAAATTATCTGATTCAATAAAAAGATATTAGCACATTATCAATATTGGATAATCAATATGATATATACACTGAAATACAAACCATAGGTATATAAAGAACTTGGAAACTAATATACCAAATACGATACCAATTTGTTTGAAAAACTTGATAAATACAAATACGAAATTCATTCTAAATTATGGACATAAAATATAATATTGGATATAATAAGCAGTAATACAATTCTGTGTTTTTTATCTGACTTGCACTTTTAGGCTTAATCCAAAAAAACTCAATCGAAAAAACATTAACCATTATTACAGTAGTTTCATCGGTATATGAAACAAAAGATTGGTATATTTTAAATGTTTTCACATTAGTTCTGACCGAAATGCATCATTATCACCGTAGTGATTATTATTATTAAAATGATTTGTATATTTAGCCGAATTTTAGCGATGTCGTATAAAAACACAAACAATAATAATTCTTTTAAGAACTTGTAAACTATCCGAACATTCTCATTGGAAAACTTCCAATCATGAGCATTTTTGACATTATCATGGTCACTCTCGCTACTTTTTGATACTATTGGGGGCAAATCTTGAAAGCAACATGGCGCTGCTCTAAAGGGTTAATAAGTATGTATGAAAATAAAGAAGTGTGCGTGCGTTTGGAGCAAAATCATGGTGAAACGCGATGGACAAGGGGTTTTCCACTGGAAAGACGACTATCTCGATGTACATTATTTCTGGGATGTGCTTAACGTGAACAGAAAATTTCGCAAAAGTGATTAGTGACCTTGTCCTTGGATGCAGGAACAAAAAAAAGTAAAATACCGAGATTACAATTGAAACAAAAAGTGCAGTGCCATTTTTATAGTAATAGTGGCTTGATGGCCGCTACGGAACAGCCGCAAAAAAGCAAATGAAGTCATAGATATAATCGTGGAGCTCATAAAAACATTGAGGAGGGTAGCCCGTGCCCAATTCGGACGATGCAATGAGTAGGACGACATGGCGCACTTGGATACCGTGGACATCCTAGAGGGGGATTACAACCAAATGGTTGAGGACACATATCTTTCTCCTTTACCAGAACCGGGAAAAAGATATGTTTAAAAAAGAAATCCCCAGCGCCCTTCAAAATACCAGGACGACCCAGTCAGTAGTCATATAATAAGACCCCAGATACGTCAGCGATCCCTAATGCCAAACTCACGCCTTCAAAGGAGCCAGCAATGCCACTTCTCTCTGCTTCTCTGCAAATGTAGCCGAGATCAGCAGATACGCCAAAATAAACAACTTGAAAAATCTTAGCAAGGGAAAAACAGTGATTAACACCCAGACTCGCAAAGGGTTTGAAAAGGTCAAGATGTTTTTTTTTAAAAGAAAGGAAGATGTACAATTACACTTACACGCCCAAAATGGCCTTCAAATCCTTCAAAGCCAAGGATACCGAATTCAATTGCCACGTGGTTTAAATCGAGAAATCGATGCCCGTCACCAAAGTCTCGACGAAAATTCTGCTGCTCAACCAGCGGGCCACGTACAATGGAAGGCTATCGTGCAATGCATGAACTGCCAACGCTTCGACCACTGTAACGTGTGTGTGAAGTGTGAAGCAAAGCACCAACCCGGGGCATGCCCGAGGAAAGAAAGCACAGGAACCGAGGTTGTCTGTGCTAATTTCAAAAAGCACGATCATCCGGCCAGCTACAAAGATTGTCCCCTGTACAAGGAAAAGTTAGCCTAGGCCGCAACGGCGCAACAAGAGCTCGCAGCCAAACCGACATGCACGCTGACCCGACCTTCGATGAGTTTCGCGACTGAGTTTCCAGCTGCTCCACAACCACGGATCGCTAAAACCCCCAAACCAAGTATGGGAAACAACACCAGCAAGCTGGAAGTAGCATTAACCTTTTCGATGAGGTTCAACGGTTGTTCGGTGCCAACCTTACCACCATACTAGGCAAACCTCGCAGTGCTATACCATCCGGGTATAGAAATCTGACCGAGACTGAAAAGCCCATGGCATTAGTCACGTTCATTTTCCGAATATGCGCTGCGCAGAGTTCGATACGATGTTAACTCATTGTACAGTATAGTCAGACGAACAGCATTTAGTCTGTTCCTAAAAGCCTATCAACCTGACATTGTCGTAGTTAGCGAATCCCGTCTGACGAACAAAAATAATATTTCCTTTAAGGATTTCTCTATTTTCAGATTAGACGGCACCAATGGTTTACAGCCGCTCTCAATAGGAGACATCTGGAGACACTAGTGGTCCTGAGCATTTACCACCATAATAATAGTAGCAGTGCCCGCATATGTCATGATCTCGAAGTGCTTAATGCACTTTTATCAAGACATACTTATGGGCTCATATGTGGTGACTTCAATGCAAGACACCCTATGTGGCAGGACACTGAATCAGATCGCCAGGAGAAAGCTATCGTCAAATGGCTAGAGCAAAACGCGGGCAGGCACTCCCTGGTCGCGATTTCGCACCAAGCGTACTTTCCCAAGGACACCATCGACACTCGATTCCATACCAGAGATCCGAAACTATTCCTGCGAAACGCTAGCGAGTGATTCCGACCACGAGGCGGTCAAACTGGTAATTAACTTAGATCGTCTCATATTTAAATTGGGTACTCAATCAGCAACGTCTTAGATTAGCAAAAAATTCACTTACCAGTCCATATTAAAAACCTTTATCACCACAGGCAAAGGCAACACCGGGAGTTGAATACACGAGATAGCGACTATCAAGCGTTTTAATCCGTCTTCGAAGGTAACTACCAACCACCACCTCCTGATGATCCAGATTTTGTCACAGAAGGCAACACCTAAGTCAATGCACTTGAGAATCCATCTGCAACGAAACGAATCCAGCAAACGATCAGAAGGAAACGAGGAGCTCACAACGGCCGAATTTCCTAGTAAATGAAAAGTAGCTAAAATTGTTGCAATACCAAAAAAGGGGAAAGCTGCTGTTGTTGCTGCCCTGAACAAAAACGAAGTGGAAAATGCCTTCAACACGGTCTGTATAGAGGGACTCTTCTACAAGCAGATGGGATTCCCCTCCAAAAAAAAATTAATCCATCGCATTTATCCTTTGATGCGTAAAGAAAATGGATTAAGCCAAAGGACAAAGCTGCTACTCTACAAGCAGCTAATACGGTCGATGGGCTTACCAATGTGGCATACTATATCTAAGACCACCATGGAGAAGCTAACAATTTTCGAAAGGAAAATACTAAGAATATGTACAGGCGTCACCTTATAATACCAAATCTTGAATTAAATAATGTACATCAGGTGGGCCTCTATTGTTGAGCAAACACCCTAACCCTTAGTATTAAACATAGTTGTAATCTCAAATTCAAAAAATCAAAATTAAAACGCTTTTCATTAAACTTAAAGAAATGTATATTTCGCACTTACATACATCAAATTACAGTATATAATACTACAAGTTGATTTCTTTCCTTTCAGCTTTCTGAACTAGAACAGAGGGTAGTTGAGGCAGAAGAACGTGCTGAAGAGGCTGAAGATAAGGTAAACCATGATGTCACTATTAAAAATCCGTTATGATAAATTCTAATGTAATTGAGCTGAATCTCACAACGAACTCAAATTATTTCACTTTAATTAAAACCCTAATAAACTGAAAGAATATAACGAAATAACAGAAAATGAAAATGCCGCGAATACATTTATTGTAAATGCAAAATTTATGTGTTGAATTAAAATGAAAGTAATATTATATATTGCATATTTCATATATCGTGCAAGTCGAGTAAATGTAAGTAAATGTGGTAAAATAGAATGTTGTACTATGAAAAAAGAAAATAAATATCTACACATGTATCGATCTATCGATATGGGAAATCCTTCCGTAACCTAACTGCGAAATAATGCACATGAAAATAATTTTGTAGTTTGGAATGAATTTGAAAAGGTGCAAACATATGTACATTTGTCATAAATTCTCTATTAAACGCTCCATCAGCGCCTTCTAAATATGTTCGAAAATATTCCTTCCATTTCAAAACCAAACTGCCTACAAATTAGAAAAAAAAACATGAAAACGGCATTCAATTCTTGGAGATATTGGCAGGGTAGGACATCGACTGCCTACATTTTCAATCAAGACTTGTGTACTTTGTTCTCCATACACCCACCGCATTATCGAACAAAATAGGGCTTATTAGAAACTGTTCCGTTATCGAACAAAGTTGTATCAATTTGATTGCGTTTCACATTTGATTTTTCAATAGAGAGTATAACTTTTATATTACAGTGATGAAGAATATAGAATAAGATCCGAATAAATATATTGTAGCATAAGCAGGAAAAGTATTATATCTTTAAAATATTAAGTAAAAGCTTTATATCAAATAAAAACGCCATGTCGCATCCAGGTGAGAAGACACATGTCACATGGTATAGATGGAAATGGATAGAATCTTCCACTGATGTTGGACGGATTTAAAAATACATACATATGTATGTAAGCTCACTGAATTTCGCATAAAGAAACACGCATAACAACATTTTATGTTCCTATTTCGTTTTCTTGTCTTCTAGTCACTGACAATGCTCCAAGAGTATTCCAGTATAAAAAAAGCTTATCAAAATTCGCAGTTCAGAGTCGGTATAAAACTGAAGGTCCCATCCACTCGTGATAGAAAGCCTCTATTTTGTGGAGGCCCTGGCTGAAGCCCCGGCCGTCCTCCCTTAATCCGTCACTGTTGCTATAGAATTTTTAAATTCTATAAAATAAATTATTATTATGATGAGGATTGCAAAGAAATTGTAGGTATATTAGAGCCATATCAAAATGAAAGCGTAACTTGAATTTATTATTAATACTGTACTCAAAAAGATTTTAAAAATTTGTAACTCGATATTTCACCGATTCACTCGATTTTCATATAATTGTCCTGTCTACCGAATTTTCATAATTTTATGGGAAGTATCTAGGAGACGCCGGAAGGCTGGTGGAAATTAGATGCTGATCTTTAAGAATTTTAGAATGCCCAAAGTGATAGGTTGCTATTTGTTGACCAAATATGTCTAAGGGAGTAATGTTCAATAGGGTTTCGAGTGTATCAGTGACAGTAGTTCAAAGCTCCACTTAGGCATATGTTGTCTTTCGTTTGTACATTTCGTAATACGTTAAGATAATTACCGACGTTGAGTATGGCCAAGGTATTTCGCCTTATTTGAGAACTGTAGACTGGTGTCATTTATGGTGGGAGGGTCAATATGAGGTATTTTGTATTTTTCAGTAAAGAGGATGATTTCGGTCTTCAGTGCGTTTATGTTCAGGCCATCTTCAGTCGCCCAGTTGTGGAGTAGTGTGGGACCATGTTGCATTGAATCGTTCAGTACTTGGGGATACGTCCACGAGAAGACAATGGCAACATCATCCGCATAGGCAATCCTTTTGCAGCCCTTCTCTTCCAGTATTAGGAACAGTTTATTCACTGCTAGGTTCCAAAGAAGAGGGAGCTGGTTGAGCTTTCCTAGGAGGCATTACGTGCCACCAGTCCTGCTTCTACGTCAAGTTCTAAGCCTATCAGTGCCTGTGGGTAGATATTGTTGAAGGCGCCTTCTATATACAGAAATCAGTCTACCTGTTACCTTTGTGCCTTTCAGACGTGTTGCTGTTTTTTTCCGTTTCCATTTTTAATAAATTACCTCCAAATTGCTCCTCTTATTTCACACGAGTTTTTGCTGTGCGCTCAATTTTTTGTTTCATACGCTCTTCGCATAACTCGTGACCTATCATAATATCGAAATGGAAAAGTGCTGTGTTAGTGAAATGTGCTCGGTCTGCTCAAATATCGTTTGTGACATGATTATGTTCAGCGGACTCTGTGGCAAATCGTATCGCCCTACGTGCGTAGGCATGATGCTTTCAAGCACTGAACTTATACCTAAATCGATTGAAGATCTTCAATCGTATTTAGAGCACATCATTCAACCGCGGAACGACCGACTTAAAGTGGCTGATAAACACGTCTCCACGGCTGTTCATTATGGTCCTTTGATAAATCAAATCACCCAAGAGATTAATGACTCAATAACCGAATCGTTTAAGAGGCTTGATAAAAGCATAACGGCGCTCACGGAGATTATTCGATCCAAAAGTGACGAAATTCACAACACCAACGATGCCGTCAACTGCATCCGTACGGCCATGGACACCGCTACTTTAATCAGAGACGAAACTCAGCTACTAACAGCTAGGAACATCAACACCACTCCAACACTTGAGTCTATCAACAACAACACATCGTTAATGGAGGAACTTTTCTGTGAAACTTCAGCTTCTGACATTGCCATTCCCTTATGCGAGATCTTCAACCCGGGTCACAAGCCTCCGCTATTCCGTCTCAAGTGCCTATTCCTCCTAAACTTAACTTTTTCGGTACAACATGGACGAAATCGGAGTGGAATTCGCGAATAACAAGACTTCAGGAGAACAACCGTTCTCACAATAATGACCTGTCTGCAATTATCATCAGCGGTGCCCCACGTAACATATCAGTCAAGTCTTTTATTAGGCAGAGGCTCAACCTTGACATCAAACAATGGAAAAAGCTGAAAAATGGACGAATCGTGATCTTCATCCCCCGGAAATACGAATGGCTTATTACCAACCCTTTCAGAGGCAACTTTAATTTAGGAAGTTTAAGTATAAAAAAATGCTCAACTCCGCTTAATCCCCGTCTCGATTCCGTTACTCAGAAGGCCCCTGCTCTTAACATTCGCCCTAGATCTCGCCCACCAACCTCCAACCCCACTTCTCTTAACAATCTCACTAGATCTCGCCCAACTACATCTAACCCCCCCTCCCCCCCATTATAATACCTAATCGTCCGTTGTCCAACAATCGAGTAAGTAGTAATTGGTCTTTTAAAACGGGCTTGCATCGTAACTTCAAAACAAGTACTAGATTCCCTAAATTCAAACGCGTATCATTTGACCTTAACGCATCCTCCTCTATCAAACATACCCTCAAATACCCAAACTTTATTCAATCTCACACTCTCAATCCCAATCGTCCTCCAGTGTGTGTACCAGCAAAGCCTATTTCACCGGTTAATTCTTCTCCCTCCCACTTTCCGAATCTCGCCTCTACTCCATCTTCTTCCGATACTTCCAATACTAACCCCACAAAATAGCTAACTCCACCGCTTTCCTTCATTGATCCGCTGTTTCCTCCTACTGCTAAACTAACGAAACAACTAACCGACTCTGGGGATGATGATGACGTTATGTCCTTTCACGCTTACGTGATCGTAAGATTTATGAAAACATTCGTCTATATCTCGCGTATTTATATGACAATTATGACTCCATCTGCATCGACGGGATTACCAAAACAAATGTTATGGTTTCGCTCCACCTAGAAGTCCTCCCAACCGAACCTTCCGAATCAAAATATATTTTCGTCCATTTCCATGAGAGTCTTAATATTCCCCCTACTAATATAGCTAACGATTTAGTGTTAAGCTATCTATTCTTTAACGAAATCTATATCTCTTTTGTTTTTACATTCGCCCGTCCCAACCAATTCAAGGCTACGAGCTCGCAATTAATGCCATCGACTCCCTGTTCAGCGAAATTGATTCTAATGACGATGTCATAGAATCATAGGTGTTTTTAACCTTCCCCGTCTACAATGGGTACAATCTGATGATGAGGCGCATTTTGTCTCCCCTAATGCAACTGCTGAAAAGGAATTTCTCTTTCTAGACTGACTTTCTAACATCGGCCTATATCAAATAAGTAGTATTAACAACTGCCTTGGTAGACAACTCGATCTATATTTATATTTTCATCTGACATTGTAAACTGTTACCGAAAGCGATCATCTTCTGTCTACTCTAGACCGATACCATCCCCCCCTCTTTGTTTCCTTTTCCTACAGTAATTTGATTCGAAAAAATCACTCGCCAACCTCTTGTAGCCTTAGCTTTCGTAAAACTGATTTCGTCAAGCTCAATTTTTTGCTTAGCCTTGTTAATTTTAACCTTGCTTACATTAATATTGAAACCATTCTTTCGACCTTCTACTCTATCATCTCCGGTTGCATTTTTTTTTTTTAATTCATTTACTTACGTGCTAAGCAAAAATACTTAAAACTAGCTTAACTATCTTAACAATTGTTCTTACAGTCTGATCTTAATTTAAGTATGCCTTTCGACTTAGTCTATGTTTTTTTAGTTATGAACAGTCTGTTTTTGTTTTTGTTTAGTCAAGAAAACTGGTAAAAAACTTGGCTTAATTTATCTATCTTAACCTACCTTAAACTAGCTTAACCTAACATTAAAACTTAAAAAACTGTCTTAACTATGTCCGTAACTTTACGGACACGTGCACCAGGGCATATATGTTATGTATATGCCTAACATATATAATTTATATGCCGTAGTGCACCTTTCATCTCCGGTTGTCTCGTTAAAGCTGTACCTCTCAAATAGCATACAAATTGTCGCACATCCCCTCATTGGTATAATAAACAATTACGATCACTTCGTAACAAAAGAAACGAACTCTGGAAAGCTTACCTCAAAGCCCGCTCTGCCTTCGACCACTCCATTTACAATTTACTCACCTAAAATTTGATAAGCTTTCTGAATGTCTCTATCTGAAATACATCGACCGAATGCAATCCAATCTCATAACGGATCCTAAGAATTTTTACCGATTTATTAATGCCAAGCGAAAATGTGATAGTTATCCTCCTAATCTCAAATTTGGCAACACTGCATCGTCTAATCCCCAAACCATCGCATAATTATTCGCCGATTTCTTCAGTCAATCGTACAATGGTTGTTCCACTGAGCTCGATCAAGATTATTTCTCATATCTGAACAATTCCGCCCAAATGTCATTAGCTTCTATTCACGTAAATGCGCGCCTTGTTGAAGAGAAGATCAACACACTACAACCCAGGAAGACTACAACCCAGGTTCCGATAGGTTGCCTGCAATTGTCCTTAAGAAATGTGCTGGACAACTGGCTCAGGCCTGGCAACTATTTTCAATACGTTTCTCTCACAAGGATGTTTTCCCCAGCTTTGGAAGAATTCTTTTATTGTCCCTATACATAAGAAATGTCCAAAAAACGTCATAAGTAACTATCGCTAAATTATCTTGCATACCTAAACTATTCGAAAGCATTGTCTACGATTCTGTTTTTTTCACTACAAAGCATTATTTTATTTCCCAACACGGTTTCCTGAAAGGCAGATCGACGACTACGAACCTTACTATATTTAGGTCTAAGGCATTATGCGCATTTGAAGACGGCAAAGAAGTCGATGTAATAACCACCGAGTTTAGTAAAGCATTCGATAAAATTTCGCACCCAGTCATTATATTTTAACTGACAGCCCTAGGTTTTCAACCTCACTTTGTCAAATGGATCAAATCCTATTTGAGAGAATACTGCAGAAAATACGCAGTTACCATCAGATCGTCTGTCTCCAAGCCCATCAAAGCCACTTCTGGCGTACCACAAGGTAGCCACCTCGGTCCATTAATATTCGTACTTACCATCAACGATGTTGACCGTATTATTATGAACTCTCATCTCTCTGTTTACACCGATGACATGAAAATCTATTCGTTCATCTCCTCCCCCTCTGACTCCTACTCTCTTCAAGATGACCTAAATAGTTTTTCTATTTGGTGTCAAAAAAATGATCTCCGACTAAATATCAGTAAATGTCAATCCATTACATACTCCCGTAAACGACCAGAGCATCCACATAGAACCTATTTCCTCAGCAATGAACGAGTCCCTTCAGTATCATCTTTACCCGACTTAGGCGTAATCTGTGAACGTAATCCTGAGCTCAACTTTTGTTCCCATATTGACAATATTATAAGTAGAGCAAATTCTGCGCTTGACTTTATCAAACGCTGGCCAAAAGAATTTTCGAATCCCTATGTCACAAAATCTCTATACATCACCTTCGTCAGGTCAAGTATGATCACCTCATTACGCGGTTCATATTCGTCGTATCGAAGCTGTCCAGCTTAGGTTTCTACGTTTCGCTCTACGTGATCTTGCCTGGACTGACAGAACCAACTTACCTCCTTACTCTGATCGCCTTAAACTAATTCGCCTTGAGTCCGTCAGTCGAAAACCGTCGCAAAACTGCCGATCTGCTCTTCCTCCACCAACTGATTACTGGTAATACAGACTGCCCCGCACTTCTTGAATTTGTGTCTCTTAGCGTCAACCCCTACAAACTAATTATTGCTTAAACTCATCGGTATCAAGAATATTAAGCTTGGCTAACACTATGGAATACTCTTTCGATTTCCACATTAGCAAAACCTCACTTGTTTAAGTTGTTCGCTTGTATTAAGCTTAATAAATTGGGGATGTTGCCCCCACTACTACTACTTACGAATCTTACGAAATCAGCTGACGCTATGTCTAATGGTGTGAGCATATTTGGTTCCCACAGTAGCGAAATATTTTTGGGGCAGTCGTGTTAACTTAAATATTAATATCCGCGTTTATTATATTTTCAATTGACTTTTTCAACACATTCCGATGAAATATCTGCATTTCTGTTGAAGGAATAATTGGTTGCATGTTCAGGTTTTTTGGTTGTAATTTAATGTATTTCATCGTCAGGATCATTATTATAACAATAATAAGTGCTGCAAACCGTACCACAGCCAGTTACTGGTTTGAGAAGAATTTTTAAGTTCTTCAATTTGTTCGATGTTTTTTAAATGCAATTTGTGAAGAAGAGGCAACAATAACTTTTCGTTTCTTTTTTCTTAACGTAAGGCATTTTTATTAAATATACAAAAGAGTCTTCATAATAATATATTTTTACATCTGCTATATTTAACTAATCATTTAGTCTAGTAAGCATTTTTGCATTAAGTAATATAAAGCCGATTTTCGTTCATGTTAAGCATAATTGGATTCACAATATTTCTATTAGATGAAACGATTGCGTTAACAATATTATAATTTTGTTTCTATTTGGCATTACCATTGTTAAGAATTGATAATTAATATTTGCAGGCGTATTCAACGTATTTATTCTATCTGTTAGTTCGTTAAATTTGGGTTCTATATCTTTATTAATTTCTACCAGCTTGTTGTTTGCTTTGATTAGTTCACTCTCTCTAATTTGCAATACAAATTTTAAGGCCGCTACAAATTTTAAGGCGGAACCAGGAAAAGTGGTGGCCCGTGGCGTTGTGGGTATGTGCGTCGACTCCTATGCACTTGGACCTACCTGCCTGGGTTCGATTCCTGGTTCGACAAGAAATACTTTTCACGACCCCACCTCTTTCGAGTCACTGACAATGTTCAAAGAGTAAAACTGTATAGGAAAAGCTTCTCAAATTTGGCCGTTCGGAGTCGGCATTAAGCTGTAGGTCCCTTCCACTCGTGATAGAACAATAGCACGCACAACACGAGTGGTTGCTGAGAAGCTAGGCCCCCTGGCCCTCTACGGGCTGTAGCGCCACCCATATTATATTATTATTACCAGGAAAATCTATTGCTCGTTTTGTTTTATTGGATGCTTTAGAATTATAGACAATCGTATAAACTCTTGAATTTCGTTTTCAAGTATTTTATTGTCTTGTTCGTCTCTAACTTCATTAATAACATTATAATTATCATTCAGGATTTGTTCCAATAAGAAGAAATTCGTCATGTGTTTTAAATACGAATAGTATTGTTAGACAGCTACTTGCCGTTTGGTACTGGAATAAACAGACATTTGAATAATCCGTAATTCTGCCGATTGCGGATGAAAACAGTGGTATTCTGAAAATGAGGAAAGATTTACCTCAGATTATTTTTGTTTGCCATCAATTATGACTGTAGTTTCTAAATCTGTTTGTATGGTTTTAAGCTGTCAAGATTTGATAATTTATTTTGTAGTCTTTTATTTCTTCTCATACACACTTTGTCTCCGCGGTTAAACTGCTTTGGTATAGTACCGTTGTTATGATAAGTCATGTCTTTATTCTGTTTCAATATAAGATCTGTTTCTACCTCCTTTTTTAATATGCTGTTACAGCAATAAAGCACTTCTCAGGGTTTATACCCAATCTCACTGTGAATCAAAAACAGTTCAATTATATTAGTAGCGCTCTCTTAAATACATCTTGCTACTTCTGCAAGAGTAGGGTGAAAACTTTCCACTTGACTGTTGCTCTCGCTACGAAGAGCAGGAACAGTGTACCATGATATGTTGAAAGAATTCTTAACAAAAGTTTGTATTGAGTTGGATATGAAAGCACCTTCATTCTCAGAAATTATCAGTTTAGGTAGAAATGTAATATAATTTCTGTAAGCGAATTGTTTATATCCGTTGCATTTCTGGAGCTAATATGTTTGATAATGGCAAATTTAGAGAATTTGTCCACACATGTTATAAAGTATTTTTTACCCGTATTATAAATATCAATGTGAAGAATTTCATCGGGATATTTAGTAATCGGTGTGGGACATATCGGATGTTTAATCTTTCGTTGATATTTATTTTCCTGACAAGTTTTGCAATGTGTTATAAGGTTCTTTAACATCTTTCTAATATGAGGAAAAAAATAGTCTGTTATAATCTGTTTATAGTTTTCTGCTTGTCCTCTGTGTGCTCTGTTATGCCCAGGAGTTATAATATCCATTTGGTCATCAGTATTTGTTATATCTTGCACGAATTTTTTATTATACTTCATTTTGACTCCTGGGAACGCATTAACCAAATCATTTTGTGTTTTACCTAAAACTTCAAGTGTGCAAAATATGCCATTGTTTATATCAGGATTGATTATTTCCTTCAAAGAAGAGAATTTTTAGTTAAAGAAGAGAATTTGACATTATGTCTCAATTGCTTTCGGAACAAGATTTTCGTTTTTCTGCAATCTTCGGAACCTTGCTCTATGAAGATTTGATTCTTTTGATAATGATTCTTAGCTATGCATCGTAGCACCGCTAGTACTAACGACATTTATGTGCTGCCGTGTATTATCAGCGACTCTGTTATGTAAAATGATGGTGAGTATTCTTTTATAAATGCTCTCCATCTTTTGAGTTTTGTGTTTGGATTTTTTTCCGACATAGCGAATATTAATGGTTGGTGATCAGTGAAAATGTTAATTTTGGGAGCACCATATAAATAGTTTCTTAAACTTTGCAACGCCCATACTATTGCTCGTCTTGCTTGGGGTTATAGATATCGTTGTAATAGGGCGCCCGTTTTGCATGAGAACGGCACCTATGGCGGCGGACGACGCAGCTGTAGTCAAGTCAAAATTCTTTCTAAAGTCTGGATATAAAAGGAGAACATCGTCTGATGCCAAGATGGTTTTTATTTTTCCGAACGTTTCTCATGCTTCTGAATCGAAAGTGATTTTAACATGTTTTGACTTATGAGAGCTTATATGTCCATTGTCACCCCTTAAGTATTTGGTTAATGGCTTGGTCATGAGAGCATAGTCTTTTACATATTTGCGGTAATACACTGAAAGTCCAAGGAAAGCTCGTAATGCTCTTAAGGACTTGGGAACTTCAAAAGTTAAAATATCACGCACTTTTTGAGGACATGTTTTTATACCATGACTGAACTGATGATGAATTCAACTTCTTTTTCGAAAAATGTTGATATTTCCGGTGCTATCCTCATATTAGCCTTGTAAAGTTTAGAAAATATTTTATCTAAATCTTTGAAATGGTCTGCTGCAGTCTTGGAGAAAATAATAACATCATCTATATACACATAACAGCATCTGCCTATTTCGGATCTAAGTACATACGTCCATCAATTGTCTGTTGGAATATGCTCAAGGCATTTCTAAGGCCGAATGGCAGCCTACAGAACTCGTATTTTCCATGATATATTGAAAATACTGTTTTCTCCCTATCTTTTACGTCTAAACGGATTTGGTGAAAACCAGCTTTGAGGTCGATTCTTGAATAGAAATTCGCTTGACCCAGATTTGAGAGTATAACAGATACTTCTGGAATAGGGTATCAGTCAGCTACAGTTTTTTTCATTTAGTTTTCTGTAGTCCAGTCTTAATTTCTTCGTAGTATCCTCATTCAGACCCTTTTTATTAATAACAAGTATAGGTGTATTATAAGGAGAACGGGAAGGTTGGATAATATTATCCTTCAACAATTCAATTTCATTATTAACGAACTGAGTATGTCCTAGAGGATATGTTCGGCGTCTTGAATAAATGGGTTCTGAGCTTGTTGTTCTAATTGTGGCTTTAACAGAAGTATTAAATAGTAACTTCTGTTCAGCCTGAGCAAAAACATTTACCTATTTCTTCATCAGTTCTTTGAACTAATATTTTAAATCGAATGGGACAGATCTACAATCTATATTAATTATATTGACATTTTCGTAATTTAATAACTGAAAAGTTTCGTCTTCACCTATATGGATTAATACACCCTTTGCAGTATCAGTTTTTGCTTTAATCTGTTTTAAAAAATCATAGCCGATTGTGGCATCAAAAGTATTTAGTTGTGGAAGTAAAAAGAATTCGGTTAAGTTACTGAATAAATTCATTTTACATTTTTGTGTGATTTTATTTTGACCATTAAGGGTTTTTGCGAGAAAGCTATTTTTGTTTGAAATAACGTTTTCTAACTGTGGTAAATTCATTATATAATTCCTGGCAGTACCTGTATCAATTCTTATTGATTCTCAATTCAAGGTTGTTAAGTTTCTTTTTGATAAAAGGTAGTGGCGACCCTACTCTAAACAATTAATCTGACTTATAATGTTATCTTTGAATGCTTCATTTTGATTAGTTTTTCTGTGCTGTTGTATGTGATTTACACGCTGAAATTTAGGAAATGTCGACCTATCAGACTTGCGATGTCTTTTCCCGAATTGGTTTTGTGACGTATTTCGAATAGCTGACACATTTTTATTACTTGAAGACTAGTACGTTGGATCCATTGCATTGTCTTCTGGTCTGATAACGATATTATTTTGCGGTTCTATTATTCTCCTGTAATGGAGATTACTCCGATAAATCATGTTAGTTTTATTCGTTTACCGTGAGTCTATATTGTTTAGCTTCAAACTCTTGCGCTTTGGCGAGAGCTGAGGGCAGATCTAAGCAACCAGCGGGAAAAAGAATATTACAAAAAGTCACAACGATATTAGCTAGACAATGAATTTATAAGTTCGCTGTTCCTTGAATAATCCATCGTTATTTTGTTCATTACGAGAGTGAGATTCTTTTCGGTTTGATCATAAAAATCGGAACTACTCATTGTGCCTTGAACTAAAATAGTCAATTGATTCTCTATGACGTGTAAAGGCCGTCTATCTGGATAGGTTTGGTCAAGTCTGGCTAATATGGCATTAAAATTCAATATTGTATTGAATGAAGATAGTATCAGGTCTGCTGGTCCAACTATTTTGTTTCGAATGATTGCAACCGCTGCGTAATACTTTTCGAAAAATCGATTGTCGTGTTAGCAGCTTGACGCCAACTAATATACCTAGCCGCTTCTCCGGAAAATTCTGTGAGGGAATTTATTAAATCCAAAGTGATAGGGCATACTAAATTTCTATTAGAAACGCGCACGTGTTCGTATGTAAAAACTGAATTGATTTTCATTAAGTTTCGAGATTTAATTTTATTAATCTTTTATTAATCTTTCTGAATGCAACTTTCATTACTTCTTTTCTTTTCGGCCATAGTCTCTGTCATTCTATGCATGATGCTTGAACAAGCAGTTTCTACTGCAGTTTGAGCTGCTATAGCAATATTCTCCGCCTTATTTTCTAACAGAACGAACTAGCAATTAACACTTTTTAATTACAAATTTAAATACAAAAGAAAAAGTGTTAATAAGATCCACATTATTTGATTGACAGCTCAAAGGTCCCAGGGTGGAATCGGCTAAGGCGATTTGCGATGGTTGATTATCGGAAACATGCTTTTTGCTCTGCGTAATGTGATTGTCATTTTAAGAGTGACATATTTGCGACCGATTTCATGTTTTTTCATCGAATAAGAGTCAAAGGAAAATCCAAAAAAAAATATTACAAAGCTACTCAAAAAAACCACAAATCCTTGCAAGGAAAATTGAAACTTGGTTATAAAATGTAGCAAATAAATCCACCAAGTGGAAGTGATGCCACTTTGAGGCAAAATTTTTGCGATAGCGGGCTTTAGTTGATAGTTGAATGTGACTATTAAAAATACGACAGTCAACTATCACCTTAGCCGATTCCACCCCAGGGTTCGTTGTTGATTATTTAGCTTCTTGTTGATGAAATATTATTATTCATACACAGGAGTGGTGGCCCGTGGCGTTGTGGGTATGTGCGTCGACTCCTACGCACTTGGACCTACCTGTCTAGGTTCGATTCCTTGTACTACACGAAATACTTTTCATGGCCCCACCTCTTTCGAGTCACTGACAATGCTCAAAGAGTAAAACTGTCTAGAAAAAGCTTCTCAAATTTGGCCGTTCGGAGTCGGCATTAAACTGTAGGTCCCTTCCACTCGTGATAGAACAATAGCACGCACAACACGAGTGGTTGCTGAGAAGCTAGGCCCTGGCCCTCTACGGGCTGTAGCGCCACCCATATTATATTATTATTATTACACAGGAACAAAAATAAACGCTTTTCTCCTTTAACAAGGAATTTCGGAGTTCAACTTTTAATACTTTATTTCACTTTTCCTAGTACTAGGAATATGCGATGAAACAAAAAGCTAGTTGGGCGTCAATTAATAATTAAAACACGACCTTCCCATTTGGAGGCCAGCAAACTTGTGTCGCACTCCGTTTATTTAATATTATGTCTACCTTACGAATCCGTTTTCGTGAAATAAAACTTTTCGGTATTTCTAATATGCTTTTGTTAAGTAAAACTTTAATAGCAGAACAAAAAAAACCCGAACCTTCAAGAAGCGTCGAGAACTCCTCTTCAACGAATCTTTTATTCGAAACCACCCCTTCCCATTCCTTCGATACTCGATTCTCTATAATGGGGTGTGTTCTTATATTTCGTGGTGGTGGCGTTCAGCTGACAGTCCTTCCTGACATGGAGTCGTCTCTGACTCCAGACTCAATCTCGTCCTCATCGTCGTCGTCAAGCTCTGGTCCCAGTAAACACCATGGCTTCATTTTGTCGCTCGTCATTACCGTTGGAAACTTTCGTTGTTGTCGACTTGTCTCGATTCCACCGAGAACGTAGCGAACCTGACGTTCATTCTCCACAACGTACGGTCCTTTGTACTTCGGCTCCAATTTGTGCTATTCGCCAGTGGGCGACTTTCCACTACTACTAGGTCACCTTCGTTGTAAGTTGTTGGATGCTTGTGTTTGGCGTCGAACCTCAGCTTCCATTTCTCCTTCTCTTCGTGAATCCTACGTGACACATATGTTCGTCGCTGCTGCATGTTTACTGGCTCAAGGTGTTCCTCATCATGAACTGCCCTTAATAAATGGTTGACACCAATGTCATTCAGCTTGAAGTCGAAAACTATTTCGTTTGGACTGACTCCAGTTGTCGAATTTCGCTGCGTATTAATTTATCATTGTAGCTGCCGTAGTCCTAAGTCCAATTATGCTGTTCATCGCTAGACGTCCGAAGATACTGCACAATACTTTGGTTGAACGTCTCGATTTGTCCATTAGCCCTCGGTGTCCGAACGCATATGTCGAATTTCATTATCTTTACAAAAGGTTTCAAACTCTTTGGATGTAAAAGCGCTTCCCCTATCGCTGATGATGACGTCCGGCAAACCAAAATAAGTCGTCAGATCGTTTAGCATTTCGATCACAGGCTTCGTTTTCGTATCCTTTACTTTGCTTTGACGATTATGTATTTATTGTAAGCGTGACGACACAAAATGTTCGGCCGAGGAGGTACATACGAAAGCGTTCCAAAGATACTACTGCTCATCCTCCCAACGAAACGGTGACTACTCCTAGGCTTGATTCCATTCTTGGTCAATCGGTGTCCAAGAAATGTGATTTCTGTCGCTAGGAATACGCATTTGCTTATCCGAAGAGTGAGTCCTGCTTCTTTTAGCAGCTGTAAAAATTCTTTCAGGCAACTGAGTCCCGCCTCCACACTGCAACTAGTAATTATGATCTCATCTACGTAGCTGAATGCTCTTCTTTTCATCGGCTTCATAAGTTTGGAGATTGCATAGGAAAACGTACTTGGCGCATTAACCAAACCAAACGGCAGTCGATTAAATTCATACCGGCCTGAGTGTGTGATGAACGCGGTGTAATATCGGCAAGTTTCGTCGATCGGGATCTGATAGTAACCCGACATGAGATCTAGTACCGTGAAATATTTGTTTCCTGCAGTCGTTGAAAGAATTTCCTCCACCGTCGGCATCGGGTATGGCTTTTTGAGAGTGATGGCATTCAGTGCTCTAAAATCGACACACATACGGTCTTCTCCAGATGACTTCTTCACCAGCATGACAAGTGATGAGTAGACGGATGTACTAGGCCAAATCACATTGTACTTCATCAATTCTTCAATGACTTCCCTTTTCGCGAATGGCATACGATACGGTTTCTTCTCAATCGGCGTGTTAGACGTAATCGTAATGTTCATCATGGTTGTTGGACTGCGCGTCCAAGGCGGTTGAGTGTCTCGCCAAAGCACATAGCGAACTCATTAACGATGTCATATAATTTCTCTTTTCCATCAGACGACAACCCTTCGCCCGTCCTTATTTCGATTTCTGTAAATTCCTCAAGACGGCAAGCTTTTTTCCGATAACAAGGCGTCGGTTGGTATGCATATGATATCATTTCCGAGGAAGAGAGGATACGGCATCAACTCATCTTTGACAATCAAAAAGCAGTGAGCCGCCTCTTTCATTTCATCTATCTGTATCGCCGCAATAATACAGCTATTTCCACACCATTTCCGGCCTGCAAAACCATTCAATGTGAAAGGGTCGTGTGGTTGAATTTCCCCGATGTTTTGTGCTAATGAATACTGTAATTTATAACTACATGAGTTTTATTTTAAAAAAAAATATTTTTCCGGAGGTTCGACCTCTTTATTTCGAATTCAAAACTAGAACTAACTTACAATAATGATTCTATCTCTAACGTAACCTATCCCCACTACGTGCATTGCTGCTCATGTTCCAGTTGCGGCGGATGTTCCCGCAGGTGGTGTTGGTTTTCATCCTATGCTGCTACATGATGGAATGCGGGTTTGGCTGGCTGTTGTTCCGTCGCGAGACGCAACGTCGGCAGAAATTAGTGTGGGAACGATAATAAATCATTGCCCAGAAGAAACATAATTTCGCGCGTTAACTTGTATGTGCGAACGATCACTGTTGGGTCTATGTATGCCTGCACCAAGTGTTTATTTATTTGGACATCCTTCGTTCGGTTACTGCTGTTGGCGTTATCGTTTGCGATCCTTAGGATATTAGTTTTGACAGTTGGCGTGCGACCTCGACAGTTGTTTTCCGAATGGGTTATCTTTCGACAGATATTGCGAACAGATATACCATACCTGGCGGTTGTGGTTGGTTGGCATTCAGATGCGATGGTCATCCTTGGCGCACCGTTAGGTAAGAGATCAATATTTGGGGTTGTTTTCTGGAATCTATTGGTTGAATATGGTGTTAGACGATTGCCGAAAAAGCGTTCGATGGTATTCCGTAATTCATTCAATTGCGTGAGGTGCATTGCTGCCAGTGCTGTTTGCAGCTTATTGTGATTCATTCCAAAAGCTGTTTCCATGTGTTTGAAGACATTTTGAGATGGATGTCCGCCTCGTGAGGTAAATTTGGCTCAGGTTATTCTCCACTTGTGTGCGCTATCGATTTTGTGGCAGTCCTCTATTGCGTTGTCCCTCTGGTGCGGAGGAGAAGAGTCTTCGGATTGGAGTACTATTGTCCTTGCGCTCTAAACTGTGTAGCAACTTTTGACATAGGTGTTGGATCCGTAGATGCTTGGCTAGGCTTATGTCTCTGTAAATCCCGTACAGTGCTTCGTTCAACGCAAACCGTTTATCTGGTAGCAGTTTATCTGGAGGTATCAAAGGCTTTTGAGTTCTTCTGGCACAATTGACTTTTGTACAAACAGTAAAGTCATCCCTAACTTTATACTTCCATAACCAATTATTAATTTTCCAGACTGACCAATCCAGATATTTGTCTATGGAAACGTCCACTGTCTTTTGTTTACACTTCCATATATTTTCAGGTATATGGCCGCTTTGTAAGAAACATTTTCCTTAATATTTTCATAACCTAAATTTTTTTCTGGCTTCTACTGTAATATTTTGTTCATCATGTATATGCATCGTGCAATATGCCTGTATACATATGTATGTGGTACAGACAGTGAATCCGCATCCCAACAAGCGGAATGTCTAATTCTCAACGTTCTGCTTTTGCCTTATACACAACGTACTACCCCGATAATGGATTGTGTGTGCTTGTTTGCCTGTTTCCCCATCCTAGGATGTGTGTGGTACAGGCAGTGAATCCGCACCTCAGCAAACGAAATGGATATACGATATGATATCCTCAACGTATTGCTTTTGCCTTATACACAACTGCCCTACAACCAAGTGTGGAATGAATGACGCACATTAGTCCCCAAGTGGAAAAAAAAAGTGACATATTTTTCTCAGCTAAATGCTTTAGGTTTTTCGATTCTACAAATATGAGAACCTAGATAGCCAAAATGTTGGTGACTTTTGATGATCCGTTTCGTGATACCATTAGCTCAATGTTGCGACTTTGAAATTTACATAATTTTTAAGCAAATTTTATGTTGCATAGTTCTTAAAATCACGTGATTTGGAACCAAGTGCTGTATTTGTTTTAAAGAACATACATTTAGCCTTCAAACTGCATCAATAGTTTTTTTCATTTTGCTTCCCAATTTTCTATACCAGGCTTTTAATTAAGACCACCTTTTGAAGGGGGTATTTCAATGTGCAATGTGAGATGGCCGAGCAAGGTTTTGTTATTGTGACTTAGAATACTTTAAGTCATAAAATTGTTATCAAAAGGAAAGTAATTGCTATTTATCTGCTTTTTTTTGCGCGGTCACAAATTTCATATCCAGTTCACATGTTTCAATGACTATAAAAATGGAAAATTAGGGTTTTATTGCCGATCAAATTGATTTATGACTTGGAACTTGGGCTTATAATTACTAACATTTTAAAGATTTGAATGGGGAAGATGAAATTTTGTTTAAGTAGATAACGAAAGTACTTTAAATATTGCAGTTGAATTTCAGCATTTGTTGTGAAAATTTTAAGTTTTTCGCGATGGCAAGTATAGATATGCAACTAATAAAAATATTCAGTGTTATCCTGGAAACGATATCTAGCAACTTTTGGATTGACTCCGAAAAATTTGAAGGTTATGCCCAAGAAACCGCTAAATTGGCTACAAATTTATATCCCTGCTATTATATGCCAGCAACAGTACTGGAACTTCTGTTCCATGAAGAAGAAATAATATCTTCAGCAGCGTTGCCCGTCGGGGGAAGGAAAGAGGAGGCTCAGGAAAGTCGAAAGAAAGATTATAAGTACTATCGAATTCGAGACAATTTTCTCGTTCTGCAACAAATGAAGATGTCATTCATCAAATGTATCATCTGATCCCTGATTGCGTATTTAAGGCATGAACCGAAAACAGAATATTATCTTCGACTTAACAATGAAGCAAAAGCCTTGTCATACTAAATTGCTTAGTTTTTTTATTTTTGAAAAAGAGTATGTTAACAGTTCTTGTAAAATTGACAGTAATAAATAAAAAGTGAGTTTCTTTTTAATTTTTTAAACTTAAGATTACTCCTTTAATACTATAGCTACGTCCATCACGGTAAGATCTCGTGGCACTTGTCCTATACCTCAAATTTCATTAAGATCGGTCCACGAGTTCAAAAGTTACAGATTTATTTCCAGGTCTCCCATACAACGGGACCACTGTGCGAATTGAATGTGTTTAAACACCTAACCATACAGATGTATTCAACAATTTTGTCTTATCTCTCTGGCTGAATTTTTGTTGATATGTGGATGTGCTTTTCTTCCTTGCGCTGATGTAGGGAGAACACCCAAATGTATTAATTTTTGTTATATTGATTGAGGAAGAATTCTCTTTCCAATCGAAAGAAGTAAAGGATGATCGCTGAGAAGTGCGCTTGATAAATGTGAACACCGTGTCCTATAGATTATCACTCATTCTCATCCTAAGAAAATTTAATCACTTGCACCACTCTCCATTCGGTTCTTGCATATGGTAAATATTTGCAACGACTTAGACTTAGACTTATTTCCGGTGATCAAATTAGTTATTCTGGAATCTGGGAATGAATTCAATGCCAACATTCTCCGAAAATTTAATCGAAGTGTTATAAATACTGGGAACATAAAAATTGTCCCAGATGGATTACATTTTAAATGAGGAAGAAAAAATGCAATGCAATGCCAACCCTCACAATCGCTCAAAGAAGGCCCGAAGCCGATCAATTTTTCCTCGGCCTTTTTACAAAAACTAGATTAAAACTTTTTGCAATGGCAAAACTCATAAATTAAGTAGACCACATACTCAAATTGTTGTCTCTTTGTTATAACCCTTAACGGAAGCCTGCCTACAACAAATTTAGATTCTATGTAACATAATTATTCTGCGTCCTTCGGTGCATCCACAAAAATGCGTGTGTGCGACAAGATCTCTCACGCTCTATTTCACTTTACCAAAAATTTGAATAAGGGAATACACAAGATCATAGGGTGGGTAACAAGCGGCACATAAAGTGACTAAGAGAATATAAATTTGTCACAGTGACACATTCAATGTTAACCATGAATGGGAACAATTGGTCATTGTCTTCTATCTTTCAACTTATTTTAAATAAACAATATTTGGAATAGTTTAAATAGAGTACTAAATTTAATATTTCTAAATTAAGATTTTAATTTTAATATTTCAGAAGCTTTGGATTTTATTGATTCCATTTTTTTTTTGGAGTTCAAGCTTTTTAATTACTCTAAGCAAAGTAATAATAATTTTGCGTTAGTTTATAGATTCGATAAGACCAATTTCGTTGCACTTACGGAATATTTGAACAGTTTTGACTGGGAAGAACTGCTGAATCAAATTTCAAACGTAATTACGACGTATTCATGGGTAAATTTAGTTCTGGTTTTGATTTATTTGTACCAAAAAGGCATTATGAATTCCGGTTTAAAATCCCGTAGTCTAATCAGAGATTAGTAAATTTAGGAAATGTAATGTAACGCATTTACGAACGCTCCCGGCTGAAGTTTGACAGAAGAAGCTGCACATACCGGGAAACCTGTCACTTATGACAGGAGACTCTTGATTTGACCGCCCAGTAATAAAGTCTAGTTTTTCGTTGAACAGCGTTTATTATATTCGCCATCCTATCGTTGATCTCCTTAAAATTCACAAATACGCAACACTGGTGTCAAAAGTGGGATGTTCAACTCGATATGGAGCAATTAAACGAACATTTTGAAAAATTGTTCGCGAAACTTAACCTCTTGAGTGCTGATGTCGAGCAGCAAAGTACTACCGAAGCGCCAATCCGAAGAGCTAAGAACAATGACCGGAACAACTTTTGCTAAGAAGATCTTCGGTGACAGTTGTTATTTCAAAGTTGACAGACGTGAATTTTAAGTGCTCCTGTAAAAATTAAATAAAACATAAAAATAAAACAAAAAGAAAAAAAGCTAGTGTAATCAAGTATATTTATTGAAGTAACTTAATTTAATTTTCTCAATACAATACTAGTAAGATAGATAAGTGTTGTGTAAGGTGCAAGGATCCGTTACCACTTGACGGTGACTTCATAAACTGTTCATCCTGTAAAGGAAATATGCATTTTAATTGTTGCTCACTATCTCAAAATTCTTACCGGAAGATGTCCGAACAAACCAGGAAGAACTGGTCATGTACTTGGTGCAAGGCGAAGGAAAAGGAGCCACCAGAAAAAGGAGTACAAATTGCGAAGCGGTTAAGGCCAGGATGACAACACCAACTGTATGAAATACCGAGGTTCTGGAACGAATATGGTCGAAGAACATACAATGTAGCAGTCCCAACGATATTAAACAGCCTCCCAAGAGAATACCGTAACATCACGAGAAACGAAGCGCTGAAACAGATTAAGAAAATGAAAAAAAAAAAAAGAATAGTGTGTTATGTATGTTTTTATTTTACTTCCATTATTTTATTAGTTATTTGTTATTATAATGTATATTTGTATATTTGCATCCATTAATTTTTCTCTATTTGTCTACTTTTGTATTATTAATTAATTTTTCCACAATATAATTAAATAACTTTGCTTTCAACAACAATAATATTATAAACAAACATTGTACTCAGTCTTCAGCAGACAAGCCCCTCTGGCTTTGCAGATATTGTAATTAAGATACATTTTTTATTGAACAAAACCAAATTGAAATTGAAAAAAAAAAAAAAAGAATGTTCCACCCCCGAAAATCTAACTTCAAAAGAACACACACAAATTCCTAAAGAGACTCCAACAGAAGAGTGTCAGCACATTGTCATCGCAGTTTATCTCCAAATTCATTTTCATTCATTTGTTTATTTATGTAGCATATCAAATAGTGTTTACATTTGTAAGAATATTTATAATTAGAGGTTTAGGACAATTGTCCTTTACAACTATGATTTTAATAAAGAATGGAGTGAGTGAGATACAACAAAAATATTTAGATATTAATTCAAGGGAAAGCTACAAGAAAAAACCCTTATTTAACTCTTAAAATCTAATATTGCAATGTCCCCTAGTCAAATATGTTTATTTAACTATTTTACATATTTCTTGTTAAGCGTTTGATTTTACAATGATATGTATTTGATAAGTTCATTATTTGAAATATAACAATTTTCATAAAATCTTTGTGTTAAATTTTCTATAAGAGAGTGTAAAAAGTTGATATTGCTTTGGCTGTGAAGTCTGCGGGTTGAATAATAACGTGGTAAATTAAGCATAATTTTAATGATTTTATTTTGGCATATTTGAAGTTTAAGTTTGTGAGTTCTAGCGCAGTCGTACCAAACAGGACCAAAGACAGACTTATATAAAATAAGTTTATTGTTAGTACTAAGTTTCGATTTTATATTTATAATGGGGTAGAGAATTTTGATGTATTTGTTAATTTTATCTACAGTGACAGAAATATGTTTCTGAAAAGTTAGTTTCTTATCAATCATAATTCCTAGATATCTGCAGTGCTCAGACCAGTCAATATCGATAGAACCCATTTGAAGTTTTACGTTGTTTGTAATAAAACATTCTTTTCGTCTACGTGTAAACCAAACTGCAAAAAACAAACTTTTCGAAGCATTTACTTTAATTTTCCATTTGTAAAGGATTTTTTCTAATTTGGAAAGTGCCATTTGCAGCACATTGTAGACGTCCGTATAGTATGTACCAGATGCAAATATTGCTGTATCATCAGCAAACATAGAAATATTCACATCATTGGCAAGATCTGGAATGTCAGAGACAAATATATTGAAAAGTGTTGGGGCGAGTACAGTACCTTGAGGTAATCCATATGTAATAGTTTGTACTGCGGATTTAACATTTTGTACTATTACTATACCTTTTCTTTTATCTAAAAAACTCTCGATGATTTTAACAGTTTCCATAGGAAAGTTTAATTTAATAAGTTTGTATATTAAAGCATCATGCCAAACCGTATCAAAGGCTTTTTCAATATCTAATAATACTAATCCAGTGGACTCTTTGGATTGAAATTTATGTTTGACATGTTTCTTAATCCTAATGATTTGATGGTACGTATTGTGAGAACGCCGAAACCCAAATTGATAGTCGGGGAGTATATTATTCACAGTTAAGTGATTGTCAATATTTTCTTTTATTATCTTTTCTAATAGCTTGCTTAAACTGCTTAGTAAGCTTATTGGCCTATAACTGTTGACGTCGTCTTTTGGTTTACCAGGCTTGCCAATTGGAATTACCAAAGCTGTTTTCCAACAATCAGAGAAGTAGCTGAGTTTAAGGCATGCATTAAGAATTGCAGTTAAATACCGTAAGCCTGTGAGAGGAAGGGCCTTTAAAAGTTTATTGTTAATACCATCTAAGCCACGACTTTTTTCAGCTTTAAGGTTTTTGATCAATGATCTTACTTTATTAGTATTAAGTATACTTAAATCCGATAATTCAACATTTGCTTGTGAGAAACTGTCAATTGTGTGAGACACTGTAGTGGAAGTGGCAGGCTCACTAAAATGGGCAGGTGATTTTTTGAGAAAGTCTCTGCAAGTAGATTGGCTTTATCGCTTGGAGAAATATAAAGCTGGCTTTGAACCCTTAGAGGTGGAATACTCAAACCTCTTTTTTTTCTAATTTTTGAAACTTTCCAGAATGGTTTACTATATTTATCAAAGCTATAAAGTAGGTTATTCCAACGCTCATTTTTGAACTCATTAAATTCTTTTGCAATGGCTTTGTTTAACATTTTCGTGCTATAAAGAAAGCAGTCATAGCGATAACGTATCAATTTTCTTCTTTCTGAGTTTCTCAGCCGTATTAATAGTAAAATATTACTAGGAAGTGTAATTGCATTACTATCTTTCCTGGGGTACTTAGGTATTGCGAAATCGGCAGCGCAGTTTAATAATGAAGTAAAATGCATACACATTGAATCAATTTGGGTAGTCGTAGTTACAGGCGAAGAAATAACATTATTCTGATTGCAGTTGGTATTGATAAATGAAGCAAAATTGTTCCAATTGGCTGCGGAATATTTATAATATAACGAAGGTCGATTGACTTCAAATACGAGATTCAAGTTGATACTGACAGGAAGATGATCTGACCACAAATTGTCATAAGTGAACGGCATAGAGCAGTGCGTTGAAATATTAGTCATAAAGAAGTCTAGAGTGGAAGGACTTTTGGATTTAGATGTTGGGACGTAGGTAAATTCAGGAGGGTATAGTAAAGAAAAAATTGGGTGCATTTCGTTAATATTATACAATTCGTTACCCCAGCAATTAGCCCGAAGACAATTCTACAATTGATGGCGACAATTTAAATCTCCGCCAAAGATAACTTTACCTCGATATCTAAATATTTTTTGCAAGTCGTTCTTAAAGTGAGACATCTTATCAATATTTCTGTTTCCACCCGGGAAATAAACAGAAAAGATACTCACTTTATAGTTGCTGCCTATATTAATTTCTATGCCAATTGATTCAATACAACGCAGTTGTAAGCCTGGGTGTACCGAATGTACAATATTTTTCCGTATGACGACAGCAACGCCACCTCCCGTTGTGTTACTCCTGTCGAGACGATAACAATTAAAGTTTGGGTGAGAAAAGGGTTTTTGTTTTCATTTAAATGAGTTTCCGTAACCAAAGCAATATCAACTTTTTTATCAATAATATAATTAAAGAATTCTAATATTTTATTTGATATGCTTCTTGCATTCCAAGTAATAATGTTCAGGGAATTATATACCATAATTATTTGAATAAATGTATTTGATAGCAAAAGATGTGATTACATTTAATTGATCACTTTTTGTTATACAGGTTTGAAGCTTAGCTAATACTTCATTTAAAAGAGAATTTATTTCTTCGAAAGAGAATAATTTGTTGCTCTCATTGTTTACAGATGTATTGATGTATTCTGATGAGAGGTTTTTCCGCCACGGATGATGGTAGAGAGCGATCAGCTTGTTTACGACTACTGCAATTTGGATCGAATGATCTGTGTGGTTCGCTGCAATTGGCGCAACGCATCGTGTCAGGTTCTTTGCATTCAGTTGTTTTGTGGCTGCCGGAGCAGTTAGCACAAGAACTTTTTGCGTGACAATGCATGGAGCCGTGTCCATACAGCTGACAATTATGACATTGTGTAATTTTTCCTGGTTTTTGTTTGTTAAAGTCCCAGCGGACTATGGTTCTGAACAAACTGGAATGATTTTTCTTCAGTTCGTTTAGTTTTATTGTTCCGCGTTGAATATACACAATGTAAATATAGCTTTTGTAGTGGACGTTTGGGTTAACTTTGCTTGTGATAATTTTCACGTCGATGCAAATTATTCCGGATAAAATAAGTTCTTCCTTTACAAGTTTTTCGCTTGTAAGATCAAGTCCCGATAAAATTAATTTCAAAGGTCGCGTTTCCTTCCGTGAAAATGTGAAGAATTCAATATTTAGTCTATTTGGTGGAGAAATAATTTTTTGGCCGAGCGATATGTTTTGTTTTTTGATAAGATAATTATCTATTTTTAGGTCACTCAATACGAGACGAACACGTTCACCTGTTGATTTTATCACAACTATAGGAGGGACACTATCTTTCATGACGTTTAAACGTTCATTATTAATGCTATCCGCATTTTCACCGGAGTCGTCCAGCACACCGTAATAATTCGTATTATTCACCATTGTTGAATATTTTAAATTTGCACTTAAATAGGACTGTTTGCTGGGAGGGCGATTATAGCCTTCACCAGAGTCACTACGAATTCGCTTGTTGGAAATTTTACTGTTCAAGAATAATAATAATAATAATAATAATATTGGTGGCGCTACAGCCCGTAGAGGGCCAGGGCCTAGCTTCTCAGCAACCACTCCTGTTATGCGTGCTATTGTTCTATCACGAGTGGAAGGGACCTACAGTTTTATGCCGACTCCGAACGGCCAAATTTGAGTAGCTTTATCTAGAAAGTTATACTCTTTGAGCATTGTCAGTGACTCGAAAGAGGTGGGGCCGTTAAAAGTATTTCTTGTCGTACCAGGAATCGAACTTGGACAGGTAGGTCCAAGTGCGTAGGAGTCGACGTACATACCCACAACGCCACGGGCCACCACAAGAATACACGATGAGAAAAAAACACTTGCACTCACTTCAACAGCTAACACAAAAGTCTTATCTCCAAATAGTTGCAATCTCTTTCCACCACCATTCGAGAGCGGCACAACCCGTTGTCGAGATTATCAACTACAATTTAAAATTATCGCTGAAGCCAATGGCTGGACGTCCCTACAAAAAGCTCGGACCCTAGCAACACTTCTCCGAGGAGAAAGCGTTGCGTTGCCTGCGAATTTGGATGCTTCGGCCCGCACGAATGTCGATGAAATCTATGATCGCAGTGTGCAGGAAAACGTAAGGCTGACCGATCCGAAAACATTCGCTGACGCGGTGTCGAGAGCCATCACGGTAGAATCTGCTCGCCTTGTAACGCAGACAATCTATCAGGCTAGGTCCATTGAAGTAAGCAATCAGCACCTACCGGCACCCAGGGGTAATCGTAGGCAGTCCGCCAGAAGAAGTAGTCGCGAGGAAATAGCCGACGTGTCGGGAAACGACCAGCAATCAGCGGCAGGGGGTATCGCTGATTCCATCTATTCGAACCCAGATTTTCAACATTTATTCGCAGAATCCTCATAATGGGTTTACTGTCCTCATGGTAGTCGGCAAAATTTCTTGTCGGATGTTGGTAGACACGTTATCCTCTGTGACTTTGGTGAGTAGTCATTCCTCACAATACCCGTCTCCTACCCGGGAACGTAAGCTTACGAACCTTATGCGCTAGCTCATGTAAAAGTTCACATTTTTGGCGTACACACATTACACTTGGTCGGTTTAAACGTCGTGTAAAATTGCTAGTGGTTGATTTTCCACTTCCCGCTGGCTGCCACGGTATCCTAGGTGTTGATGTTCTTCAAGAAACGAAGGGTGTGTTGGACTTTTCTTCTAATCAAATAGTAATCGGCGGATATCATATTGCTTTGACTTGTGAGACTGATGATGATGCAATAGATCTTACCATTGTAGCACCGACGGAAAGGCATCCGAGAGCAGCCTGCTTGCGAGTTATTAGTGACTGTGTAAACCCTCCGCGAACGGAAACAATGATTTCGACAAGTGTTCCTTCCGATTACCTAAGGCGTCGTCTCCCCAATGGGGCATGGGTTGGCAAATGGACTTTTAATTGGGAAATCTATAAATAAAAACAATGATGGAATTATGTTCGTTCGAGTCGCCAACGTAGCAGATCATTCTGTGACTTTACCTAGCCAAACTCCTGTGGCGCTTTTTGAGGATGGAATAGATTAATCAAAATGTTCTGCAGTCTATTACATTCATGATCGCTTTGTTCCGAAAAAATCCCTACCTTGCTTTTGCCTATATGCCGTCGTATTAATGGTGGTTAAATTTTAAGGGCCGATGTTCAATTTCAGACTAACTAAATTTGAACCATGGAAAGATACACAATCGAGCAACGCGTTAAAGTTATTCAGGATTATTATGAAAATTGGCGTTCAAATCAAAATGCATATCGTGCACTTCGTGATTTGTTCGGTCAATTTAATCGTCCAAATGTGAGTACAATCGGAAAAATCGTGCAAAAATTTGAGCAAACCAGGTCTGTAGGAGATGTGAAAACACCAAACATGCTTGTACAGCTCGTACTGCAGAAAATATTGCTGCTGTTCCCGATAGTGTGGCTGAAGAGCCGTCCACCTCAACTCGTCGTCGTGACCAACAATTGCACGCTCGTCGTTGATGAACATTATGCATAAAGACTTGCATTTACACACTAACAAGGTGCAATTGACTCAAGAACTAAACCCTCTTCGTCGTCAATGGTCAGAATGGTGGCAAGAAATGGCAACAGTGGATGATCAATTTTCGAAGAAAATCATCTTCAGTGATGAGGCACATTTTCACCTCAGTGGATTCGTCAATAAGCAGAATTGAAGCAGAATTATAATCCAAGAGTGATTGTCGAAAAACCAATGCACCCACAAAGAGTGACTGTTTGGTGCGGTTTATGGGCTGGCGGTATCATCGGGCCGTATTTTTTCCAAAATGAGGCTGGTCAGGCAGTTACTGTGAATGGTGTTCGCTATCGTGAAATGGTAACGAACTTTTTATAGCCCGAATTGGAAGATATGAATGTGGACGATATGTTGTTTCAACAGGACGGTGCCACTTGCCACACAGCTAACGAAACAATGGCTCTTTTGCGAGGCAAATTCAATGGCCGTGTTATCTCACGTGGTAGCGATGTCAATTGGCCGCCAATACATGTGATTTGACACCGTTGGATTTTTGTTCTTTGGGTTATTTGAAAGAAAAGGTGTACGTCGATAAGCCAGCAACGATTCAAGAGCTAAAGGATAATTCCGCACATTAACGGCATAGAACCTCAATTATGCTTATTATATTATTATATTATGCTTATTATATTATGCGTCATCGAAAATTTGGACCATCGGATGGAGGTGTGCCGCCGAGGTCGCGGCAGCCATTTGGCCGATATTTTCCATACATTTTCCATACATAACTGAACCATACCAATATTATCATAATAAAAAGAAATGACAATAATTTCCTAAATAATTTGTGTTTTATTCAAAATCAACATCGGCCCTTAAAATTTAACTACGTTTCCATTATCTAAATCTTTTTTTTCGATAAATATTCGTTTATTCTTAAAAGAACTAGTACATTCTTGTTCCTTCTTTTCCTTCAATATAATTTGAGTTTTAAAGCGATTTACTACTGTTTCTAGTATTTGAATATGATCATTTAGATTCTCTTCCTGTGAATGATTTGTTTGCATATCTATGGATTCATTATTATTAATTTCTTTTGTGCTTTTTAGATCGGCTACTTTTTTAAACAAGTTGTCTAGAGATATACTCGGATCATTGACACAATTTCCAACCATATTTATCTCATTCTTATCAGTGTTTAGACGACTAAGGAATCTGCCACTTTATTGTCTCGCCCTTTAATGTAACCAATATTGATATTGTATTCGCCTAGTTGAATGAGCCATCTTTGCAATCTGGGGTTTATGTCTTTGCCAGTGTATTTCGCATATAACCACTTTATTGGCTGATGATCTGTTTGTAGATGGAACTCTTTTCCATATAAATATGGTCTGAAATATTTGACTCCCCATACTATGGTTAACAATTCTTTTTCTATTGTTGCATAGTTGAGTTCATGGTCATTCAACGTTCTTGAAGCGTAGCAGATTGGATGCCCTTCCTGCATTAAAACTGCTCCTATTGCGAAGTTACTGCCATCAGTGATTAATTTAAATTTCTTATTAATATTGGGGTATTTCAAAATTGGATGTTCGGTGATTATCTCCTATAATTTCTCAAAGGCATGTATGTAATTCGGATCGTTAATATTAATTTTGCTGTTCTTCTTAAGGTACTTAGTTATTGGTTGGGCTATATTGGCGTAATTTAGAATGAATTTTCTATAGAAGCCTGTAATACCAAGGAAAGATTTGATTTGTTTTTGTGTTGTGGGAAGTTTTAAATCTTTGATGATCTGAACTTTCTTCGGGTTTGGCTTGACTGCTTCGGGAGTCAATATGTCTCCCAAAAATTCCGTTTCCTTTAACAGAAAATTACATTTGTCTATCTGCATTTTGAGGCCTGCTCTATGCAGTCGATCAAATATTATCTTAATGCTGTCGATGTGTTCATTTAATGATGTACTAAATATAAGTACATCATCGAGATAAAGACGCAAACCTTTTTTATATATCCTCCGAGAAAACTGTTCATAAGTCTCTGGAATGTCGACGGAGCGTTCTTGAGACCAAACGTCATTAGCAATAATTCATAATGCCCGAAAAGGGTAGAAAATGCCATTTTTTTCCTGTCTTCGAGTTTCACTGGTATTTGGTGGAAACCCTTAGCTAAGTTGATAGTTGAGTAGTACTGTGCTCGCCCTAATTTGTCTAAGATGCCATCAATATTTGGCATTGGAAATTTGTCACTGATAGTTGCGTTATTAAGTCTTCTATAATCTACTATTATCCTCCATTTCTGTTTTCCCGAATTATCTCTCTTTTTGGGAACGACCCATAACGGAGTTACTGTCTTGTATTATATTTTGTCTTAACATATCCTGTATTTGTTTTTCTATTTCATTTTCATGGTCCTGGGGGTATCGGTACATTTTAGAATAAATTGGATTGTCTGTAGTGGTTGTTTCTCATGTTCGGTTTCATGAGTGTACCTTAATTCATCTCCTTCTTTGAAAAATAGATGCTCGTATTTTTTAAGAAGTGGAGATAATTTTGACTTTTCCTCGGCATTTAAATGCTCGAAGTTCAATTTAAAAATTTGACCACTCTCTAAAGTATGAACCTCATCTATTGGAAAAGGATATTCGCTATTTTCGAACATTAACTTTATTCCGTTAGCTTAGATACTTATTTGCTAAATCTATTTTAGCTTTAAGACGGTTTAGGAAATTTTGTCCAATAATAGCATCATATCTTCGACGCGGTAAATTCATTATTTTTCAAGAAAGATTTCCAGAAATATTAAACTCAACTGATATTGGCGTAACTAATTTGTCACTTTATTAATACCGTTCAGTGTAGTAAGATATAGAGGTACGTTAGCTTTTCATCGGAGAAGTCTCGTAACAAATTTGGTTTTAAGATACTTGTATCCGACCCTGTGTCTATTAAGCATCTAATTTTTGGATTTTTATTGTTAATGGAACTATTGGTAGCTGGTTACCCGAGCCTCGTTTGTAAAATTTACGTCTCGTTGCAAATTATCAATTTCCATCGGGATTTGTCTAATTTGGCCTGAATTATTTGGTAATTTATAGTTTCTGTATTGCCCTGGTTGTTCGTTTCTCCTGAATTGTCCCGAGTTATTATTACCGTATTGTCTAGAGTTATTATACCTATGCTGTCCGAAGCTAATGTTCCTATACTGTCCCGAATTTTCATTCCGTCTTGGACATCCTAAACTATTGTTATGTGAAAATCCTTTATTCTGTGTAAAATCGCTGTTATGAGATTGGGCGGAACTATTGCTACTATTAGGAACATACCTCCTATGTTGTGCTAAACCGGGTTGGTAGTCATTTTGGGTACTACTAACGTTCCGAATAGTTAGTGATTGATTCAATTTCCTATTTATGTGAATAACGTTCATATTACCCTGATCTAAACCGATAAATTTATGAACTATATTCATAATTTCGAATAAATTGTATTTGTCTATTACAGCAAAGGCTAGTGTTCCTGAAACTAACTCTTTTATTTTTTGAACTAACATTCCACTAAATATATCTAGTTGCACTTCTCTATTTTCTACAAATGCAACATATTCTGTAATGTTCTCAACTAATTTTGTAAGTTTTAAGTCTAATTCAGATATGCTACTTACATTTAAAGAGTTTATTTCTCTGCCAATAGTTAACTGATCCTTTGAAGGTCTGAAATGTCTTCTGAGTATGGTCTTGCAGGCATTTCCGGTGGATTCACGTTCAACAAATGTTTGGCTGCTCCATCGATCTTCAGGTCGTAAATAATTCTAAAAGCTTGACTAGCTTCGTTTCCGTAGTCCTCCGACGTCTTTGTAACGGCATCGATGAATGACGGCAGCGTGCCTCCTTCCCCCTTAAATGCGGGGAGGAAACGAATTTCCCTTTCGGCTCTGGATCTTTGCGGCTGTCGATTTTGCGTCACTATTTCCGTTTATGCAACTAAGCATTGTTCAATTTGACTTTGTTCTTGAGCCATGTTTCGATTTCTATCAAATAAATTGTCTCTTCTTTGTTGCCTGTCAATTTTGAGCACTATTGGTACTCAAAAATGTTTTGTTTCTTCACTTCCCCTTTTTCTGATAAAATAATTGTACATATGTATATGTATATGTAGACTTTTCCACTGTTCACTTCAATATTCTTCTATTAAATTGCTTTGTTCACTTTTCTGATATCTTCGGATGTCAAAGACACCGACTTCGCCAATTAACTTTACAAACGAAATAAAAAACCGCCGCACAACTTTTACACTGTTCACTTCAATTGGGGTTTCACTTCTCTATTCTTCTTTAAATTGCTTTGTTCACTTCTCTGATAACTTCGGATTTCAGAGACACCGACTTCGCCAATTAACTTTACAAACGAAATAAAAAACCGCCGCACAACTTTGGTTCACAAACGATTTTATTTCATTGATGTGTGTCTTAACACTAAATACAAAAAATACTTAAACCTAACATGAAACGTGAATAATGCACGCACCGCGGTATCGGTTTCACATATTCATCCGTTCGCTGTCGGCGGTATTGCTGAGCTGCGAACGGAAATCAATCCATTCATCGGTGATATCTATGCTGCATTATTACTTAAAATATTTTCGATGACCGTCGGTGTTCCACTTTCGGTTCATGTTTACATGTAACACGCGTAATAGAAGTAACTTCTGGCCTTCCCCAAGGTAGTCATCTCGGCCCGCTGCTGTCCATTATTTTTATGAATGATGTTCACGAAGTATTTAATTTTTACGAGGTTTAAACATTCGCTGACGATTTAAAAACGTTTGCAAGCTTCAAAAATCTTAATGACTGTATTCGTTCACTTTCTTCGCCTTGATGAAGTTAAGGATCTAAGGGCAATATTTGACAGGAAATTAAATTTTTCACTGCATCATGATTATGCCATATCTAAATCAAATTCTTTGTTGGGATTTTTAAAACCGAATAGTAAAGACTTTCATGAAATGTATAGCCTTAAAACTATATACTGCTCGTTAGTAAGGCCTCATTTAGAATACTCTTCGATTATTTGGGATTCCCCGAAAAGTGCTCAAGGACTAGATTCGAAATAGTTGAAAAGATCTTCACGAGGTATGCCATCCGTAAAATAAACATGTTTTATGAACTTCCTTCTTATGACGAAAGATGCAAGGTCATTGGCTTGCAAACGTTAAGTTTCAGGCGGAAGGCATCTTCTGTCATGTTTATTCGAGACATAATCAATTATCATATAAATTCATCTGAATATATATGCTCCCCAAAGATCTCTTCGGGTTAGAAATACACTTATCGATAGTAGGCATAGAACAATTTACGGGTGCAATGAGAATATTACTATGTGCATAAGAACATTTAATGAACTCTGCAACGAAATTGATCTCGTTTGGAAAATTGTGTTTTTTCATTGATTTTGGATTAATGATTTTATTGTTTATTGAAGTAATCTGTGACATACAAAATTGGTAGATAATCATTAGTCACGCAGCAAACATCTGTTGTGTAAAGCGATACTGAGGGCATAGACTAAGAGAATTTTTTGGTAAATAGGAAGCAAGTAGTAAAAATGTTCAACTGTAAATCTTCAAAAGTAATATCCGTCCCATCAGGAGTTCCTTAAGGAAGCGATCTTGGCTCAATACTGTTTTCAATTTTTATAAACGAACTACCATCAGTGTTAAAATATGCATCAAGATTATTATTTGCTGATGATTTTAAAATATTTTCAATAATTAAAAGGGCCAATGATTGTATCCTGATACAAAATGATATTAATGCGATTGTTGATTGGTGCAACTGTAATTCTTTATCATTTAATATAAAAAAATGTAATAGCTTATCACTTTTTCGATCTGAAACTGTAATTTTACATGAATATAAAGTTGTTTTGGAAAGAGTCTCGGAAGTGAAAGATCTCGGAATAGTTTTTGATGAACATTTAAACTTCTCCGTACAAATGGATTTTATGTTTTCAAAAGCAAACTTAATGTTAAGATTTCTTAAGAGAAATTGCTCTAAATTCTCTAATCCTTACGCAATTAAAGCTGTTTATATTTCACTTGTCAGTCCTCATTTGCAATATCCTTCAGTTGTATGGGATCCACATTCTGCGGTTTCGAAAACTCGGATCGGGAAAATTCAAAAGGCATTCACGAGATTAGTAAGGCAATAGTGGAATTTAGGTGAAATTCCTTGTAGTGCCTCACTGATAAAGTACCTTCCCTAACCAAGAGTGGTTACACGCATACGGTGGGAGAAACTACAGAACAGTGAGTTGCAGCTAAATTTTGCACGGCACATATTTGAAAGGTATCAGCGACTTCCAACTGTTCATCGCATGTAGAGGAAGAATGGCGACTGTTTTCAACAGCATTCATTGCCTCTGCACGGGATGTTTCTGGAGTGAAGCGGCTTGGAGTGGCGGCTGGTGGTGAGAAAAGAACTGCGTGGTTTAAAACACCCGGAGTTCAAGAAGCCATCAGAGAGAAGAAGAAGACCTACAGAGACTGGATTCTCTTGGGGGACTCTGCTTCTCGTTACCGGTACACTAAGGCGCGCAGAACCTGCAAATTAGCTGTGCGAGCAGCTAAAGAGCTGTTTTGGAAGGAGTTCGGCGAGAAGCTGGAAAGCGAGCATAGATCTGCGAAAAAGGTGTTCTGGCAAACCATTCGCCGACTCAGAGGAAGGAAATTCAACATCATCGAAGGAGTCAAAACCAAAGATGGGGTGTTGCTTTCCAATGAGGCGGACATCTTGGGCAGATGGAGCGAGCACTTTTCGGAGCTGCTCAATCCCGAACAGGGCACTGAGGATGACAGACCCTTAGTCTTGAGTGGGGCGGAGAATAGTCCAATGGCGGAGGAAGTCATTTTTGCGATTGAATCGCTAAAAAATTGGCAAATCCGCCGGTGTGGATGAAATCCGGCCAGAAATGCTTAAGGCAATGGGTAAAGAGAGAGTTTTATGGCTCTCTCGTGTTATTAAAGTGGCCTGGGAACGCGGTGAGACACCTGGCGATTGGCAAACTGGGGTGATTGTTCCACTTTTCAAGAAGGGGGACAAAAGAGATTGCTCCAACTACAGGGGCATATCTCTTTTAAGTATCCCCGGGAAAGTCTTTGCTCAGGTGTTGGAGGCGCGTTCTAGAGCTATGGTCGAGCGCAGGATGGGGGATGAACAGTGCGGCTTTCGTCCCGGCAGAAGTACAACCGACCAGTTTTTCACTCTAAGAATGGTACTTGAGAAGGCTTGGGAGTATGCCAAACCCATCTACAGTTGTTGCAGGAAAAAGCATATGACCGAGTCCCTAGAGGTAAACTCAGGAGTGTCCTGCAGGAGTGTGGGATTGGTGGTCCTCTTCTGAGGGCCATTCAGTCTCTATATACAAACTGTAGCAGCTGTGTTCGGGTAAACGGTGCTAAATCAACACCTTTCACCGTGGGCGTTGGACTTCGCTAAGGGTGTGTCTTGTCACCTCTCCTTTTTATTGTATATATGGACTGGATGTTACAGCGCAGCCGAGGTGAGGAATGTTTCACATTGGGAGAGTCTTTTTGCTGATGACTTCGTTATCCTCACATCCTCCCAGACGGAACTCCAACGCGTACTCGATAGGTTTGTGGCCTTATGTGCTGATGCTGGAATGAAGGTTAACGTGGACAAATCGGAAGTTACGGTAATTTCCAGAACGCCTGTTCAATGCACTCTGCATGTTACTGGAGTCCCATTGAAGCAGGTGGAGAAGTTTAAGTATCTCGGGGTCTTTTTCACGAGTGATGGAAGGAGTAATGCTGAGCTTTCCTGTAGGATTGGTTAACCTGGGTCAGTTTTGACACAGCTTGGTAGTTCTGTAATCAGAAAGGCCGAGATTGGTGTCAAAGCCAAGTTAGCGGTTTTCAACTCAGTATTTGTTCCAACCCTCACCTATGGTCATGCTAATTTGAGAATAAGATCGTTAGTGCAAGCTGCTGAGATGAGATTTCTTCGTGCTATTGTGGGAATTACTCGCCGGGATAGGGTGATAAACACGGCAGTGAGCAGCTGCTTCTTCGAACGGAAAGGGCTATGCTTCGGTGGTTTGATCACGTGGCACGAATGTCCCCATCATCACGACTTCCGAGGTGGGCGTTGAATGCGATTCCATCAGGTAGGCGACCGCTTGGCAGACCTAGGACGAGGTGGTTGGAGGAGTCGATGGCGGAGGATCGAGTTGCCTGGAGATCTCTCGTGCGTGGTTAAACCCCGCGACCCTCTAGTGGATCCAGCGGGTCCGAAGATGATGATGATGATGATGCCTTGTTACTCAACAATATGCGCTTTACTTGGTTTAAATTCTGTATTTGCTGTATTTGTTTTAAAGAACATACATTTAACCCTCAAACTGCATCAATAGCTTTTTCATTTTGCTTCCCAATTTTCTAGACCAGGCTTTTAATTAAGACCACCTTTTGAAGGGGGTATTTCAATGTTTGATGGGCTGTAACAAAAGAAATTTTAAATTCTATGGCGGGGACCAACTTTTTCTGAAAGCTAGAAGTATTCTCTTAACCATAACCGGGTTGGGCCCAAATCTCCAGAACGAGGCGATTTCTCTTGCTATACATGTGTTTTTTTTTTTCAAATTCATTTTTTATTTCTATAATTCATAACAGACTTACATACTAGACAAAATGCTTAAAATTAGTTGGACGCACAATGTTTATATTTATATTTTTAACTTACTTGCCCTCGACGGGCACTCTAAGCTAAACTAAATCTTAGAATACGTCTGTCGACTTAACCTACATGATTAAATAAAAGTAAATTAGCATGAACAAATTAAGATTAAGAAAATTGCAAAAAAAACTTAGTACCTCAGCTACCTCAACATAACTACCTTAAACTAATCATACATACATATAGATCTGTATATTTTAAAATATATGCTCGTATATATACATATATGTATGTATGGCCTTAAAATATTTACATTTGTATACGCATCTGTACACTAATGTGTATATATAATTTTTTTTTATACATTTTTTGTCACATATATACAACTTACGACTTAAAAACCTTAAAAACTACCCTAAGCTACGTAAGTCGGCCATAGGCTGCCTGCTAGAGTACCACCTACCTCTGCAAGACGGTGACCGACTACCGGTACTACCCCGGGTCTAAAGAGTTCGACGATGGATTCCCTCGCTACCCATCCACCAGAATTTTCGATGCTGCATTGCAACATCCCGCCTTGATACCGCCGTACTAAAGCGGCAGAGACCTTCCTCAGCTCGTTGTGCGACGGAAAGTTCGTGGTTGAGTCGCCCATCCACAGTTGAACGGGCGATTTGAAGAGGAGCGGTACCGCATTTTCATTTTGAATCAGATCGTACTTATCGGAATGGAGGAAAGCTTCTGGAGGACGAAGCCGTTATAACGTACCCTCTCGTGGTATTGAGGATTGGGGTAGTAAGCTCGAGCTCGAGAACGAGATCAAGTTATTGATCGAGTTCATCGCTCTGGCAGTATGACCTCGAAATTGTCCACTCGTATCAGGTTCGCCCTGTTGTATAAAACCTCATTGGAGTATAATTTTCTGTACTGGGACTCTGGTGTTCTGTAAAGGCGAAGGCAAGCCCTAAGACAAGCCCTCTCAAACACCCGAATCTTTTCCATCAAGCTTGCACTCACGTTGAACCACACGGGACAGCCATAGGTGAGCATTGGCCGGATGAGGGCCATGTAGCAGATTACCTTCACCCTCGCATCGAGTTGGCTGTTGTAAAATAGTCTCTTTGTAAGAGCGAAAGCCCTTCGAGCTCGAACTAGAGCACCATCTACATGTTTGTTAAAATATTGATATTGATCTAGCCAGATCCCCAGGTATCTGACTACAGTCCTTTGCGCATAGGACTATAGTTGAGAACTTTCGCCAATTCTTTTTTGTACCCGCCGAAGCCTTACACAACGGGGTCCTGAACAGTATGGTTTCCGACTTCTGAAAGTTGATATTCAACATCCAGTCATCGCAACTTCTCATGAATGAGTCGAAGTCACCCTGCGCGAGAGTGGTGATATCATCAATCTCGTTACCTGATCTGTACACAATCAAGTCGTCGGCGTACGCAATTACATGAGGAAGAGAACTTATCAGATCGTTCAAGAAAATGTTTTACAGGATCGGCGAATTGACAGCACCCTGTTAGAAACAATTTTTGACTTCAAAGATACCAGCAGAGATCACATTGCCATTCTTGACGACGAAACTTCTATCGGTAAGCATGTTAAACAGTAGGTACAGCAGTGGTTTACTTATGCCTAGCCCATTGAGCTTGTAAAAAAGTCCTTCTAACCATACGGTGTCGAAGGCCTTCTCCAGGTCAATCAGGCAAGCACCCGTACATTGTTTCTGGCTCTTGTTCCATTGGATCTCCAACACCAAATTCGAGAATTGGTTATCCCGAATAATATGTTTGTTCTCTGTCCAGGTGACCTTGCTGATGCTCGGAAGGATTCCAACTGACTTTATCTTCTTTAGTGATTCGAAGACCGCTTGTCTTCGATATGAACGGAGGATGAACCCCTTCTTCGCCGATGACATTGTCTGCCATGTTATCGTCATTGAACACGACAAAGCCGATGTTCTCAGATCGCCATTGTTGCATATCTTCTCGAAGTTGCGAGTTGCTAGATTGTACGTGATTCTCCAGGTCGTGGTTCGGGCGAACACTCACATTCACCTTATACACTTCCTGAAAGACCGCGCCTAGTACCTCCATTTTTTCTTGCGGATCTTCTACCACAAAGAAGTTTTCGTCGAGTACGGCGTTGGATCAATACCTGCTGTAGTCAGTATTTGTTCGTTGTCCGTCGTTCTGGAGAGCTCAAGACAAGGAAGATCGCTATGCTTACTACGAAATAACTTATTTATCTGCGGGAACATGATCGGGTTGCTGGATCTTACAGCCCGAATCTTATTGTTCCAATGCATGTTGACAGAAAGTCTGTAGTTCTGAACAATTAATGTTTGAATGTTTTTGATGAGCGATATCAGTGTCCTAATTTCCACATCACGTCTGTACAGGGTTTTCAATCGTGACATTAGTCCACTTTTCTGTTGGTGGAGCGCGTCAATTGTCGCATTGTGGTACAAGTTTTCGTTGTTTGTTCGTGTATACCGTGGTATCGTACTGTCCATCGTTCATTTTATTGTCTCGTCCAATTGTATAAGATACATGTGAATCTCCTCGTTTGACAAGTTTCTATTGGATGGTATGTGGAGCGCATTCGAGGAGACTGTTCTCGTCATTTGTCTGGAGAATCGTGTCCAGTGTGTCCTACTGTAATTGTACGAATACGTTTGAACAAACTCTCCTAATTCCGCAATATCGTTGGGGATCTTGATTTCTGCACTGAGTCCGCAATGGTCACTGAGATACACGAAAGTGTTCAAACAGTTTACCGTTTGTGAGTTTGTGTCTGTCAGCTGCCGTCTTGCGTCATCTAAGTTGCTTTCAAATCGAGTCTATACTCGACACTATGCAAGCAATACCAGCCTGTCCCCTCTACTATTGGACACTGTGTTTCCCCAATATCCATGTCGGGCATTTATGTCCCCGGCCAAAATGAAATAGTTCTCCTCCGAGTCCAGTCTTAGAAATCGAAAGAGTGAATCAAGCTCTGATATAGTCGTTCTAGAACTAGAGGAGCCACTGCGGAGAGAAATGCACACGATGCAGGCCTCCAACTCCTGAAACCGTCGTACTTCACTACTATACACTACTTTGTGTTTAATGTTATTTTTAATGAAGATCACAACACCGCCTCTGCCATTGGAGTTGGGTCGGTCTCTTCTAATAACATTATATTCCTTTATTACGCCAATATTTAAGAGTGGTTTAAGACAAATAGTTGAAAAATATCGGCCTATATCAACGCTTTCAGCAATCAAAAAATTGTTTTAAAAGTATTGTTAAAGATAAGGTTTTTTTCGCGGTTAAAGAAATTATTTGCAGTAATCAACATGGCTCTGTTCGCGGTAGATCATGTGCTACTAATTTAACTTTATTGGAAAACTATGACAGTTTTGAAAATCGGTTATAAGTTGACATACTCTACACTGACTTTACGAAAGCTTTTTATTCTATCAAAAGCAATTTACTTTTAGCTAAACTTAAATCATTAGGTTTCCACTCGTCTATGCTGACGTGGTTTTCAAGTTATTTAAGTAATAGAAAACAATTGGTGAAGGCCGATAGTTTAACATCGTAATATAAGTAACTTCTGGCGTTCCCCAAGGTAGTCATCTCGGCCCGCTGCTGTCCATTATTTTTATGAATGATGTTCACGAAGTATTTAATTTTTACGAGGTTTAAACATTCGCTGACGATTTAAAAACGTTTGCAAGCTTCAAAAATCTTAATGACTGTATTCGTTCAGTCTCTTCGCCTTGATGAAGTTAAGGATCTAGGGGTAATATTTGACAGGAAATTAAATTTTTTTGTTAGAAATACACTTATCGATAGAAGGCATAGAAGAATTTACGGTTGCAATGAGCCTGTTACTATGTGCATAAGAACATTTAATGAACTCTGCAACGAAATTGATTTTAGGTTATCTCGTTTGGAAAATTGTGTTTTTTCATTGATTTTGGATTAATAATTTTATTGTTTATTGAAGTAATCTGTGACATACAAAATTGGTAGATGATCATTAGTCACGCAACAAATATCTGTTGTGTAAAGCGATACTGAGGGCATAGACTAAGAGAATTATTTGGTAAATAGGAAGCAAGTAGTAAAAATGTTCAACTGTAAATCTTCAAAAGTAATATCCGTCCCATCAGGAGTTCCTTAAGGTAGCCATCTTGGCTCATTACTGTTTTCAATTTTTATAAACGAACTACCATCAGTGTTAAAATATGCATCAGGATTATTATTTGCTGATGATTTTAAAATATTTTCAATAATTAAAAGGGCCAATGATTGTATCCTGATACAAAATGATATTAATGCGATTGTTGATTGGTGCAACTGTAATTCTTTATCATTTAATATAAAAAAATGTAATAGCTTATCACTTTTTCGATCTGAAACTGTAATTTTACATGAATATAAAGTTGTTTTGGAAAGAGTCTCGGAAGTGAAAGATCTCGGAATAGTTTTTGATGAACATTTAAACTTCTCCGTACAAATGGATTTTATGTTTTCAAAAGCAAACTTAATGTTAAGATTTCTTAAGAGAAATTGCTCTAAATTCTCTAATCCTTACGCAATTAAAGCTGTTTATATTTCACTTGTCAGTCCTCATTTGCAATATCCTTCAGTTGTATGGGATCCACATTCTGCGGTTTCAAAAACTCGGATCGGGAAAATTCAAAAGGCATTCACGAGATTAGTAAGGCAATAGTGGAATTTAGGTGAAATGCCTTGTAGTGCCTCACTGATAAAGTACCTTTCCTAGGCGGAAACCAAGAGTGGTTACACGCATACGGTGGGAGAAACTACAGAACAGTGAGTTGCAGCTAAATTTTGCACGGCACATATTTGAAAGGTATCAGCGACTTCCAACTGTTCTATCGCATGTAGAGGAAAAATGGCGACTGTTCTCAACAGCAGTCATTGCCTCTGCACGGGATGTTTCTGGAGTGAAGCGGCTTGGAGTGGCGGCTGGTGGTGAGAAAAGAACTGCGTGGTTTAAAACACCCGGAGTTCAAGAAGCCATCAGAGAGAAGAAGAAGACCTACAGAGACTGGATTCTCTTGGGGGACTCTGCTTCTCGTTACCGGTACACTAAGGCGCGAAGAACCTGCAAATTAGCTGTGCGAGCAGCTAAAGAGCAGTTTTGGAAGGAGTTCGGCGAGAAGCTGGAAAGCGAGCATAGATCTGCGAAAAAGGTGTTCTGGCAAACCATTCGCCGACTCAGAGGAAGGAAATTCAACATCATCGAAGGAGTCAAATCCAAAGATGGGGTGTTGCTTTCCAATGAGGCGGACATCTTCGGCAGATGGAGCGAGCACTTTTCGGAGCTGCTCAATCCCGAACAGGGCACTGAGGATGACAGACTTGAGACAGACTTAGTCTTGAGTGGGGCGGAGAATAGTCCAATGGCGGAGGAAGTCATTTTTGCGATTGAATCGCTAAAAAATTGGCAAATCCGCCGGTGTGGATGAAATCCGGCCAGAAATGCTTAAGGCAATGGGTAAAGAGAGAGTTTTATGGCTCTCTCGTGTTATTAAAGTGGCCTGGGAACGCGGTGAGACACCTGGCGATTGGCAAACTGGGGTGATTGTTCCACTTTTCAAGAAGGGGGACAAAAGAGATTGCTCCAACTACAGGGGCATATCTCTTTTAAGTATCCCCGGGAAAGTCTTTGCTCAGGTGTTGGAGGCGCGTTCTAGAGCTATGGTCGAGCGCAGGATGGGGGATGAACAGTGCGGCTTTCGTCCCGGCAGAAGTACAACCGACCAGTTTTTCACTCTAAGAATGGTACTTGAGAAGGCTTGGGAGTATGCCAAACCCATCTACAGTTGTTGCAGGAAAAAGCATATGACCGAGTCCCTAGAGGTAAACTCAGGAGTGTCCTGCAGGAGTGTGGGATTGGTGGTCCTCTTCTGAGGGCCATTCAGTCTCTATATACAAACTGTAGCAGCTGTGTTCGGGTAAACGGTGCTAAATCAACACCTTTCACCGTGGGCGTTGGACTTCGCTAAGGGTGTGTCTTGTCACCTCTCCTTTTTATTGTATATATGGACTGGATGTTACAGCGCAGCCGAGGTGAGGAATGTTTCACATTGGGAGAGTCTTTTTGCTGATGACTTCGTTATCCTCACATCCTCCCAGACGGAACTCCAACGCGTACTCGATAGGTTTGTGGCCTTATGTGCTGATGCTGGAATGAGGGTTAACGTGGACAAATCGGAAGTTACGGTAATTTCCAGAACGCCTGTTCAATGCACTCTGCATGTTACTGGAGTCCCATTGAAGCAGGTGGAGAAGTTTAAGTATCTCGGGGTCTTTTTCACGAGTGATGGAAGGAGTAATGCTGAGCTTTCCTGTAGGATTGGTCAACCTGGGTCAGTTTTGACACAGCTTGGTAGTTCTGTAATCAGAAAGGCCGAGATTGGTGTCAAAGCCAAGTTAGCGGTTTTCAACTCAGTATTTGTTCCAACCCTCACCTATGGTCATGCTAATTTGAGAATAAGATCGTTAGTGCAAGCTGCTGAGATGAGATTTCTTCGTGCTATTGTGGGAATTACTCGCCGGGATAGGGTGATAAACACGGCAGTGAGCAGCTGCTTCTTCGAACGGAAAGGGCTATGCTTCGGTGGTTTGATCACGTGGCACGAATGTCCCCATCATCACGACTTCCGAGGTGGGCGTTGAATGCGATTCCATCAGGTAGGCGACCGCTTGGCAGACCTAGGACGAGGTGGTTGGAGGAGTCGATGGCGGAGGATCGAGTTGCCTGGAGATCTCTCGTGCGTGGTTAAACCCCGCGACCCTCTAGTGGATCCAGCGGGTCAGAAGATGATGATGATGATGATGCCTTGTTACTCAACAATATGCGCTTTACTTGGTTTAAATTCTGTATTTGCTGTATTTGTTTTAAAGAACATACATTTAACCCTCAAACTGCATCAATAGCTTTTTCATTTTGCTTCCCAATTTTCTAGACCAGGCTTTTAATTAAGACCACCTTTTGAAGGGGGTATTTCAATGTTTGATGGGCTGTAACAAAAGAAATTTTAAATTCTATGGCGGGGACCAACTTTTTCTGAAAGCTAGAAGTATTCTCTATCGACGGTGCGAAAACCATAACCGGGTTGGGCCCAAATCTCCAGAACGAGGCGATTTCTCTTGCTATACATGTGTTTTTTTTTTTTCAAATTCATTTTTTATTTCTACAATTCATAACAGACTTACATACTAGACAAAATGCTTAAAATTAGTTGGACGCACAATGTTTATATTTATATTTTTAACTTACTGGCCCTCGACGGGCACTCTAAGCTAAACTAAATCTTAGAATACGTCTGTCGACTTAACCTACATGATTAAATAAAAGTAAATTAGCATGAACAAATTAAGATTAAGAAAATTGCAAAAAAATCTTAGTACCTTAGCTACCTCAACATAACTACCTTAAACTAATCATACATACATATAGATCTGTATATTTTAAGATATATGCTCGTATATATACATATATGTATGTATGGCCTTAAAATATTTACATTTGTATACGCATCTGTACACTAATGTGTATATATAATTTTTTTTTATACATTTTTTGTCACATATATACAACTTACGACTTAAAAACCTTAAAAACTACCCTAAGCTACGTAAGTCGGCCATAGGCTGCCTGCTAGAGTACCACCTACCTCTGCAAGACGGTGACCGACTACCGGTACTACCCCGGGTCTAAAGGGTTCGACGATGGATTCCCTCGCTACCCATCCACCAGAATTTTCGATGCTGCATTGCAACATCCCGCCTTGATACCGCCGTACTAAAGCGGCAGAGACCTTCCTCAGCTCGTTGTGCGACGGAAAGTTCGTGGTTGAGTCGCCCATCCACAGTTGAACGGGCGATTTGAAGAGGAGCGGTACCGCATTTTCATTTTGAATCAGATCGTACTTATCGAAATGGAGGAAAGCTTCTGGGGGACGAAGTCGTTATAACGTACCCTCTCGTGGTATTGAGGATTGGGGTAGTAAGCCCCCGAGATCAAGTTATTGATCGAGTTCATCGCTCTGGCAGTATGACCTCGAAATTGTCCACTCGTATCAGGTTCGCCCTGTTGTATAAAACCTCATTGGAGTATAATTTTCTGTACTGGGACTCTGGTGTTCTGTAAAGGCGAAGGCAAGCCCTAAGACAAGCCCTCTCAAACACCCGAATCTTTTCCATCAAGCTTGCACTCACGTTGAACCACACGGGACAGCCATAGGTGAGCATTGGCCGGATGAGGGCCATGTAGCAGATTACCTTCACCCTCGCATCGAGTTGGCTGTTGTAAAATAGTCTCTTTGTAAGAGCGAAAGCCCTTCGAGCTCGAGCTAGAGCACCATCTACATGTTTGTTAAAATATTGATATTGATCTAGCCAGATCCCCAGGTATCTGACTACAGTCCTTTGCGCATAGGACTATAGTTGAGAACTTTCGCCAATTCTTTTTTGTACCCGCCGAAGCCTTACACAACGGGGTCCTGAACAGTATGGTTTCCGACTTCTGGAAGTTGATATTCAACCTCCAGTCATCGCAACTTCTCATGAATGAGTCGAAGTCACCCTGCGCGAGAGTGGTGATATCATCAATCTCGTTACCTGATCTGTACACAATCAAGTCGTCGGCGTACGCAATTACATGAGGAAGAGAACTTATCAGATCGTTCAAGAAAATGTTTTACAGGATCGGCGAATTGACAGCACCCTGTTAGAAACAATTTTTGACTTCAAAGATACCAGCAGTGGTCACATTGCCATTCTTGACGACGAAACTTCTATCGGTAAGCATGTTAAACAGTAGGTACAGCAGTGGTTTACTTATGCCTAGCCCATTGAGCTTGTAAAAAAGTCCTTCTAACCATACGGTGTCGAAGGCCTTCTCCAGGTCAATCAGGCAAGCACCCGTGCATTGTTTCTGGCTCTTGTTCCATTGGATCTCCAACACCAAATTCGAGAATGGTTATCCCGAATAATATGTTTGTTCTCTGTCCAGGTGACCTTGCTGATGCTCGGAAGGATTCCAACTGACTTTATCTTCTTTAGTGATTCGAAGACCGCTTGTCTTCGATATGAACGGAGGATGAACCCCTTCTTCGCCGATGACATTGTCTGCCATGTTATCGTCATTGAACACGACAGAGCCGATGTTCTCAGATCGCCATTGTTGCATATCTGCTCGAAGTTGCGAGTTGCTAGATTGTACGTGATTCTCCAGGTCGTGGTTCGGGCGAACACTCACATTCACATTATACACTTCCTGAAAGACCGCGCCTAGTACCTCCATTTTTTCTTGCGGATCTTCTACCACAAAGAAGTTTTCGTCGAGTACGGCGTTGGATCAATACCTGCTGTAGTCAGTATTTGTTCGTTGTCCGTCGTTCTGGAGAGCTCAAGACAAGGAAGATCGCTATGCTTACTACGAAATAACTTATTTATCTGCGGGAACATGATCGGGTTGCTGGATCTTACAGCCCGAATCTTATTGTTCCAATGCATGTTGACAGAAAGTCTGTAGTTCTGAACAATTAATGTTTGAATGTTTTTGATGAGCGATATCAGTGTCCTAATTTCCACACCACGTCTGTACAGGGTTTTCAATCGTGACATTAGTCCACTTTTCTGTTGGTGGAGCGCGTCAATTGTCGCATTGTGGTACAAGTTTTCGTTGTTTGTTCGTGTATACCGTGGTATCGTACTGTCCATCGTTCATTTTATTGTCTCGTCCAATTGTATAAGATACATGTGAATCTCCTCGTTTGACAAGTTTCTATTGGATGGTATGTGGAGCGCATTCGAGGAGACTGTTCTCGTCATTTGTCTGGAGAATCGTGTCCAGTGTGTCCGACTGTAATTGTACGAATACGTTTGAACAAACTCTCCTAATTCCGCAATATCGTTGGGGATCTTGATTTCTGCACTGAGTCCGCAATGGTCACTGAGATACACGAAAGTGTTCAAACAGTTTACCGTTTGTGAGTTTGTGTCTGTCAGCTGCCGTCTTGCGTCATCTAAGTTGCTTTCAAATCGAGTCTATACTCGACACTATGCAAGCAATACCAGCCTGTCCCCTCTACTATTGGACACTGTGTTTCCCCAATATCCATGTCGGGCATTTATGTCCCCGGCCAAAATGAAATAGTTCTCCTCCGAGTCCAGTCTTAGAAATCGAAAGAGTGAATCAAGCTCTGATATAGTCGTTCTAGAACTAGAGGAGCCACTGCGGAGAGAAATGCACACGATGCAGGCCTCCAACTCCTGAAACCGTCGTACTTCACTACTATACACTACTTTGTGTTTAATGTTATTTTTAATGAAGATCACAACACCGCCTCTGCCATTGGAGTTGGGTCGGTCTCTTCTAATAACATTATATTCCTTTATTACGCCAATATTTAAGAGTGGTTTAAGACAAATAGTTGAAAAATATCGGCCTATATCAACGCTTTCAGCAATCAAAAAATTGTTTTAAAAGTATTGTTAAAGATAAGGTTTTTTTCGCGGTTAAAGAAATTATTTGCAGTAATCAACATGGCTCTGTTCGCGGTAGATCATGTGCTACTAATTTAACTTTATTGGAAAACTATGACAGTTTTGAAAATCGGTTATAAGTTGACATACTCTACACTGACTTTACGAAAGCTTTTTATTCTATCAAAAGCAATTTACTTTTAGCTAAACTTAAATCATTAGGTTTCCACTCGTCTATGCTGACGTGGTTTTCAAGTTATTTAAGTAATAGAAAACAATTGGTGAAGGCCGATAGTTTAACATCGTAATATAAGTAACTTCTGGCGTTTCCCCAAGGTAGTCATCTCGGCCCGCTGCTGTCCATTATTTTTATGAATGATGTTCACGAAGTATTTAATTTTTACGAGGTTTAAACATTCGCTGACGATTTAAAAACGTTTGCAAGCTTCAAAAATCTTAATGACTGTATTCGTTCAGTTTCTTCGCCTTGATGAAGTTAAGGATCTAGGGGTAATATTTGACAGGAAATTAAATTTTTCACTGCATCATGATTTTGCCATATCTAAATCAAATTCTTTGTTGGGATTTTTAAAACCGAATAGTAAAGACTTTCATGAAATGTATAGCCTTAAAACTATATACTGCTCGTTAGTAAGGCCTCATTTAGAATACTCTTCGATTGTTTGGGATTTCCCGAAAAGTGCTCAAGGACTAGATTCGAAATAGTTGAAAAGATCTTCACGAGGTATGCCATCCGTAAAATAAACATGTTTGATGAACTTCCTTCTTATGACGAAATGCAAGGTCATTGGCTTGCAAACTTTAAGTTTCAGGCGGAAAGCATCTTCTGTCATGTTTATTCGAGACATAATCAATTATCATATAAATTCACCTGGATATATATGCTCCCCAAAGATCTCTTCGGGTTAGAAATACACTTATCGATAGAAGGCATAGAACAATTTACGGTTGCAATGAGCCTGTTACTATGTGCATAAGAACATTTAATGAACTCTGCAACGAAATTGATTTTAGGTTATCTCGTTTGGAAAATTGTGTTTTTTCATTGATTTTGGATTAATAATTTTATTGTTTATTGAAGTAATCTGTGACATACAAAATTGGTAGATGATCATTAGTCACGCAACAAACATCTGTTGTGTAAAGCGATACTGAGGGCATAGACTAAGAGAATTATTTGGTAAATAGGAAGCAAGTAGTAAAAATGTTCAACTGTAAATCTTCAAAAGTAATATCCGTCCCATCAGGAGTTCCTTAAGGTAGCCATCTTGGCTCATTACTGTTTTCAATTTTTATAAACGAACTACCATCAGTGTTAAAATATGCATCAGGATTATTATTTGCATTTAGAATACTCTTCGATTGTTTGGGATTTCCCGAAAAGTGCTCAAGGACTAGATTCGAAATAGTTGAAAAGATCTTCACGAGGTATGCCATCCGTAAAATAAACATGTTTGATGAACTTCCTTCTTATGACGAAATGCAAGGTCATTGGCTTGCAAACTTTAAGTTTCAGGCGGAAGGCATCTTCTGTCATGTTTATTCGAGACATAATCAATTATCATATAAATTCACCTGGATATATATGCTCCCCAAAGATCTCTTCGGGTTAGAAATACACTTATCGATAGAAGGCATAGAACAATTTACGGTTGCAATGAGCCTGTTACTATGTGCATAAGAACATTTAATGAACTCTGCAACGAAATTGATTTTAGGTTATCTCGTTTGGAAAATTGTGTTTTTTCATTGATTTTGGATTAATAATTTTATTGTTTATTGAAGTAATCTGTGACATACAAAATTGGTAGATGATCATTAGTCACGCAACAAACATCTGTTGTGTAAAGCGATACTGAGGGCATAGACTAAGAGAATTATTTGGTAAATAGGAAGCAAGTAGTAAAAATGTTCAACTGTAAATCTTCAAAAGTAATATCCGTCCCATCAGGAGTTCCTTAAGGTAGCCATCTTGGCTCATTACTGTTTTCAATTTTTATAAACGAACTACCATCAGTGTTAAAATATGCATCAGGATTATTATTTGCTGATGATTTTAAAATATTTTCAATAATTAAAAGGGCCAATGATTGTATCATGATACAAAATGATATTAATGCGATTGTTGATTGGTGCAACTGTAATTCTTTATCATTTAATATAAAAAAATGTAATAGCTTATCACTTTTTCGATCTGAAACTGTAATTTTACATGAATATAAAGTTGTTTTGGAAAGAGTCTCGGAAGTGAAAGATCTCGGAATAGTTTTTGATGAACATTTAAACTTCTCCGTACAAATGGATTTTATGTTTTCAAAAGCAAACTTAATGTTAAGATTTCTTAAGAGAAATTGCTCTAAATTCTCTAAACCTTACGCAATTAAAGCTGTTTATATTTCACTTGTCAGTCCTCATTTGCAATATCCTTCAGTTGTATGGGATCCACATTCTGCGGTTTCAAAAACTCGGATCGGGAAAATTCAAAAGGTATTCACGAGATTAGTAAGGCAATAGTGGAATTTAGGTGAAATGCCTTGTAGTGCCTCACTGATAAAGTACCTTTCCTAGGCGGAAACCAAGAGTGGTTAGACGCATACGGTGGGAGAAACTACAGAACAGTGAGTTGCAGCTAAATTTTGCACGGCACATATTTGAAAGGTATCAGCGACTTCCAACTGTTCTATCGCATGTAGAGGAAGAATGGCGACTGTTTTCAACAGCAGTCATTGCCTCTGCACGTGATGTTTCTGGAGTGAAGCGGCTTGGAGTGGCGGCTGGTGGTGAGAAAAGAACTGCGTGGTTTAAAACACCCGGAGTTCAAGAAGCCATCAGAGAGAAGAAGAAGACCTACAGAGACTGGATTCTCTTGGGGGACTCTGCTTCTCGTTACCGGTACACTAAGGCGCGCAGAACCTGCAAATTAGCTGTGCGAGCAGCTAAAGAGCTGTTTTGGAAGGAGTTCGGCGAGAAGCTGGAAAGCGAGCATAGATCTGCGAAAAAGGTGTTCTGGCAAACCATTCGCCGACTCAGAGGAAGGAAATTCAACATCATCGAAGGAGTCAAATCCAAAGATGGGGTGTTGCTTTCCAATGAGGCGGACATCTTCGGCAGATGGAGCGAGCACTTTTCGGAGCTGCTCAATCCCGAACAGGGCACTGAGGATGACAGACTTGAGACAGACTTAGTCTTGAGTGGGGCGGAGAATAGTCCAATGGCGGAGGAAGTCATTTTTGCGATTGAATCGCTAAAAAATTGGCAAATCCGCCGGTGTGGATGAAATCCGGCCAGAAATGCTTAAGGCAATGGGTAAAGAGAGAGTTTTATGGCTCTCTCGTGTTATTAAAGTGGCCTGGGAACGCGGTGAGACACCTGGCGATTGGCAAACTGGGGTGATTGTTCCACTTTTCAAGAAGGGGGACAAAAGAGATTGCTCCAACTACAGGGGCATATCTCTTTTAAGTATCCCCGGGAAAGTCTATGCTCAGGTGTTGGAGGCGCGTTCTAGAGCTATGGTCGAGCGCAGGATGGGGGATGAACAGTGCGGCTTTCGTCCCGGCAGAAGTACAACCGACCAGCTTTTCACTCTAAGAATGGTACTTGAGAAGGCTTGGGAGTATGCCAAACCCATCTACAGTTGTTGTAGGAAAAAGCATATGACCGAGTCCCTAGAGGTAAACTCTGGAGTGTCCTGCAGGAGTGTGGGATTGGTGGTCCTCTTCTGAGGGCCATTCAGTCTCTATATACAAACTGTAGCAGCTGTGTTCGGGTAAACGGTGCTAAATCAACACCTTTCACCGTGGGCGTTGGACTTCGCTAAGGGTGTGTCTTGTCACCTCTCCTTTTTATTGTATATATGGACTGGATGTTACAGCGCAGCCGAGGTGAGGAATGTTTCACATTGGGAGAGTCTTTTTGCTGATGACTTCGTTATCCTCACATCCTCCCAGACGGAACTCCAACGCGTACTCGATAGGTATTTGGCCTTATGTGCTGATGCTGGAATGAGGGTTAACGTGGACAAATCGGAAGTTACGGTAATTTCCAGAACGCCTGTTCAATGCACTCTGCATGTTACTGGAGTCCCATTGAAGCAGGTGGAGAAGTTTAAGTATCTCGGGGTCTTTTTCACGAGTGATGGAAGGAGTAATGCTGAGCTTTCCTGTAGGATTGGTCAACCTGGGTCAGTTTTGACACAGCTTGGTAGTTCTGTAATCAGAAAGGCCGAGATTGGTGTCAAAGCCAAGTTAGCGGTTTTCAACTCAGTATTTGTTCCAACCCTCACCTATGGTCATGCTAATTTGAGAATAAGATCGTTAGTGCAAGCTGCTGAGATGAGATTTCTTCGTGCTATTGTGGGAATTACTCGCCGGGATAGGGTGATAAACACGGCAGTGAGCGAGGAACTCAACATTGAGCAGCTGCTTCTTCGAACGGAAAGGGCTATGCTTCGGTGGTTTGATCACGTGGCACGAATGTCCCCATCATCACGACTTCCGAGGTGGGCGTTGAATGCGATTCCATCAGGTAGGCGACCGCTTGGCAGACCTAGGACGAGGTGGTTGGAGGAGTCGATGGCGGAGGATCGAGTTGCCTGGAGATCTCTCGTGCGTGGTTAAACCCCGCGACCCTCTAGTGGATCCAGCGGGTCCGAAGATGATGATGATGATGATGCCTTGTTACTCAACAATATGCGCTTTACTTGGTTTAAATTCTGTATTTGCTGTATTTGTTTTAAAGAACATACATTTAACCCTCAAACTGCATCAATAGCTTTTTCATTTTGCTTCCCAATTTTCTAGACCAGGCTTTTAATTAAGACCACCTTTTGAAGGGGGTATTTCAATGTTTGATGGGCTGTAACAAAAGAAATTTTAAATTCTATGGCGGGGACCAACTTTTTCTGAAAGCTAGAAGTATTCTCTTAACCATAACCGGGTTGGGCCCAAATCTCCAGAACGAGGCGATTTCTCTTGCTATACATGTGTTTTTTTTTTTCAAATTCATTTTTTATTTCTATAATTCATAACAGACTTACATACTAGACAAAATGCTTAAAATTAGTTGGACGCACAATGTTTATATTTATATTTTTAACTTACTTGCCCTCGACGGGCACTCTAAGCTAAACTAAATCTTAGAATACGTCTGTCGACTTAACCTACATGATTAAATAAAAGTAAATTAGCATGAACAAATTAAGATTAAGAAAATTGCAAAAAAAACTTAGTACCTTAGCTACCTCAACATAACTACCTTAAACTAATCATACATACATATAGATCTGTATATTTTAAAATATATGCTCGTATATATACATATATGTATGTATGGCCTTAAAATATTTACATTTGTATACGCATCTGTACACTAATGTGCATATATATTTTTTTTTATACATTTTTTGTCACATATATACAACTTACGACTTAAAAACCTTAAAAACTACCCTAAGCTACGTAAGTCGGCCATAGGCTGCCTGCTAGAGTACCACCTCCCTCTGCAAGACGGTGATCGACTACCGGTACTACCCCGGGTCTAAAGGGTTCGACGATGGATTCCCTCGCTACCCATCCACCAGAATTTTCGATGCTGCATTGATACCGCCGTACTAAAGCGGCAGAGACCTTCCTCAGCTCGTTGTGCGACGGAAAGTTCGTGGTTGAGTCGCCCATCCACAGTTGAACGGGCGATTTGAAGAGGAGCGGTACCGCATTTTCATTTTGAATCAGATCGTACTTATCGGAATGGAGGAAAGCTTCTGGAGGACGAAGCCGTTATAACGTACCCTCTCGTGGTATTGAGGATTGGGGTAGTAAGCTCGAGCTCGAGAACGAGATCAAGTTATTGATCGAGTTCATCGCTCTGGCAGTATGACCTCGAAATTGTCCACTCGTATCAGGTTCGCCCTGTTGTATAAAACCTCATTGGAGTATAATTTTCTGTACTGGGACTCTGGTGTTCTGTAAAGGCGAAGGCAAGCCCTAAGACAAGCCCTCTCAAACACCCGAATCTTTTCCATCAAGCTTGCACTCACGTTGAACCACACGGGACAGCCATAGGTGAGCATTGGCCGGATGAGGGCCATGTAGCAGATTACCTTCACCCTCGCATCGAGTTGGCTGTTGTAAAATAGTCTCTTTGTAAGAGCGAAAGCCCTTCGAGCTCGAGCTAGAGCACCATCTACATGTTTGTTAAAATATTGATATTGATCTAGCCAGATCCCCAGGTATCTGACTACAGTCCTTTGCGCATAGGACTATAGTTGAGAACTTTCGCCAATTCTTTTTTGTACCCGCCGAAGCCTTACGCAACGGGGTCCTGAACAGTATGGTTTCCGACTTCTGGAAGTTGATATTCAACATCCAGTCATCGCAACTTCTCATGAATGAGTCGAAGTCACCCTGCGCGAGAGTGGTGATATCATCAATCTCGTTACCTGATCTGTACACAATCAAGTCGTCGGCGTACGCAATTACATGAGGAAGAGAACTTATCAGATCGTTCAAGAAAATGTTTTACAGGATCGGCGAATTGACAGCACCCTGTTAGAAACAATTTTTGACTTCAAAGATACCAGCAGAGATCACATTGCCATTCTTGACGACGAAACTTCTATCGGTAAGCATGTTAAACAGTAGGTACAGCAGTGGTTTACTTATGCCTAGCCCATTGAGCTTGTAAAAAAGTCCTTCTAACCATACGGTGTCGAAGGCCTTCTCCAGGTCAATCAGGCAAGCACCCGTACATTGTTTCTTGCTCTTGTTCCATTGGATCTCCAACACCAAATTCGAGAATGGTTATCCCGAACAATATGTTTGTTCTCTGTCCAGGTGACCTTGCTGATGCTCGGAAGGATTCCAACTGACTTTATCTTCTTTAGTGATTCGAAGACCGCTTGTCTTCGATATGAACGGAGGATGAACCCCTTCTTCGCCGATGACATTGTCTGCCATGTTATCGTCATTGAACACGACAAAGCCGATGTTCTCAGATCGCCATTGTTGCATATCTGCTCGAAGTTGCGAGTTGCTAGATTGTACGTGATTCTCCAGGTCGTGGTTCGGGCGAACACTCACATTCACATTATACACTTCCTGAAAGACCGCGCCTAGTACCTCCATTTTTTCTTGCGGATCTTCTACCACAAAGAAGTTTTCGTCGAGTACGGCGTTGGATCAATACCTGCTGTAGTCAGTATTTGTTCGTTGTCCGTCGTTCTGGAGAGCTCAAGACAAGGAAGATCGCTATGCTTACTACGAAATAACTTATTTATCTGCGGGAACATGATCGGGTTGCTGGATCTTACAGCCCGAATCTTATTGTTCCAATGCATGTTGACAGAAAGTCTGTAGTTCTGAACAATTAATGTTTGAATGTTTTTGATGAGCGATATCAGTGTCCTAATTTCCACATCACGTCTGTACAGGGTTTTCAATCGTGACATTAGTCCACTTTTCTGTTGGTGGAGCGCGTCAATTGTCGCATTGTGGTACAAGTTTTCGTTGTTTGTTCGTGTATACCGTGGTATCGAACTGTCCATCGTTCATTTTATTGTCTTGTCCAATTGTATAAGATACATGTGAATCTCCTCGTTTGACAAGTTTCTATTGGATGGTATGTGGAGCGCATTCGAGGAGACTGTTCTCGTCATTTGTCTGGAGAATCGTGTCCAGTGTGTCCTACTGTAATTGTACGAATACGTTTGAACAAACTCTCCTAATTCCGCAATATCGTTGGGGATCTTGATTTCTGCACTGAATCCGCAATGGTCACTGAGATACACGAAAGTGTTCAAACAGTTTACCGTTTGTGAGTTTGTGTCTGTCAGCTGCCGTCTTGCGTCGTCTAAGTTGCTTTTAAATCGAGTCTATACTCGACACTATGCAAGCAATACCAGCCTGTCGCCTCTACTATTGGACACTGTGTTTCCCCAATATCCATGTCGGGCATTTATGTCCCCGGCCAAAATGAAATAGTTCTCCTCCGAGTCCAGTCTTAGACATCGAAAGAGTGAATCAAGCTCTGATATAGTCGTTCTAGAACTAGAGGAGCCACTGCGGAGAGAAATGCACACGATGCAGGCCTCCAACTCCTGAAACCGTCGTACTTCACTACTATACACTACTTTGTGTTTAATGTTATTTTTAATGAAGATCGCAACACCGCCTCTGCCATTGGAGTTGGGTCGGTCTCTTCTAATAACATTATATTCCTTTATTACGCCAATATTTAAGAGTGGTTTAAGACAAATAGTTGAAAAATATCGGCCTATATCAACGCTTTCAGCAATCCCAAAATTGTTTTAAAAGTATTGTTAAAGATAAGGTTTTTTTGGCTCTGTTCGCGGTAGATCATGTGCTACTAATTTAACTTTATTGGAAAACTATGACAGTTTTGAAAATCGGTTATAAGTTAACATACTCTACACTGACTTTACGAAAGCTTTTTATTCTATCAAAAGCAATTTACTTTTAGCTAAACTTAAATCATTAGGTTTCCACTCGTCTATGCTGACGTGGTTTTCAAGTTATTTAAGTAATAGAAAACAATTGGTGAAGGCCGATAGTTTAACATCGTAATATAAGTAACTTCTGGCGTTCCCCAAGGTAGTCATCTCGGCCCGCTGCTGTCCATTATTTTTATGAATGATGTTCACGAAGTATTTAATTTTTACGAGGTTTAAACATTCGCTGACGATTTAAAAACGTTTGCAAGCTTCAAAAATCTTAATGACTGTATTCGTTCAGTTTCTTCGCCTTGATGAAGTTAAGGATCTAGGGGTAATATTTGACAGGAAATTAAATTTTTCACTGCATCATGATTATGCCATATCTAAATCAAATTCTTTGTTGGGATTTTTAAAACCGAATAGTAAAGACTTTCATGAAATGTATAGCCTTAAAACTATATACTGCTCGTTAGTAAGGCCTCATTTAGAATACTCTTCGATTGTTTGGGAATTCCCGAAAAGTGCTCAAGGACTAGATTCGAAATAGTTGAAAAGATCTTCACGAGGTATGCCATCCGTAAAATAAACATGTTTGATGAACTTCCTTCTTATGACGAAATGCAAGGTCATTGGCTTGCAAACTTTAAGTTTCAGGCGGAAGGCATCTTCTGTCATGTTTATTCGAGACATAATCAATTATCATATAAATTCACCTGGATATATATGCTCCCCAAAGATCTCTTCGGGTTAGAAATACACTTATCGATAGAAGGCATAGAACAATTTACGGTTGCAATGAGCCTGTTACTATGTGCATAAGAACATTTAATGAACTCTGCAACGAAATTGATTTTAGGTTATCTCGTTTGGAAAATTGTGTTTTTTCATTGATTATGGATTTTATTGTTTATTGAAGTAATCTGTGACATACAAAATTGGTAGATGATCATTAGTCACGCAACAAACATCTGTTGTGTAAAGCGATACTGAGGGCATAGACTAAGAGAATTATTTGGTAAATAGGAAGCAAGTAGTAAAAATGTTCAACTGTAAATCTTCAAAAGTAATATCCGTCCCATCAGGAGTTCCTTAAGGTAGCCATCTTGGCTCATTACTGTTTTCAATTTTTATAAACGAACTACCATCAGTGTTAAAATATGCATCAGGATTATTATTTGCTGATGATTTTAAAATATTTTCAATAATTAAAAGGGCCAATGATTGTATCCTGATACAAAATGATATTAATGCGATTGTTGATTGGTGCAACTGTAATTCTTTATCATTTAATATAAAAAAATGTAATAGCTTATCACATTTTCGATCTGAAACTGTAATTTTACATGAATATAAAGTTGTTTTGGAAAGAGTCTCGGAAGTGAAAGATCTCGGAATAGTTTTTGATGAACATTTAAACTTCTCCGTACAAATGGATTTTATGTTTTCAAAAGCAAACTTAATGTTAAGATTTCTTAAGATAAATTGCTCTAAATTCTCTAATCCTTACGCAATTAAAGCTGTTTATATTTCACTTGTCAGTCCTCATTTGCAATATCCTTCAGTTGTATGGGATCCACATTCTGCGGTTTCAAAAACTCGGATCGGGAAAATTCAAAAGGTATTCACGAGATTAGTAAGGCAATAGTGGAATATAGGTGAAATGCCTTGTAGTGCCTCACTGATAAAGTACCTTTCCTAGGCGGAAACCAAGAGTGGTTACACGCATACGGTGGGAGAAACTACAGAACAATGAGTTGCAGCTAAATTTTGCACGGCACATATTTGAAAGGTATCAGCGACTTCCAACTGTTCTATCGCATGTAGAGGAAAAATGGCGACTGTTTTCAACAGCAGTCATTGCCTCTGCACGGGATGTTTCTGGAGTGAAGCGGCTTGGAGTGGCGGCTGGTGGTGAGAAAAGAACTGCGTGGTTTAAAACACCCGGAGTTCAAGAAGCCATCAGAGAGAAGAAGAAGACCTACAGAGACTGGATTCTCTTGGGGGACTCTGCTTCTCGTTACCGGTACACTAAGGCGCGAAGAACCTGCAAATTAGCTGTGCGAGCAGCTAAAGAGCAGTTTTGGAAGGAGTTCGGCGAGAAGCTGGAAAGCGAGCATAGATCTGCGAAAAAGGTGTTCTGGCAAACCATTCGCCGACTCAGAGGAAGGAAATTCAACATCATCGAAGGAGTCAAATCCAAAGATGGGGTGTTGCTTTCCAATGAGGCGGACATCTTGGGCAGATGGAGCGAGCACTTTTCGGAGCTGCTCAATCCCGAACAGGGCACTGAGGATGACAGACCCTTAGTCTTGAGTGGGGCGGAGAATAGTCCAATGGCGGAGGAAGTCATTTTTGCGATTGAATCGCTAAAAAATTGGCAAATCCGCCGGTGTGGATGAAATCCGGCCAGAAATGCTTAAGGCAATGGGTAAAGAGGGAGTTTTATGGCTCTCTCGTGTCATTAAAGTGGCCTGGGAACGCGGTGAGACAAATGGCGATTGGCAAACTGGGGTGATTGTTCCACTTTTCAAGAAGGGGGACAAAAGAGATTGCTCCAACTACAGGGGCATATCTCTTTTAAGTATCCCCGGGAAAGTCTATGCTCAGGTGTTGGAGGCGCGTTCTAGAGCTATGGTCGAGCGCAGGATGGGGGATGAACAGTGCGGCTTTCGTCCCGGCAGAAGTACAACCGACCAGCTTTTCACTCTAAGAATGGTACTTTAGAAGGCTTGGGAGTATGCCAAACCCATCTACAGTTGTTGTAGGAAAAAGCATATGACCGAGTCCCTAGAGGTAAACTCTGGAGTGTCCTGCAGGAGTGTGGGTTTGGTGGTCCTCTTCTGAGGGCCATTCAGTCTCTATATACAAACTGTAGCAGCTGTGTTCGGGTAAACGGTGCTAAATCAACACCTTTCACCGTGGGCGTTGGACTTCGCTAAGGGTGTGTCTTGTCACCTCTCCTTTTTATTGTATATATGGACTGGATGTTACAGCGCAGCCGAGGTGAGGAATGTTTCACATTGGGAGAGTCTTTTTGCTGATGACTTCGTTATCCTCACATCCTCCTAGACGGAACTCCAACGCGTACTCGATAGGTTTGTGGCCTTATGTGCTGATGCTGGAATGAAGGTTAACGTGGACAAATCGGAAGTTACGGTAATTTCCAGAACGCCTGTTCAATGCACTCTGCATGTTACTGGAGTCCCATTGAAGCAGGTGGAGAAGTTTAAGTATCTCGGGGTCTTTTTCACGAGTGATGGAAGGAGTAATGCTGAGCTTTCCTGTAGGATTGGTTAACCTGGGTCAGTTTTGACACAGCTTGGTAGTTCTGTAATCAGAAAGGCCGAGATTGGTGTCAAAGCCAAGTTAGCGGTTTTCAACTCAGTATTTGTTCCAACCCTCACCTATGGTCATGCTAATTTGAGAATAAGATCGTTAGTGCAAGCTGCTGAGATGAGATTTCTTCGTGCTATTGTGGGAATTACTCGCCGGGATAGGGTGATAAACACGGCAGTGAGCGAGGAACTCAACATTGAGCAGCTGCTTCTTCGAACGGAAAGGGCTATGCTTCGGTGGTTTGATCACGTGGCACGAATGTCCCCATCATCACGACTTCCGAGGTGGGCGTTGAATGCGATTCCATCAGGTAGGCGACCGCTTGGCAGACCTAGGACGAGGTGGTTGGAGGAGTCGATGGCGGAGGATCGAGTTGCCTGGAGATCTCTCGTGCGTGGTTAAGCCCCGCGACCCTCTAGTGGATCCAGCGGGTCCGAAGATGATGATGATGCCTTGTTACTCAACAATATGCGCTTTACTTGGTTTAAATTCTGTATTTGCTGTATTTGTTTTAAAGAACATACATTTAACCCTCAAACTGCATCAATAGCTTTTTCATTTTGCTTCCCAATTTTCTAGACCAGGCTTTTAATTAAGACCACCTTTTGAAGGGGGTATTTCAATGTTTGATGGGCTGTAACAAAAGAAATTTTAAATTCTATGGCGGGGACCAACTTTTTCTGAAAGCTAGAAGTATTCTCTATCGACGGTGCGAAAACCATAACCGGGTTGGGCCCATATCTCCAGAACGAGGCGATTTCTCTTGCTATACATGTGTTTTTTTTTTTCAAATTCATTTTTTATTTCTACAATTCATAACAGACTTACATACTAGACAAAATGCTTAAAATTAGTTGGACGCACAATGTTTATATTTATATTTTTAACTTACTGGCCCTCGACGGGCACTCTAAGCTAAACTAAATCTTAGAATACGTCTGTCGACTTAACCTACATGATTAAATAAAAGTAAATTAGCATGAACAAATTAAGATTAAGAAAATTGCAAAAAAAACTTAGTACCTCAGCTACCTCAACATAACTACCTTAAACTAATCATACATACATATAGATCTGTATATTTTAAAATATATGCTCGTATATATACATATATGTATGTATGGCCTTAAAATATTTACATTTGTATACGCATCTGTACACTAATGTGTATATATAATTTTTTTTTATACATTTTTTGTCACATATATACAACTTACGACTTAAAAACCTTAAAAACTACCCTAAGCTACGTAAGTCGGCCATAGGCTGCCTGCTAGAGTACCACCTACCTCTGCAAGACGGTGACCGACTACCGGTACTACCCCGGGTCTAAAGAGTTCGACGATGGATTCCCTCGCTACCCATCCACCAGAATTTTCGATGCTGCATTGCAACATCCCGCCTTGATACCGCCGTACTAAAGCGGCAGAGACCTTCCTCAGCTCGTTGTGCGACGGAAAGTTCGTGGTTGAGTCGCCCATCCACAGTTGAACGGGCGATTTGAAGAGGAGCGGTACCGCATTTTCATTTTGAATCAGATCGTACTTATCGAAATGGAGGAAAGCTTCTGGGGGACGAAGCCGTTATAACGTACCCTCTCGTGGTATTGAGGATTGGGGTAGTAAGCCCCCGAGATCAAGTTATTGATCGAGTTCATCGCTCTGACAGTATGACCTCGAAATTGTCCACTCGTATCAGGTTCGCCCTGTTGTATAAAACCTCATTGGAGTATAATTTTCTGTACTGGGACTCTGGTGTTCTGTAAAGGCGAAGGCAAGCCCTAAGACAAGCCCTCTCAAACACCCGAATCTTTTCCATCAAGCTTGCACTCACGTTGAACCACACGGGACAGCCATAGGTGAGCATTGGCCGGATGAGGGCCATGTAGCAGATTACCTTCACCCTCGCATCGAGTTGGCTGTTGTAAAATAGTCTCGTTGTAAGAGCGAAAGCCCTTCGAGCTCGAGCTAGAGCACCATCTACATGTTTGTTAAAATATTGATATTGATCTAGCCAGATCCCCAGGTATCTGACTACAGTCCTTTGCGCATAGGACTATAGTTGAGAACTTTCGCCAATTCTTTTTTGTACCCGCCGAAGCCTTACACAACGGGGTCCTGAACAGTATGGTTTCCGACTTCTGAAAGTTGATATTCAACATCCAGTCATCGCAACTTCTCATGAATGAGTCGAAGTCACCCTGCGCGAGAGTGGTGATATCATCAATCTCGTTACCTGATCTGTACACAATCAAGTCGTCGGCGTACGCAATTACATGAGGAAGAGAACTTATCAGATCGTTCAAGAAAATGTTTTACAGGATCGGCGAATTGACAGCACCCTGTTAGAAACAATTTTTGACTTCAAAGATACCAGCAGAGATCACATTGCCATTCTTGACGACGAAACTTCTATCGGTAAGCATGTTAAACAGTAGGTACAGCAGTGGTTTACTTATGCCTAGCCCATTGAGCTTGTAAAAAAGTCCTTCTAACCATACGGTGTCGAAGGCCTTCTCCAGGTCAATCAGGCAAGCACCCGTACATTGTTTCTGGCTCTTGTTCCATTGGATCTCCAACACCAAATTCGAGAATTGGTTATCCCGAATAATATGTTTGTTCTCTGTCCAGGTGACCTTGCTGATGCTCGGAAGGATTCCAACTGACTTTATCTTCTTTAGTGATTCGAAGACCGCTTGTCTTCGATATGAACGGAGGATGAACCCCTTCTTCGCCGATGACATTGTCTGCCATGTTATCGTCATTGAACACGACAAAGCCGATGTTCTCAGATCGCCATTGTTGCATATCTTCTCGAAGTTGCGAGTTGCTAGATTGTACGTGATTCTCCAGGTCGTGGTTCGGGCGAACACTCACATTCACCTTATACACTTCCTGAAAGACCGCGCCTAGTACCTCCATTTTTTCTTGCGGATCTTCTACCACAAAGAAGTTTTCGTCGAGTACGGCGTTGGATCAATACCTGCTGTAGTCAGTATTTGTTCGTTGTCCGTCGTTCTGGAGGGAACATGATCGGGTTGCTGGATCTTACAGCCCGAATCTTATTGTTCCAATGCATGTTGACAGAAAGTCTGTAGTTCTGAACAATTAATGTTTGAATGTTTTTGATGAGCGATATCAGTGTCCTAATTTCCACATCACGTCTGTACAGGGTTTTCAATCGTGACATTAGTCCACTTTTCTGTTGGTGGAGCGCGTCAATTGTCGCATTGTGGTACAAGTTTTCGTTGTTTGTTCGTGTATACCGTGGTATCGTACTGTCCATCGTTCATTTTATTGTCTCGTCCAATTGTATAAGATACATGTGAATCTCCTCGTTTGACAAGTTTCTATTGGATGGTATGTGGAGCGCATTCGAGGAGACTGTTCTCGTCATTTGTCTGGAGAATCGTGTCCAGTGTGTCCTACTGTAATTGTACGAATACGTTTGAACAAACTCTCCTAATTCCGCAATATCGTTGGGGATCTTGATTTCTGCACTGAGTCCGCAATGGTCACTGAGATACACGAAAGTGTTCAAACAGTTTACCGTTTGTGAGTTTGTGTCATCTAAGTTGCTTTCAAATCGAGTCTATACTCGACACTATGCAAGCAATACCAGCCTGTCCCCTCTACTATTGGACACTGTGTTTCCCCAATATCCATGTCGGGCATTTATGTCCCCGGCCAAAATGAAATAGTTCTCCTCCGAGTCCAGTCTTAGACATCGAAAGAGTGAATCAAGCTCTGATATAGTCGTTCTAGAACTAGAGGAGCCACTGCGGAGAGAAATGCACACGATGCAGGCCTCCAACTCCTGAAACCGTCGTACTTCACTACTATACACTACTTTGTGTTTAATGTTATTTTTAATGAAGATCGCAACACCGCCTCTGCCATTGGAGTTGGGTCGGTTTCTTCTAATAACATTGTATTCCTTTATTACGCCAATATTTAAGAGTTGTTTAAGACAAATAGTTGAAAAATATCGGCCTATATCAACGCTTTCAGCAATCCCAAAATTGTTTTAAAAGTATTGTTAAAGATAAGGTTTTTTCCGCGGTTAAAGAAATTATTTGCAGTAATCAACATGGCTCTGTTCGCGGTAGATCATGTGCTACTAATTTAACTTTATTGGAAAACGATGACAGTTTTGAAAATCGGTTATAAGTTGACATACTCTACACTGACTTTACGAAAGCTTTTTATTCTATCAAAAGCAATTTACTTTTAGCTAAACTTAAATCATTAGGTTTCCACTCGTCTATGCTGACGTGGTTTTCAAGTTATTTAAGTAATAGAAAACAATTGGTGAAGGCCGATAGTTTAACATCGTAATATAAGTAACTTCTGGCGTTCCCCAAGGTAGTCAACTCGGCCCGCTGCTGTCCATTATTTTTATGAATGATGTTCACGAAGTATTTAATTTTTACGAGGTTTAAACATTCGCTGACGATTTAAAAACGTTTGCAAGCTTCAAAAATCTTAATGACTGTATTCGTTCAGTTTCTTCGCCTTGATGAAGTTAAGGATCTAGGTGATGATGTATTTGACAGGAAATTAAATTTTTCACTGCATCATGATATGCCATATCTAAATCAAATTCTTTGTTGGGATTTTTAAAACCGAATAGTAAAGACTTTCATGAAATGTATAGCCTTAAAACTATATACTGCTCGTTAGTAAGGCCTCATTTAGAATACTCTTCGATTGTTTGGGATTTCCCGAAAAGTGCTCAAGGACTAGATTCGAAATAGTTAAAAAGATCTTCACGAGGTATGCCATCCGTAAAATAAACATGTTTGATGAACTTCCTTCTTATGACGAAATGCAAGGTCATTGGCTTGCAAACTTTAAGTTTCAGGCGGAAGGCATCTTCTGTCATGTTTATTCGAGACATAATCAATTATCATATAAATTCACCTGAATATATATGCTCCCCAAAGATCTCTTCGGGTTAGAAATACACTTATCGATAGAAGGCATAGAACAATTTACGGTTGCAATGAGCCTATTACTATGTGCATAAGAACATTTAATGAACCCTGCAACGAAATTGATTTTAGGTTATCTCGTTTGGAAAATTGTGTTTTTTCATTGATTTTGGATTAATAATTTTATTGTTTATTGAAGTAATCTGTGACATACAAAATTGGTAGATGATCATTAGTCACGCAACAAACATCTGTTGTGTAAAGCGATACTGAGGGCATAGACTAAGAGAATTATTTGGTAAATAGGAAGCAAGTAGTAAAAATGTTCAACTGTAAATCTTCAAAAGTAATATCTTGGCTCATTACTGTTTTCAATTTTTATAAACGAACTACCATCAGTGTTAAAATATGCATCAGGATTATTATTTGCTGATGATTTTAAAATATTTTCAATAATTAAAAGTGCCAATGATTGTATCCATACACAAAATTTATATATTAATGCGATTGTTGATTGGTGCAACTGTAATTCTTTATCATTTAATATAAAAAAATGTAATAGCTTATCAGTTTTTCGATCTGAAACTGTAATCTTACATGAATATAAAGTTTCCAGTATTGTTTTGGAAAGAATCTTGGAAGTGAAAAATCTCAGAATAGTTTTTGATGAACATTTAAACTTTTCCGTACAAATGGATTTTATGGTTTCAAAAGGATTTCTCGAGAGAAATTGCTGTTAATTATCTAATCCTTACGCAATTAAAGCTGTTTATATTTCACTTGTCAGTCCTCATTTGCAATATGCTTCAGTTGTATGGGATCCACATTATGCGGTTTCAAAAACTCGGATCGAAAAAATTCAAAAGGCATTCACGAGATTCTTAGTGAGGCAATTAAAAAAAAGTGGAAAAGTGGAATTTAGGTGAATTGCCTTGTTACTCAACAATATGCGCTTTAATTGGTTTAAATTCTCTTGAAAATCGTCGGCTTGTCTAACCACATTAAATGCACAGAGTTACTAAAATTGTTAAATTTATATGTTCCAAGAAGAAATATTCGAGATAGATAATTGTTTTATGTACATTTGCATAGAAGCAAAAAAAAAGTAGATTTAAGCCTTGAAAGAAATGTATAAAAATTGTTATTAAATACAATTGTAAATATAATCTATCAATCTGTAAGGGGCAACCCCATAGATGAAGAAATAAATAAAGAGAACGTAGTGATTTGGGTGTGCCCTGTGATGCAAAATAAAAAAAATATCAGTGAGTAACGTGGATATTTAACTTTATACGTGGATTCGGTGCACTAAAGTTACTACAATACCTCTGGCTGATATATACACACGTATGCATCTTTGAATAAACGTCACTGAGGTATTGGTTTTGTGGTGGCTTAATAGTTAGGTCTCAATTCAATAAGGTAAACAATTTTGTTCACTAATAAACACATTTCTTTCAATCAGCCTTTTTTGCGATCGTTTAGAAGTATTTGAAGTTATGTGTTAATGGGTACATACTACTCAAACTAGTAGGTTGGCCATTGTTCACGCATTCATACATATTACATGACGCAACGTTAGAATATTTGCATACATATGTACGTGTATGAATATGCATGAGTTCTCTTCTGACTTTGTTCGAGACCATCATAAAAAATAGCCAATGTTAATAAAAAGCTAAAAACAAAGGCAGATAAGGACACAAAAAAAGCTCGTTATACCCAAGCCTTTCGAACTTTCAATTTCGGTGGAAAGAAATATTCTTATTATTATTTTAAAAGTTGAACAACTCTCTACGCGCATGTCGCACAACTTTGGTGGTAAAACTTTCACATGTCCTTAATAGCACGGTTATGGTTTGAAGTCAGAAAATGATTCAGTACCTACACATGTAAGTATAGTTCTATCTTAACTCGTAAAATTGAACCTGCGCATTAACGTCTTGTCATCCACATGAACGATGATGAATGTAGATTACCAAAAAGAATCCAAAGGGCAATGTTTTGACGCGAACGTTTCAAAGCTCATTTCCTTGCTTGTGTTGTAGCGAAAAGAGTAATCGTGTATCCTTAAATAATAAGCTATTTCTACATAAAATATTAAGATAGATAGTAATGTAAATAAAATTCAATGTCGAAAATATCGGTTTGAATACGAACTATGGGGATTCTCAGAAATGTGGACGGTTTGTTGTGTTTTTAGAAACGATATGGCATGGTTCTGCAAAATTGTTATAATACCGCGTATTTGCTACGTATATTTTTATGGCACGTCTTCTTAATCAAAAGTTGAATGTAACTATTAAATAACTATTTTATTTATCAATGTAATAGTTAATGGCTTGGTATATTACAGAAGCTTTTCATTCAACGAAAATATTACTTTTGTATTAATTTGTTAAATTGTGTAAATTAAACACTTAGTTTGTAAATTCCAAATAAAATTGATTAAACGAATTAACACAATGGAAACGTATAACTATATAACATGCATTATAGTATTTATAGCACATACAATTATGTGAACATATATTCATATTGTCAAAATAATGATTTAAAACGAATGAGCTTTTGTTATTATATTTTGTCACTGTCTCGACGCTGGTAGTGCTATTTTGTATTCAACTTTGCGCATGTATCGATTGGCGTATACTTACAACTATGGCGACAATAATAGAAATTGTGAATGGTATAGGACACGAGTACGTCCAAGATCCCGAACTGCAACAAGACAACTGTCAGTGGCAGCTGACTTGGTTGTTGCAGTGTTGCAATGCTTACATATATGTTTTACCCTTTTTGAAAGCGAATTCCTATGCAGTTTCCATAAGTGTCCATACTTCGATATCGTATGGGAATTTAACTAATTTAAAGTATTAACGAATAAGTTCATAGCTATTCTATGCTAAAATCTTGTATTCTCAACAAGGAGAAATATATTATTAATACATGCCTTCACATATGGCAATATCATCATGACATCATCAAGGCTGATACACGACTTTTGCTTGCAGCTTAAAAGACATTTATGAATGGACAACTACCGGAAAAAGGTTTGTCAAATTTTTGTATTATTTTTTTAAAAAATTTAGTAACATCTTTAATTTTCTTGGATCAAACGTGACGTTTTGCTTTTGAGAAATCATATATGTACAATATAACACGAGTTGTTGACCAAGCTTGGATATATAACTTAAATTTCCTTTTCGCAAGTCCTGAATTAGTAACTTCAATTGGATATTAATAACTCAACTATGACATTCTTCCATACATACTTATGTAATATAAATCAAAGGTCAACATAAAAATGCTAGTTTTTCTTACTGCCACCTCCACCATTGAAGCTCTAAAATTATATCACTTATTTCCTTCTACGTTTTGTACGTTCCAGATAAGAGGATAATACCTAATACAAGTGATGACGCTACAATATTATAAGCAACATTCTCAGTTTGTTAATTTTTCGATTAGACGTACATACATATATCAGGCTAATAAATGGATATCTTCTCTCTATCCCTCAAGTACGAATGAATCGTATAAGACTGTCTAGCTCTTAATATATAATATTAAAGTCATCCATGAAATCTTTTTTGTTTTAGCTTTCCACAATAAATTATATTACTTTAAGACTAGAAATCAAATACATATATATTATACATATGCATATAGAGATATTCGAGATCCCATTTGTCCATTTGACAACCCAATTATCCACACCTAATAGTAGCCGAAACCGCCTTCTCCCCACATATGTTCTTTGTTATTTGCCTTCCATTCAGTTCATATTTCAAGTTTACTTGTACACAACAATTCAAATTCAAAATATAAACGGCGACAGATGTTTCTTCAAACTAAACAAATAACAGAAAGTCATTTACTAGAAAACAAAAATATTTTTTTTTTCTGTCATGAAAAGCAAAAGCTAAGTCTAACTAGTAGTTTAAGTCACCAAGGTAGGCTTTTAATAACATAAGCGACAGAGAAATACATTAAAACATTTCCAATACATTTGTTGGGTGAAATAAGAGTATGCTGTGCTAGTTGCCATTATTTTCCCGTTACTGGAATATTTTTTATTACTTTGTATGGATTCGTACATTCACCAAACGATATGGTAGCTATATTCCACAGTTATAAATATAAATACATATTGTTTTAATTGAATATATTATAACATATGAACAGAAATAGTTTGCATTATTCACTGTCTTGTAACATGTTTAAATAAACAACGAATAGCTCTTACTAAAATCGAAATCGAAAACTAAAAAGAATTCGTTAAATGACGACTAAACACTTCATAAACGCTATTAGCAAAACGAGTACATCATATTCAAAATCAAATCAAAAAATCTCGTGTTCCACTGAGAGATCTGGCCATACACTGCGTGTGTATCTTAATTTGGAGTATTTGTATTTATTTTTCTATTCTTACTACTTTTTATTTTACTGCTTCTTTGATGGCATTTTACCGCTTCCACTATTCTTGGATTGTATGTCTGTCTTCGAAGTTTCTCTATCGTTCTCTATCTCTATCTATCTATAAGTGCTATGTTGCGATTGTAGCTTTCAGCATACCACTTTCCTATTGAACCTTTCAGTATTTACTACGGTGCAACTGAAGTGACTGGGTTGTTGAGCTTATTCTCACTTAAATTTTCGACTAAGCTTTACATTGAGTTTTATTACTTTATTAGTTTCATAAGAAGAAACACTTCTTAAAACAACTTTATAGTACTACAATTGAAGTGACTGGTGTTGTGCTTATTCTCGACTAAATTGTCGTCTAAGCTTTAGTTTTATTTTTTTTACTTTATTAGTTTCATAAGAAGAAACACTTCTTAAATCATTTTCTCTTAATAATACTACAATATACATGTCGAACGTTAATTTCATTTTTAACATTCGTATCAAGATAGCTGTACAATTAAGCACGTTTATACAAAATACAATTTTGGCAAACGAAAATCTCCTCCATTTCTTAAATTATAATAGTTTTAGTAATTTCCTTGTAGATAGATAGGAATAAACCCATTTTTTAGCTTAAAAATAAAATTAAAGCATTTAGAACAAGTCGTTGTCTAATATTCATCTATTTTAGCTCATTTAGCATTACTGTTCTATATGTTCTTAATTCACATTTCAGAATACATCTCATTGCTTTGTTTTGTAAAATTTGCAGGTTGTACTACCCACATACAAATATTACCGATTAACAATAATTAAGATTGGTAGAAAAATGATAGAATTGTAGATTGTAAACGCACATACTTTTTTAAATATATTTTCTAAATCTGTAAATAAAGTGTATTTTTGTCCATAATTATGCCATAGTACACATTCAATATTACTGTTATTTATTTGAACATTAATTTTTGAAATATTGTTACCAATACACATGCGTCTGGCTTTTGATACATTAACTTATTTTTACACAACCATTTGTCCAAATTATTCCCATCTTCAATAAGTCTTAGTTTACAGAGATTGATATTATTACCAACAATATAAATAAGTGTTCGAAACATGATCACTTAAGAGGTTGAAGTAGTTCTTGTTCTTGTAAGTATAACTTATCAATCACTAAGCGTTGGAGTCAACACATTTTGTTCTTGCCTGTTTTATTTAAAATTAATTATCTTATTTCCAAGCACAAATAAATAAATTTTATATTTATCAAATGTTCTTATTTCTCATCTACTGACCCTATGCGGGAACTAAAATATCATAATTTATATAAATAGGGCTTGACGCACCTACCCACTACGCTACGGCGCGGTTTGGGCGGCAGACATGATAGATACAAACATTAAGAGCTACAAAATATTTTGTATACAGTTTCGAAAACATCTGTAAATATTAAAAATAATATATCTTCATAATACTAAAAACTACTTTACATATACAAATTATTTATGTAGTTTTTTTTTTCAACTTCCGATCTGCGAAGGTGAGGAAAATGTAATTAAATATATTATATATACTAATCATTAGCATAATTTTGGTAGTGTTAAGTGCCATTCATATGAACCACGAACTGTGAACGTAAACTTTCAGAAACAATAATTTTCCAGCAAATAAATATAAAGTTAGAGCAAACAATGACCACGACAAAATTCGCGATGAAATGTCGGTTTGCAACAATTCTATTTCTCTGTAAATGAGACTGCTCTTAAAAAAAGAGGAGTGGCATCACTTTCCTTAATACATTTCCCTTTCTACAGTTAAGAGAAAAACACAATTTCTCTTCATCATAAACCCAAAGCTGTGTAATCTCTTTACAAGCTGCATCGTCTGCACAATTTAAGAAAGATTCAAATTTCAACATATGTGTGTACATATTTGTATGGCAGAACGTTGTGTTGGTAAAGGTGATACCTATGGATTGGTGAGGTTTGTTTGTGTGTGAAAAGTATTACTCTTAATGTGAATAAGTATAAGAAAAAACAAAACTTAGGGGCGCCGGATTCTCTGATTCTACTTTCTTATATATGAAATCCACACCGCGATGTGGGAGCAGAGTAAAATTGAGTGACGTTTTGTTGGTTTGGAATCTCTTATGACTCACACTCACACACTGTACTGGATATTCACTTCCTTCGGTAAAGAAGGGACTAGTTTTCCTTTTGCTCCCTGCTTTGTTAAACTCATACGAAATGATTAGTGAGAACGAGAAGGAAAGCAGCGCCCTAGACACTTTTCCAGTTGGTATACGATTTTCAGTTCACTTTAAATCGCGTACTCCGTATGTTCCGTCGGAAAATTACTCGTCTCATTTTGCTATTTATTCAAAGTGTATTTAATTAACATTTGAACAGTAGTTTGAATAATGTCTGAATAAGATAAAGTTTAGTTTTACATTTTAAAACAATTTTAAAAATAATTAGGCCTTGTTACAAATAATATCACATCCTGAAACCACTACACACCTAAGGGTTGCATTTTAAAATTCTATATGTATATATGGTGCTTTTGTGTATTTGGTGGTTATTAAAGGAACAGGGGACTATTTCTATCGTCCATCTTAATTTACGCAAAATCATATTTACGAACGAACCATCCTTAACCATACAAGAAGAGTTTGAGATTATTGCAACTCCAGTCAAAAGTTCTTATCAAAAAAGTATTAATATTTTTATGTCGTAAAAAATCCGTAATTTATTTGTGCAATTAAGAAGATACTCCTGTTTTTGTGGAGTGATATTCAGTGGAGAGATTTGTTTTGCATTTTAGCATTTTATCTACGGAATAAGAGTTTCCTAAACACAATTTGCGGAACTGCAGTGATTTTCCTTTCATATGTGTTCATTCATAATAATGGCAGCCAGTGAAGTCGAGAAAATGGATGTGAACATGTGCTTATGTATGTATTTATGCTGACTATTTCATGTTTGAATTTTTCAAAGTAGTATTAAAAATGGTTTATAATAATCGATTTTTAAAAGTTCAATAAATAATAAACAAAGAAAGTATATATTTTATTACGTGTATGTGTTACATAATTTTATTTGTAGATATGTTTGTACGTTATGCATATGCATACGTATGAGGGTTCTTTTCCACCGATTTCGTTGAGTTTTATGGCGAGGTTATCTAACAGTCCTTTGTTTATTCAGACATGATATCGATTTACAAACATATGTGCATACATGTATACGTGAGTATATATCCTTGCAAATGCAAAGAAATATTCAAGCAAATTATAGCGTTTTAAAATTAAAAAAAAAATAAGTCTTTTTTCCGGTTCCATTTTTCAGTCATGCCACATCTGTGTCAAATTCTTTATGAATAATTATGGATAACTCGATTACGAAGGTTTCGTGTCTTGATAACATTATATCAACGACTTCAAACTATTTCAGAATTTTCTAAATATCGAGCTTATACCCAAATCAACATGCTTAGATATGTACTATAAACTACTACACAAGCAAACGAGGGGTCTGGGTTCAATCCTCAACACGAGCTACATTCATAAGTATTTCAAGGCTCTGCCACTTTCAAGTAACTGACAATATTCAAACAGTTTATTTGTACTTTTCTAGAAAAATCTTCCTAGAATTGGCTGTTCGCAGTAGGCATATACAGTACAGAGCAAAAAAATGCAAACGAAATAGTGTATACTACCTTACGCAAAATCTTTGTACTGCATTCAAATTTTGCCCAAATCTCGAAAATTGCATTTGATTTTCTACATAAAGTTGAATGTTATCAATTGTAATCAGACAAAATTTATTGTACTGAATATGTTTAAAATGTAAGAATGAGAGCGAGCAAAAAAAATGCAAATGCTTAAAAAAAATTCAACCAATTTTCACTTTTTTTACATAGACCTTTTAGATTGCTTGCCCCCCACACCACTACAGATTCTCCCCTATGATTATGGTAGGAACTTGATATCTGATAGAATATCTTTGTCCCAGAGGTCTTCGAACATAGCGAATACCGTCTGAAAGTCGTCGCAAAGTCCAATCGTTTCTTTTTATTAATTGCACTGATGAATGGTTTCTTTGCTAAGCATCCTGGAAACAGTTCTGACTCCCTTAGTCGTCGCCTAACAGTGAGTACGCCTACACTGAGGTCAAGATGTTCTGTAACTTCAACGGCGGTCTTACGGGGATCGATTCCATTTTCTGGAAATCGGGATACAATTCAGTATCACAGTAGGCAGGTGTTTCCAATTATTGTATAGTACATGTGATTATTATAAAATTTGTCATTTATCTTTACTTCGCACATAAAATTGGTTATTACAGGATTAGTATTGCACATTTTACATATAGAGATTTGGCACGAGAGCACCTTGCTACTTAGAAACAGTTTTAGATTTTACAAAAACAGGTTCATGAAAGGCAAATTGAAAAATCGTTTTATAGAGGTATCTTAGAAGACATATTATTCTCTATTTGCATGTTTTTTGCTCGTCCAAATTTTCTTCTAATAAAACTTTCTTAAATAATCTGGACGGGACCAATTCCAAACTGACACTCGCAATCAAATGTTTACTCAAAGGAAAGAAACAATTCAAAAGGAAAACCAGATGCGATTCCGTTACAGGAAATTAAGCAGTATTATTTCTGTTGTTGCAAGCATTTGCATTTTTGTTCTCGCTACTGTAACTGTAACTCGTGAAAGAACAATATTACGTACAACAGGAGTTGCTTTATAAGGTAGTTTAAATTATTTGTTCACAAAACTTTAGCATGAACTTTATACCAAACAGTTGGCCGTTCTGGAAAGCCGAATAATGAATGAATAACAACCCGCTAATCAGCCATTGTTTTATTAACCATATGATGCACGATTTTTCATTTTCAAAACAAAAATGTTTCTAGAAAGGAAATTGCTTGTAGAGAAATGCACAGTTCTGTGATTTAGTATTATAAAAAGGTAGTGATTCATATTATCATCCGATATTATTTTTTCCATTTCCTTGTATTCTATTTTGCTTTTTTTTCACAAAATTACCTCGAGACGGCCTCCTGACTATTGATTAAATTTTGCTAAGAAAATAATACGAAAAAAACCTAATGCATGGGGATTCATGCATATGAATCATTACAAATCATTAAAAAATAATCAGTATTACGCAAATGTATTCCCGATCTATGAAATATTAAAGTAAATCAACAGCCAAAAACACGGGAAATATAAAAATATTTTTTCCAACTTACTTTTTAAGAACAGTTATTTTTTCCACTGGCAAAAAGAGTTAGTTTTTGTCAACACACACCAAATGCGCCTCGCGCTGAAATTCACAGCCCTAAGAGCAACAGATAACCGTTCTTCATTATGGCGACTAGTTAGTTAGTTATATGACTTATTTCAATTTTAAAAAATTCATTACATTCATTATATATAAACAAAGTCTTATGGTTTGGCAAGAAAGGATCTTCATGTTGCAAAGATTACACAAGATAGGCGACTATTTTACGAAAAATCGTTAAAAAAAACTGTAATGATTCATACATGAATCACCGTGCAATATAGGGTTAAATTTATCTGATTTTGGAATGCAGTCTTGAATTCATACTAAGGCCGGGCACCTTTTCTGTTCACAGAGCTTATAAAACCACATCAGTGGCAGCATCCTAGATGTCATTTTGACAATTACTCCACTCTTCTTCGGTTGCTTATTCAGGCAGCTTTGAACTTTCAGCAAGGTTAGGTTAGGTTGTAGTCTCTGACAGCTACGGGCAGTCACACTTAGGTAGACCCATTGTGTTACCACGCGGATTGACTTCTCCTAACATCGGAACCAGTTGGTGCTTGTAGTGAAGCGATTTAGCTGGCCTATGCTGGCGCTGTTTAGCTCGTTTCAGCAAGAATCGATCAGTGTTAACCAAGTTCTCTGTTACAGCTTTTATGATATATAATTATATATCTTGAATTATGTATGTTAATTTTCTTAGACTTACATAACTCAACAAAATTAAAAGTACGTACATAACGAAAATGTAACAAAAATGTATGAATCAATCCTGGATAAAAATTAACTGAAATTTTTTGGAAAAAAGGCCGAGGAAAAGTGGGTCGGCTTCGGTTTAATACATCAAATCACACCCGGATATTTTTTTATTTTTTGGATTGCGTAGTGCGATTATCAATCTATACACATTTTTCATCGAATATGAACCAATGAAAAGCTAAAGACAAACAATTATATATATATATATATATAAAATATATATAAAATATATATAAAACATTCAAAAACAACAAATATTAGCAAAACACAACAAAGTGTTGCAAATGTTAACCAAATACACAAACCGAATAGAGAGTACTACTTGATTGAATTTTTTTGGGGTGAGAATTATGCCCAGTTTCACAGTGGACGTTTAAACTACATTTTCGGTTTAAACTTTAGTTCAACGATTTATTCGGTTTCACAGTTTTTTCACAGATTAAACCCAGAACTGAGTTCAATTTACAGTTTCACAGTGGAGTTTTAAACTTAAGTTCAGCTGAACCAGGAACCGAGTTCAAATGTTTGGTTTAACTCGTCCGGTTTCACAGTGAAGTCTGAACTTCAGTTCAGTTGAACTTCGTTTGTTTAATGCGATCGATAAATCTATGACAACACTTTCCATTTGGTTCGTGCATTGGAGTTCGAATTACTTGATTTATTTAAAGGTGAATTGGAAGTGATAGAAATTTAAGAAGTTGGTGTACCTCGTCGATTCTGCTACAGAAATTAATAATCTTATACGGGACATAATTTTTGAGGTATTATAATAATAATATGGGTGGCACTACAGCCCGTAGACGGCCAGGGCCTAGCTTATCAGCAACCACTCGTGTGCTGTTGTTCTCTCACGAGTGTAAGGAACCTACAGTTTTATGACGAAATCTCGTTTTTAACGCTTTTTGATGAGCAGTTCGTCGAAAGCCTTAAATGTCCTTTATTAAATAAATTTTAAATAAAATAATTTTTTCTTGTTCTTATTTTCTCTTAACTATATTTTTTTGTATCCGAAGACGTTGATGGGTGGACATCTCTCGTTTTCGGCTACTGTTAGTTGCTGGCGTTGTTCTTTCTGCAGCTTCTGTCGAACGTTGTCCCTTTGGCAGCTATTGGGATGACTGTTATAGTTGCTGCTGTGGTTGTGTAGATTCTTTGGCCGATTTCTGGGCTTTTAATTTGTAGCGCAGAGTTTGGATGTGTGCGTTTAGCTTCTCCCTTTCCTTCTGCCTCTTCACTATCTCCTCCCTTTCATCATCTTCGTCATCCGATTGCGATGACGTAGGACAATCTGCTCTCCCCACAGCCGACTCGTGTTAGACGTCGTCAACTGTTGCTGTTCAGTGAATGCTATATTCGCTACATCTGTAGCCGTTGTCGATGCTGTTTCTGCTGGTGATGTTGCAGGTCCTTCTACCGTAACTTAAGAATCGCCGTTAGGTACAAGAATTACCACGTAATTCGAAGAGACCGGCCCCAAACCTTGCAAGGGGCGGGGTCGCTCTCTTAATCAAAAAGGGCCTTTGTCTTAAGGTTATGTATAGAAGTGAAGTGCGAAGATTTCAAGATTTGCTTGCAACTGATAGACCATCGTATCGCAGATGCGGGTCCTATCTGGATCATATTCATGGAAAGACGCATGCGGCACTGTGGAAGAACTGGCAGAGTATGTCCAGAGGAACCATTATAATTATAATAAAGCCTGATGGCCATGCTTCTCCAGGACTTTATCCACAGCACTACGAGTTTAATCAATCCTCCAACAAACAGAAACCTTACGAACGAAGAGGTTGATAGGTACCTCATGCAAATGGACGACGTAATCAAACGTACCATGGGTAAACCATTCCGAAGGTAATTCAAATTGATGACAGCGATATATATCGAAATGCTACCATCGATGCACTTCACGTGCACTGCTGTCAAGACTCAAACTCTTGGACAATTTAGGCCAGTTTCAGTTCAGACTTCAGTTGGTATCGATCCAGATGGGGCAGTGCTAGACAATGACTTCTTCGTAGTTGAAGATCCCCAGGAGAAGGTGAAAGCAATTGGTGCTGTGTTCCAGCGAGTGTATACGGTCAACGAGGTTCGTAGGCCGAATCACGACCTGTGGCATAGAGCCTCGCTAAACCACTTCGATCTCCGAAACGAGATAAGTCAATGGCGATCAGAGAATCCTGGTCTGGAAGTTGATTATCAACTTCCTGAAGTGTGAAACTATCCTTTTCAGAAGCCCGCTGTACATGGCATCACGGGATACACGCTCAAACTGGCGCAAGTTCGGCATAGTTGACCCGCAGGGACGGTCGCTAGATGTGAAAAGTGTAGTAAGGTATATATTATAAGCATATGCATTACAAATATAAGAAAGGTACAATATGAAAAAAACGGGAAACGCGCACAGACTGGCGCAAGTTCTGCATAGTTGACCCGCAGGGACGGTCATTAGATGTGAAAAGTGTAGTAAGGTATATATTATAAGCATATGCATTAAAAATATAAGAAAGATACAATATGAAAAAAAAAAACTAGATGTCTAATTGAAAACAGATTTCTCCACATGCCTTGATATCGGTTAAAATGACATATCGGTGATAACGACCAATTCCGTCAGTCTTTTGAAGGTAGTTACAACCGATTTTGACTGTATATATACATTTTACGACGAAATGTAGGAGTTAAGATCAATATTTGTATTTCGACAAACATAGATATTGCTTTGACGAAAGCTAAAAAGGCCTTTGCTATGGCAAGGGTAGCTTGTCTATGTTGGCCAACTTACATAGTTTCTAAGGTAGTATTAAAGGAGAGAAGATAAAAATATATTTATATATATCTTTTTTTTCATATTGTACTTTTCTTATATTTTTAATGTATATGCTTTAATATACACATGCTTATATATATGTATGTACATAAATATGTACGTATGTACACTTACTGTTTTTTGAGGATTCTATCTTATCTGTTTGCTTGGTTTTTGTTTTTGTAAATTGTTTATCGATTATTTTTTCCATTATCGTTAAATTATCGGTCGAATTATTTTCATTGCGCACAGAATTCGAAGTATCTTCGATTGTTAGTGGAGATTGAACAAACTCAAAACGAATAATAAACACAAAACAAAAAGAACAACGTATCAACGGAGTAAGCTAAATCATCTCATCTGCAAACAAACAGTGCCGTTTCAGAAAAAAAATGCAGTCGCGCCAGTAGCCGTCGGTTTCAGTCGTTGTAACCAATATTTTACTTCAAAAAAATAAAAATAAATAAAATAGATCGCTTTAAGCGGTATGTCGGTTTAAGTTATGTCGTTGTAAGCGATATGTTATTCAATGGGATTATTATGGACCTCAGCCGGGACCTAAGAATTTGGTCGTTATAAACGATGTCGTTGTAAATGGTTTTGACTGTATGTATATATATATTATAACGGAATTTAACAGGGCACCGCGATCCCACGGATGATTGCCCCTCTGCTAAGCCAGTGAAACTAAATAGAAGTAAAAAATAGTAGCTAATTTACTATTTTTACTGTTCTCTTTTCAGTCTTCGTTCTTTCAAAACACAAAATCCTAAAAACGTCTGTACTACACGGAGGTATGGGAATGATTGGTCTGCACTTTCTCTGAGCCACACTATTGGCTTGCAAAGTAATGTATTTTCAGTACCTTGAACTATTTCCTCGTCTGACCTGATGGGAAGTCTTTGAACGACTGGATTTTTACCTTCCGGACTACATTTTCAGCTTGGTATAGATAGTGTTATGTGTTTATGTCTTCTCTTCCACACATTTTCCTTGCAGAGTACATCGAATTTTGTTTTCGAAGGCCTACTTCATTAATTTGTTGGTTCCTTATCACTCTATTGGGCATGCCCTTTAAGCAGCTGTTTGAAGTGCTGCTTCAATATATCCACAATCCCCACGTGTCGGTAACTAGGTTATGTGGAAATCTCGAAATGTGGAAATATGAGTTGCTGAGCCTGTCAAAAGCTGCTAATCTTTTCTACACTCGCTATCATACCACGGGTAACCTAAAGTAGTTTCCTTTATCTCTTCAATAAATCAGCGGCAAGGAAACACTATTTCGTTGACGTTTGTGTTCGACGTAGATATACCACAGACTCTCTCACATCACGTCAACTGTCAAAAACCCTCTTCCTCTTTGAGGGTTGGTGCAGCTTTCTAACAGTGTGCTGTTATATACAGTGAACTCTCGATTATTCGTACCTCCAGAATTCGAAAACCTCTGTAAATAGAAGCATCCTCACAGTCCAATGAAAAAACATCTGTAAATCGATGTAAACCTAGGCAATTTGTCCCTTTCGTTAAGTCAATTCAAGTTTTTTTTAATTCAAAATGTATTCAAAAGGGCTTGTCTGTGGAAGACTGAATACTACTTCTATTAATTTTGTTGTTGAATTCAAAGTTAAATTAATTTAATTATGTACAATTTTTTTACAAATGATAGATTAGATACAAGTAAATAGAAATATACATTTTTTACCCTTGTGTCAACATCCAATAGACGGTTGTATTTTTCATTTTCACATGAAAATAAGTTTGTATTTTCATTACAAACTCACATTTTGTATTAATTTTTGTTTGAAAAAAAAGTAAAATACTAATTTTTATAAAAAAATTTTATTTTGGGATGGAAAACTATCACATTCAGTTATATGCACTGAATGTTCAGCACAAACGGGCGTTTTGAATTCTTTGCAGACTTTACGTGTTGGTCTTCTTCTGGGACATATGTAACAATTTTCTTTCTGCTTGATTCTGCCAGAATTGTCACGTCCTTGAGTCCTAAGTGGAAGATTACAGTCGGTGTTACTGGATGGGCCAACATAATTTCAATTCCACTTCGTGTTGGAAAATTTCGCATGACTTAGGCATTTTCATCATGGCTAATTATTCACTTGACTACACTACGGTTTGTTGAAGTCTCCAAGAGTGGATTATTTTCCATGTACATCACGAATGCTTCGAATGCAGATACATCGCCAATGTTATAAAAAAAAGCCAAAGGCCATCTCTTCGTAGTGTATTCACCAAGACACTTGTCCTTATTGTCAACACCTCCTTTGCTTCTGTTGTAATTGAGTTGTAGTTATCCTGGATGTTGCTATTCAACATAATGAAAATGTCAGATATGGCTGCTGCTTTGTCAGTTTGTTTACGTGCCTGGCGCGTATTTCCATTATTAAATCTGATAAAACAACCTATAACCCAAAAACGTATGAGACCCTTTGAAGCCCTCCTGACGGTATCCACTCCAATACCCTATCTGTCAGTCTGGGAATTGTGAGTATCCCCACTTCCGCCTGAGCAGATATTTGCGGGAAACTCCCGACCAAAGAGTTTCCACTCGTCCATAAGGTCCACTTTTCTTCTTCTTTGCTTCGTTGAAGAGATACCAACAATATCTAAACGATACCTGGCAGACAAAAATCGACGAGGTTGTGGTGGTTGATCTGACAAAATTGTATCATTTCTAGCTGTATCATTATTAGAGTTTGGAGAAAAGCATCCAATCTTAACATTTGGCGACCGTGACATAACAACAGTCCGTCAGTTACTCAGACAGTGAACGGGGTTGTAACACTGTTCAATCGATTGTGGCTAATACTAAGCCTTAAGTTGCAGTACCAGGGACTGTAAGCATATATTGTATCGGAGGTATCTCAGCGGATTTCAGCGTGTACGAGATAATTCCAGAACCAAGGATTAACAGACCGTTGGCATGAATCTTGACCCCCATACCCATATAGGAAGAGCTTGGACCGTCTATCCACCAACTTTGGAAGTATTGTAAGAGAGATATTGAAGAGAAGATATATACAACTAGTAGCTCTCGCCAAGAATTTCAGCACCGTCTAGCTAGAACATCGACGTACCGTTTCTTCTTTGTCCGTATTTTATCGCTATTTCAACAAACGATGCTCAAGTGAGCTAGACAACTGCATTCCTCCTCTCCATGAATTCACCCGCAATACTCGTCTCGCCAGGAATGCTCATCAGTTTTAAGCCTACTTTCGGACGCACAGTTAAATTTAGAGACTCGTTCTTCAGCCGTACTACGCGAATTTGGAATGCTCTTCCCAGCCCTATATTTCCCACAGACTACAACCCGCAGATATTTAAGACCAATGTGCACAGGTACCTCCTCTCCCTTTCTCCCTCTATACCTTCGGCCCGTGCTGTGTCTTGACCCCGGACACTTAAGGGTATTAGCAATCCATTGATCGCGCGCAAATTATAAAAAAAAAAATCCCAGTAGTAGGGCTGGTGCTGTTCCAGAAATATTGATGGAGCCAATTTTAACCCAAGGTGGATCCATGACGAACCGGAGGATACGGTATAAATGGGTTATCTACGTAAGAGCGCAGTAGGTACGGGTAGATCAGAGCAATTCTACCGTAGTCGCAATCTAGAGCAGAATTGGGCTGAAGGGACTATGATATACCGAGGGCGATGAACTAACAATTGAAGACGTCAAGCAATACTTTGAAATGCAGGAACGGATTAACTTAGCATTACTGGAGCTTTACGAGCGCATGGGAGGTGCAAATCAGATGCTGCAGATCCAAACAAGGTAGAGTTGCCCAAGTTCGATGGCAATCACCTCATTTTTTTTGTTTTTTGCTAGAGGGTGAAAATCTTTAAAAGACACTATGGGGACCGTTCCCACATAGCGAAAGGGATTTTATTTTCACCCAGTAAAAACACGTCTCTTCAAATAAAAAAATATATAAAAAATAATAATATATATATAATAATATATAAAAAAAATAAAATATTTCCACTACAACTACGTCTTACACTTATCCAGCAGTTTAACTTTCTTGGTTTAGACGCATTTGGCAAGAAATTCTCCATTGAGAGTTCTTCTATCACCGCAGCTAAGCGCGGGTTGAATTCACCGTGCTAGGTCAAGGGGTTTGGTCCTTTGCAGACGGCGGAAAGCGTTGCTTTCGTCGAGAATTGGAAGGACAGCAGAGATTATGTGCTCTTTCAGACGACGCTTATGCTTACGAACAAAATTCGTAATTTCATCACGGACTGATGGAATTCCAAGATCTCTGTGGATGTCGCTGTTTCGTATATACCAGGGTGCGTTGACGATGGCCCTTAGCACTTTATTTTGAAATGTTTGTAGTATGTTTCTATTACTTTCTTTGGTACAGCCCCATAGTTGTAAACCATACGTCCAGACGGGTTTTAGCACTTGCTTGTATATAAGCAATTTGTTGTCAATACTTAGCTTGGAATATTTTCCAATAAGCCAGTACATGTCTTTGTATCTTAATTGGAGCTCTTCACGTTTCTTTATGACATGCTACTTCCATTTAAGCTTTACATCGGGGGTCATTCCGAGGTATTTCGCCTCATTACCGAAGGGTATTTGAACATTATTTATAAAAACCGGCAAGTTATTCACGTTCTTATACGTAAAATTTATATGAACGGATTTAGCTTCGTTAAGCTCAATTCGCTGAGTGTTCGTCCATTCGTGTATCCGGTCTAGAGCACATTGTAATTTTCTGGTTGATTCTTCGACCGTTTTGGCAGTTACTAAAATGTGCCTACGTCCTGCGGTATATCGCCGCTATACAGTAAGTAAAGGAGGGGACCAAGGACACTTCCTTGAGGTACTCCAGCTTGTATAGGCTTAAATAGGGAGTATTCTTTCCCATATTTCACACGGAAGATTCTATCGGTTAGATAATTCGATAGAATTGTGTAAAGTCATCTATAACATCAGTTATTCGATGTACTTGGTCGATAGTTGAATGCTTACTTCTAAAACCGAACTGGTGATTAGGAATAAGTCGTCTTTTTTCCACAACCGGGCTTAAATGTCTTAGTAATATTCGTTCGAACACTTTAGACATTATCGGACGCAGTGAAATCGGTCTATAAGATTTTTTTTCTGTTGGGGGTTTACCCGGTTTCGGCACCATTATTATTTCCGCCACTTTACACTGACTAGGGACATGTTCTAATCTAAAGGCGGCGTTAATTAGGTAGAGAGACATAAGAAGCGCTTTCTGAGGTAATTTTTTCAGAACTTCTCCTGTGATTAAATCATAACCAGGAGCTTTTTTGGGTTTGAGGTTTTTCAATTCTTCCTTAAGTTCTATCAAAGTAGCATTTCTTATACAAAAATGTTCATTATTTGTGTTTGAACAGTAGGAGTTTACAGGAAACGTTTGTCCGTCGCGTGATTTAAACGTTGCTTCCAAGTGATCTGCGAAGAGATCCGCTTTCTCTTTATCTTCTTTGGCCCACTTGTATTGATTTTTCCGAATTGGGGCCGCATGTGGTTGAGGTTTTCTTAAGCCTTTGGCTGCTTTCCGGAGTGAGTAATGGGTATCCTTTTTCACTGACAAGCCAGCCAAGTAGGTATTTAGGTTACTATTTTTAAACGACTTAATTTTCGCCTTCAGAAGGTTAGACAGTTGGTTGAGGCGAGTTTTATGCTGCGGCGCACGGGTCTGCTGCCATTTCTTACGAGCCTTACGTTTCTCTCTTACTAATTCTCGTATTTCCGGTGGATATCGCAATACATGTTTTATCTTCGTTTTTCTAGCGAGAGCTGTATTGCTCCACACAGCGCACTGTATTACTTCTATAAATTTATCGAGTTCTATTTCTAAATCGTATGCTGTTCTCAGCGGTACTCTAAGTTCGATATTATCTTGTAGATAATTTCTAAATGCTTGCCAGTTCGTACGTTTATTTGTTAACGTAGGTGGAACTATCATATTTACAAGGGTATCGTTTAGACATAGTACAATGGGAGAATGATATGAATTAAGATCAATGCTTTCTTCAATGCGTAAGTAGTTTCATCCGACGGCCAGTAGGTTGGTTTTCCTGTCGAGTAAAAATCACAGTTTAGTTTCATACCAGCTCTGTATAAATTTCTGCCTTTTTGTGAGATTAATCCGCGTAGTATAATCGCTTTGATAAATTATACTACGCGGAGGGCAGTAAATGGACGCGACGTTAAATGAGTAATGTTTATTTTTTACACGAACCGTATTTAATTGTATAGGATCAGATTCTATACTTATTCCTACTAAATGATCTATATTATCGCGTATAAACAGGGATGAACCGCCTCTTGCCCGTTCGGACGGATGGCAGGCATGGTAACCACAGTACCCTTTTAAGTTTACACACGATTGCTTCGTCAAGTGTGTCTCAGAGATCAGACAAATATCGATATCTTTTTCTCTAATATATAATTCTAGTTCGTCAATTTTTTGTAGCAGACCATTCGCATTCCAATTTAAAATTTTAATTGACATATTCATGTTAAGGTACGCTTGCTGTTAATCTTATTTTCGAGGTCGAGCAGCCTTTCGAAAATAAGTTTGTTCCTTCTGGTTTGTTCCTCAAGTTTCTCTAAAATAATATTAAATATATTTGTAGCGGGAGTTTATTGTTCTTCGCAGCTTTTTCCACTTGTAGATGCTACTATTTGGGCGAAGGTTTTTGCTCCGACGTGTGATGATTTCACATTAGCTGATTTCATTTTTTGAGTTATTGGGGACGCAGGTTGAGTCTGCGCTTTTATTTCAGCAGTCGATCGAGTCACAGTTGGTTTCGGCACGGTTTTTAGAACTACTTCCTTTGTTGCCGATTTTGGTTGTTGACGGAGTTTCGATTTGATTTGATCTCGTCTTTTCTGAAGCTCTTTTGCTACTTCGCAGCCACGATAGTTAGCCGGATGATTTCCTTTACAGTTAATACAAGTAGCTCGTGTAGTCTTACTTTCGTTACATTCCGTCGACAGATGTCCGTCGGCGCATTTGACACATCGCGGATCTTTCTGACAATACTTTTGAGTGTGGTTGAATCCCTGACAACGTTTGCATTGTGGTATTGATTTCGAGTTCTTGCGCAAGGCTTCTATTTTAACTGTCACATCTAGAATTGTTTTTAATCCATAAATTTTGTCTATGCTTTCACATTTGTCGAAGCTTAGCATGAAAAGGGGTAAACCGACACGTGTCACAGTTTCGGGTCCATCTGTCAGTTGTTTTTTGTATGTTTAAAGTCCTCAATAATATCTTCTTTTGGACAAGACGCATGGAGTCCTCTAGCTATGACACGAATAGGTCGGTCGGACTTATTTTCATACGTGTACCACTGGATTTTTTGCGCATTCAGTTTTTGGGAGACTAATCTATAGCTGTCAGAGTCCTTGACATTTATCTTCCATGCATTGTTGCTGAGTACTGTTACTTTATACTCGGATTGGATTGTTGATTTTAGAATAGAGTGTAACTTATTGTACACTGGTATTCCGAGTACGTTAATTGGCGGGGGTACCCGTTCTTTTGGTAACTTAGTTTCGTTGTTACTTGTAAGACGTGCATTTTCTGTCTTCTTTATTACCTCCGGCGAGGAACCGGCCTTTCGTTTTTTGCCCGGTCGCCTTTCTGTCATCCAGTTGGTTTCACGAGCGAGTTCTTCCTCATCCGTATAATACTCAAGTTTTTTTTGGTTCGTTCGAGCTGGGCTTTGTTTTTTGATTTCCAATTTTTTCTGCCCTTAAGTTCATTTCTGAGTTCTTTACAGAGATCTTCCATATCAGCGAGTCTAGTCCTCAATTCCGTATTTTCCTTTTCGAGACTTTCGAACCTCGCTAGAGCCTGTTCTTCGTGTGTAGAAGAATGTAAATTCGTTGATGTTTTTGTTACTTGCGTTTTAGACGCAGTAGTTTTCATTGGCGTTGATGCGCGCTTGTTCATAATGTTAGATCCTGCTGGTGGTGATCTGTTTACCCTTGAACATTTTTTAAATGGGTCCAAATGCAATAATTGGCTCTCCCCAGAATCCGTAGAGCCTGATTCCGAAAAGTGTGGATTTTCCAGTGCGACTGGCATTCCACTTAGGGTACTTATTCCTTTGTTTTTACTCATTGCATATTTCTTTTTGTTTTTTTGCTTGTCCTAAAACAAACGGTGGCTTTTAGTCGCCTCTTACGACAGGCATGCCTTACCTCAGGTATATTCTTGCCCCTACCCGAAGGGGACTCAGCTCAAATGGCAACAATTTTCAGATCGATATACGGAAATGATACATAATCAACAAATCCCGAACGGACAAAAAATGTGGTTAGAGTTTAACAGGGGATGCCGAAAGATTTATACGGCATCTTTCTGTATCTGGCGCCAACTACGCTGCAGCAAGAAGAATAAAAACCGAGCGCTATGGCGATCCCCGGTTATTAGTAAAGGTAAGTTCAATATTCACAATTTCAGCAAAATTGAGTGATTTGTGTGTAGCTGTGTATATGTACATGCATAGATAGTTTGGGTATGACAAAATAAGAAAAGTGAGAAAATGTTTATTGTTTCGTTTTCGTTTGGTGACTTAGGCAGTCGTTCGTATGTGTTCGATTGAGACGTAGAAATAAATTAATGGTTGCACCAAAGCAAAATATGAAAAATGTGTGTGTATATATGGAACTTACAACACACTGGGGGATGGTTGATATCCACGACTACGCAACTTGAAATGGTTTCATACCGGATTGATGCAAGCACCCTTAGAGAATTTTATTCCCGTTTAAAAAGTGCTCGTAACTTCCGAACCGTATGTCGTACCGAATTAAAAATGTCACATTCAGCATCTAAATTTTAGAATGATTTTTGTTGAAAATTTCAGAGCTCTGCGACGTGTACATAGTTTCGGAGCCTTTGTCGGTCAGACACACAAACTTTCTGCTTTATAGTTAAGATGTAAGGCGATTCATCCATAACTGCAAGCTCAAGGATAAAATTCATCGACTGATAGAGCATCTTTCGTCTAAGGAACGCGATGACGCTAATAAAATATTGTAGTATAGAAGGATGTACGGCATCAGGTGTGGAAGGAAGACCTAAATCAATTATCAAGTAGAAAGTATGTCGGCAGTCATAACTCGCGAAGTCATTTTTTAGACGGGGAAGGGATTCTTCATGTATTAGGACGCCTGGAAGCAGCGGATCTAGATTACAATGCCAAGCACCCAATTTTGCTTCCTTATAATCATGATCTGAGTAAACTGGCCACTCATTTGAAGAATCTGCATGTAGGGCCACAGGGATTGCTTTCAGTTGTACGACAGAACTACCGGCCTATCAATGAAAAAAAATTAAAAAAAAAATGGAAACTGGCAAGGTCAGTGGTTCAAAAATTCGTTCGCTGCGTTGCGTTCAACCTGGCGGACCCTTCGTGAACGCAGGAGTGAACCTTTTCGGTCGAGTGTGCATTCACTTTATGGTCAGAGGCAAGCAGCCACGCCAGGCGAACGTGGCAGTATTCTGTTCCTTCACAACCAAGGCTGCACACTTCGTGCTATCTTACTACAGACGCATTCATAGGAGCTCTAAAACGATTCACTGCAAGGAGGGGAAACTGCCGCACCTCTACTGTGATAATGCGACGAACATTATTGGAGCAAGGAATCAGCTCAAAGAAATCGAGCCATCGCTCCATTCATCTTCGGCAAAGGAAAAAATAGCCAATCTCTATTCGCATAAGAACATGGACTTCTATTTCATTTCACCGAGAGCCCCTCATTTCGGTGGACTATGGGAGGCTGCAGCTAAGTCAGAAAAAAATGTCCTCAAGCGAGACAGAAACCTTCTGTCGCCAAGCCTTCCATAGGAGGAAATTGAAACATTGATGATAGCGATGTAAGGAATTCTTAATTCCAGACCTTTTACTCCTCTGTCATCAGATTCAATGATCTTACTGCCATGACGCGGGGACATTTTCTGATTGGGGAACCGCTAACATCCACTATTCATGACCAAGTCGAAATGTAAGGATGAGTCTCGGCAACAAATCGTCATCAGACAATCATCGTCATCAATCAACATCATCGTACCATTCAGCACTCAGTCAGGCATTTATTTCGAGAACATGGGGGCGTAAACTTATGGACCAGTCAATAGAAAATTATAGCATACTATGACATGGGGCTATATTTGAAGGAATTACGACTATTAAATAACGCGACTGCTTCGTTAGAACATCTGTGCAACCGGATGAAGCCTGCGGATTCATGCAGCAAAATACACCATTTGGAAGCGGAACTCAAGAAACAATGAGCTATTAACGCCTACCTCCGGAAAACATCGAAGAAAACGAGCTGCTTGGAGTATTGGATTCCGAATATGTGGATAATTTATCAAAAACCATTGATGAAATACAAGCTGAAGGGTTGTTGCTGAGTCACATCAAAAACCATACAACATTTCTCGAAACTACAGTCAATATTATGAACCGCTATCAGGAAGCAATATCAAGACAATTCACGGCCATATCAAATCACTTTACCGAATTAACCAGACAAACTAAAACCATCTTTGAGGAAGGATATCAGAACAGCCTATCACAAGTCACTTATATCGTTGGCAAGAGAAACGCTCACTACTATATCCAATTTTCAACACAACAATTTATCAACTCTGTACAATTTGATGACCGTAGAAGGAATAATTCTACCGAAACACTCCATATTTGAAATAAGTACCCCATTAATATCATCAGAACCTTTCGAGTTATTTCATTTAATACCAGTACCAGTGCTACATCCGCGCCATTCCTAATAATAACCCTGCATCGAGACAAGTATTATGCACTTTCCCATGAAGACCTGAATGCTTGTTTGTCAATCAATCAAGAAGAATATTTCTGCAAACTTGTTCGTGGATTGCATCGCAAAGGCTCTAGCGCCAGTGCCTGTGAAATCTCTATTTTCAACAACAACCCCGAAATGAAGCAATTCCGAATAAAAGTACCACAACCCAAACGAATGGATTTAGGCTTTGGCACGAGAAACTACTCTGAACGTTGTGTGCTGTCAAAATACAGCGTACTTGACGATTCGAGGATCAGGTGTTGCAAGACTACAGAAGGATTGCGTAATCAAACAGGAATTTCTCACCATCCAAGGGTACGGTATATACTCCTCCCTCAGCAGAGTTTCATATATGCCACTAACTAATATTACTGACGTCGTTATGCCACGCATAATAACCACTCTGATCCGCCACACAATGAAGTCAACATACTGAAACAAAACATCGAAGGAATTCACGACACGCTACCAACTCAATTAGGAACCCATGGGATCCAGCATACTGCTGATGTTCTAATAGCAGTTGCAATCATCATTTTCTTGTCTATTCAATATTGGTCCAGGACAAGAAGGAGTAAACGAATTGGTCAGCCAACTCCAAACCCAAGGAACCTGACAATGAACGCTGGTACTCCAGGAACCCATTGTGCGCAGTCAGGAACTCGGGGGCAAAAGGCAATAAGGCTGTCAGTCCAGAAATATAAAAATATATACATATTTCCAATAGCAAATAGGTGTTGAACGTTCAGTTCAACGCGGGGCAGAATGTTCAACTGCACATATCATTTTTTGTTTATTCAGCACAATTCGCAAGCAAGTTCATTGCCAACGCAGGTTGTTCAACCTCGATGCGTGAATTCTTTTGCTTGAACTTTGTGTAATTTTGTAGTCGTTCATGTCAAATTAGTATAAATAGAATCACAATTCGATAAAGATTCGAGTCGGTTTCGCTGCTGCAGAATAATCGATACACGAATCGAATTGTAAACTCTACTCAAGTCTAGTGTTATGTGACTACGACTTAACTAACAGCTTGGATAAAAGGATCCAATCTTAACACGAGTGTTTCAGGATTGGCGAAGTGCTGCTCTGAAAGCATTTTCGTAGGTTAAGGTACTGCTGGTGGTGAAGTAGACTAATACTCACAATCGCACTGCCACCAAGTTTGCGTGGCAAAGATGTCGTTTCAGTAGTGCTTTGCAGATGGTGGCTTCGCAATCTTGTTAGCGATGTGCGAACTACCATCTCTAGCTGCCTTATGTCTTTTGGAGACCCCAAAGGAATACGCCAATAGGGGTATTGCCCAGCTATTAATGGCTCTGTTATGCATTTGTTTCTACTGTTGAGATCGGAATTCAAATTTTGAATTGTAATGTGTAAAATATTATTATTAATATTATTTTTATAATAAATATATTTTTGTATATATGTCTATAATAATATTATAATAAATTATTAGTATTTGTATTACTGTTTTTCATTATTATGAGTATAAAAATAAAAGCGATCATTTGATAATTTATCTTTCCATAATTCCAGTTTTACCACAGCCGATTATTGTTATTTTTGGACAGTATTCATGCAAGTATCAGAAATAACTTCAAAACAACAAATGCGACAAGCACTCGAAGTGATTTGTGGAGACGCAGCTCTCACAATAAAATTGTATCGTATTTTTTTTTTTTTTTTCGTGGATACGAATAGGCAATAATATAAATACATCTACAGTTATTTATTTACAGATATGGCCTTACGTTCAATATATTTCCTTCATCATTAATTTTGCTTAATGCAATGATATGCTCATAGCTTGGTTGATGTAGGGACTATATAAATTCTGTTTGTAACAGAATGATAGGGTGGATGTTGGTTTATGTACTCATATGCACGTTGCTTGAAAATATACTGAATGCCTCAAATTTACTTGAGTATTTTTATAAATTTATATATAGATGTGCTCCTTCGTTATTTTTCAGAATGAATCAAGCTGGGTGGGAGCACCTGCCTAGAAATGATAAAAGGAATACAATTATCTCGCGAAAATGATATATTCCAAATAGAATCTCCGTATATGATACATGCTGATAATGTATGTATCAAAAGATTTAGATTTTATGTATGCGAAGTATCCGCCAGTCTGGACTTTCGTACAAGATATGTACTGTATTCTGATAGTTGAAGTATAACGACTAACATGCATAAAGCAACAGACAAGGAATTGCAATCTGTGACAATTTTAAATGTGGCTCCTTGTAAATATATTCAGAATGTTCTGAGTGCGTAAAATAGATCCATAATCTGCAGTTCAAAGCTGTAGTACTTTGATTCTTCTTCAGTAGTTCGCTTTGAAAAGTAAAAGCTTAAAGAAGTCAGATTTGTCTGCATCAGGATAGCACCATAGCCAAGAGAACTGGCATTACAATGGAGCTCACTTTCATCCTGGGGATCAACTTTTGTTTTACATTCTCAAAATAATTCATTTCATTTATGTCAAATCTAAATTGAATATCCTTTCGAATCAAATTTTAAGCGGTCCAGCTAAAACAGAGAATCCCTTAATAAATCTTCTAAAATATGAACAAAGCCCTAGGAAACTATGAACACATTTTGCAATTTGTGTAGTTGGAAATTCAGTACACTTTCAATACCTTGCTCGTTATGCCTAATACCTTCTTGTATTTCGGAAATCTTCTTCACTATTATTTATACAAACATCTGTATAATCAATTTCAATATCCATTAAACTTATACATTCTTTTTCAAATAATCTCTTTTGATTCTTGTTTAATTTTTTTTTTTTATTTTTTCGAACCTTAAATTGGCTTTTCTCAAAAAAACCTTACCTAATATCAGTGGAAATTGCATTGTTTTATTTTCGACAAATACGCATGAACTGTTAGCGCATTAAACTTATAGGGCTGCCAGTGCCAATTAATGTTCTTAACAATGTTTGGTTAATAAGATTTTCTTTTATTTTTGTTCATTTTTGTATTCATCGTTTACATGATGGATTTGCTCCCGCTTCCCCGGGGGACTTGATGATGCATAATGCCCCGCTACTTCCCGTTTTGGCTTGCGGTACTCGGATACAATATGTCCAAAAGAATTACAGTTCAAACACCTTGACAAGACCATAGTATTGTAAGATTAACTTTTTTAAATGCTTCCAATAAGTGATTCTACTTCGTAATTAAAGTGCGTGATCGGGAATGTCATCAATCAAGTATTCCAAGAGCTCCAAGAGTAACTGTTATTTTATTTGATAAAATGATTCTTTTTTGTTATTCCAAAAAAGTCTCATTATTACATTTCAAATTAAGAGTTTTTATTCTCATTATTTAGTATTACATTTTCTTTCCTTTGATTCTATAAATCTATCTTTATCAATTCTAGCTCTCATTTTATTAACCGCCACTCATTTTCTTCATCACTGTTTTCATTATTTCTCTCATTGTCATCTCTCCTTTGTTCTTGAATTTTGGATGTCTCTTCTTCGGTATTATGTTCATTACGCATGTAATGTGTAGATTTAAAAAATGCGAATAAATTTTATTGTAAACAGAAATTATATTTTTACATTTTGAGATGGGTTAGCGTGTTGGCGCAACAATAGGGCACATCTGATGTATATTGCTTAATTCAACATTTGGTATTACAAAATCGATTTAGTGTTTATTTTGTATATCCTACAATGTCCAGTGCTTACATCGGGTTGTTCAAATCCGTGTGTCCATGTTAGTCCTTTTGGGATGAGGTGGTGGTGTGGTAGTCGATTTAACCTCGATGATGACTGCTATCGCTGCTCTAGTAGAAGCCATGCAGCTCGTTGTTAGATGTCGTTGGGAAGTTCTTCTCGCTTAGCAGATTTAGCGCGTTGAGGTAGCGTTGTCCGGGGATGGTGTTTCTCAGGTAGGGATAGGATAGGAATGTGGGTAGACGTGCGGAAGCACGTCTCAGTTAGGTCCGTGTGGACCCATTGTGTTGCCCATAGGGGAAAGAGTTCCTCCTTGTACCCTAATCACACTCAACGAGACGTTATATTCGATGTTGACCTCTCCTCGTCTAGCCAGCCCGACAACCTAATGAACCTGAAAAAGTTAGATAGTTAGATAGTCCGATGTTGTTTCTTGTAGGTCATGGAAGAAGAGTTCTCCCATGGTCCTGAATCGCATTTGGCTGAGGCTTGGGCAGTAGCAGAGATAGTGAGGAGTGTCCTCTCTTTCTTCCACATCGCCGCATCCTCGGCATATGTAGTCATGGGATAGTCCCATTTTAGTTTCATGGTATTTCAGATGGTTATGACCCGTTAGAGCTCCGACTACCATCCTCAGTAGGCTTTGCCACACTGGAGGAGCTTGTCGGTTTTGGTTCTATTAATATCGGGCCATAGCATCTTGGTAGTCTTACAGGTGGTAAGGTTGAACCACCTATTTCTAGCTATTTCTAGAATTTTATCATCCACCTTCTTCCTGACATCTGCCAGTGGTGGTTGAATCAATTCAATTGCTTGGGATGGGTCTTTTTCGGCCCCTTTTCTAGCAAGTTCATCAGCTGCCTCGTTGCCGGCTATGTCCTTGTGACCTGGGACCCAGCATAGAGTTATCGTGTGTTGCACGCTTAGAGTTTTGAGCTCCTCGCGACCAGATTGGACTTGATTTCTTTCGCCGAAATTGCTTTGATGGCCGCTTGACTGTCAATTAGAATGGTATCAGCCGGTGGTATTTCCAACATTGTTATTCTGGCCGCTTCTTTGACTGCCAGGACCTCCGCTTGAAAGACGCTGCCATAATCAGGGATCCTGATAGAGCAGCGTATGTTTAACAATTCGGAGAAAATGCCCGCACCTGTGCCTGTTTCCATCTTCGATCCATCAGTGTATACTTGGATGCTCGAATTTTTGATCGGTTCTTTTGTGGTCCACTCTTCCCTCGTCGGGAAATAGCATTTGAAGGGTATTTCAAAGTCGAGGAAAGGTAGTGTATAGTCACTTTCGGACTGTTCTATTTGTAGTCTTCAGTATACTAGCATGACCAGTGGTACTTGACAGCCAGCATTTTGATTGAATGCTTCTAATGGCACTTTTAGCAGCGTTAGCTTGCATGTAAAGGTCAAGTGGGAGAAGGTTTAGTAGTACCTCCAAGCCCGCAGTTGGAGTAGTGGAGATAGCGCCTGTAACTCCAAGACATGCTAGTCTCTGTATTCTAGTAAGCAGTCTGAGGTTGGTGGATTTCAGTGCGGCTTGCCACCATACCACGCTGCCGTATGTCAAGATTGGCCTTACAATCACTGTGTACATCCACAGAATTGTCTTGGGGTTCGGACCCCATTTTTTGCCGAATATCCTGTTGCTAAGGTATAGGACACAAGCTGCCTTCTTGACTCTTTCCATTAGGTTGGGTTTCCAAGTTAGTTTCTTGTCTAGGATGATGCCTAGGTATTTCGCGCTATCCGTCAGATTGAGGGTCGTGCCTTCAATTGTTGGGGGGTTAAAGCGTGGAATGACCCTTTTGTTGGTGAATAGTACCAACTCAGTTTTTTGAGGGTTGATTCCTAGACCACAGGATTTCGCCCATATTAAGAGGGTTCTCATTGCGTTCTCGATTAGCTCGCTAAGAGTCGGGTTCCCGTTAGTCTAAGCCCTTCTAGTACTTCATTAATTACTAGTACCCATAGGAGAGGGGATATAACCCCTCCTTGAGGAGTTCCTCTTGCAGCTGCACATTTAATTGTGGAGTCCCCTAAGGTAGCATTAATGATTCTCTTGCTGAGCAGACTTACTACCACTGTAGTAAGTGATTGCTCCACTTTGGCTTTTTCAAGGGCGGACTTAATTGCCGTGGTCTCTACATTATTGAAGGCTCCCTCTATGTGTAGGAAAGCAGCGAGTGCATATTCCTTGGCATGTAGGGACTTTTCAATCACACTAACCACTTCGTGTAGTGCGGTTTCTAGGCCTTTGCCCTTCATATACGCATGCTGTGTCCTTGAGATGGTATTTTGCGGAAAGCTACTGCGGATGTAGATATTGAGGAGCTTTTCGAACGTCTTCAAGACGAAGGAAGTAAGGCTTATAGGTCTGTAGTCTTTCGCCGTGCAGTGACTGGTCTTGCCGGCTTTGGGAATAAACACTACTTTTACTTCTTTCCATGCAGCCGGAATTTACCCATAGACCAAACTACTGTGGAATAGCTTTTCCAGTATAGGAGTAATAATGTCTTTTGTCGTTAGCAGCATGGTGGGAATAATTCCATCGACTCCCGGTGATTTATACGAATCAAAGGAATCGACAGCCCATCTGATTCTGCTTGCGCTGACAATATTGCTCGGAACGTTGTTGTCACTAACTGGGATCTCTACAGCTGTCGAGTGTCCACTTTGCGAGCTGCCCGGGAAATGAGTTGCCATAAGAAGTCGCAATGTGTCATACGATGACTGAGTCCAGTTACCTTCATTGTCCTTGATATAACCCGGAATCGTGGGGCTTTTTGAAAGAAACTGCTTTAGTCTGGCCGTTTCCGAGGTTTTTACAATATCATTGCAGAAGGATCGCCAGGAGTCTCTTTTGGCTATAGCTACAGCTTTTTTAAAATTCCTGAGGCTATCCTTATAGGCCGTCCAATCATTAACTGACCTGGAGGCTTTAGCTGCATTGAATAGGGTTCTTGATTTTTTCCTTAGAACTAATAGGTCTTTACACCACCATGAGGGGGATTTCTTATTTGTTGATGTTCTTAGAGGACAGGCTTTCTCGTAGGATACTCGAAAGGATGAGGTTTGCCATGAGCTCTAGATCATCAACGCTCCTGATTGATCTCTGTGATAGGTGTTTAGTGGGTTTCCTGACTTCACACCTAAATCTACCCCAGTAAGTGTTCTTGGGGTTTCTGAATTTACTGGGCTTTGGTCCTACAGTGTTAACCGTGAAGGTTATGATTCTGTGATCCGAGAACGAGGGGGCACCTGACACTTTCCAGTGGCTAACTGAGAGTGTGTTGGATTTGATACTCAGAGGCAGGTCGATAACCTCTTGCCTATTGCTGGTCACGAAGGTGGGTTCGTCACCAATGTCCTCGATACTAAGGTTATTTGTAAGGATGAAATCAAAAAGATCGTTACCTCTGTCATTTGAGTCCGAGCTACCCCATAACGTGTGATGTGCGTTTGCATCACAGCCTAGGATAAGGTCCCATCTTTCTTCCTGGCTTTTTTGAAAAGTCTCCTTGTTGTCTCGCATGGGGGATTATTCGCTGCGTCGTATGACATGTAAGTTGATGCCATCAGCAGCGGGGAATCATGTTGGCGCTCAAATTTAACCGTAGTTTGGTCTTCGTCACTGAAAGTGGGTAGGAGGAATAGGTTAATTTCTTTCCTAGCTACAATACAGGTTCTTATCCTACTTTCGTTACCGTTTGGGTTTGAGAAGTAGGTGGTCACTGTTTCTCAGGTACCTGATTGCCTCGTTAGGATGATTGCTGACGTCTAGAAGCTGCCTTCTGAACAGTGTCACCATGTTCTGTAAGGGGATGATGCGTGCTTCGTCGTAAAGCTTCTTGTTACTGTGGGGCTTTCGTCGATCCATGTCGAACGTGATACCTGTACATATTCACAGTATTTTCCTTTCGAAAATTGCGAGCTTCTACATGCTGGTCTGGTGTGCCATATTGGGAAACCGTACGTTAAGATCGACCGTATAAGCTTCTTGTAAGTTGCAGCTTTGTCCCCTAGCTTAATACATTTGTTACGAATCAAAGGATATATGCGATGGAAGCCTAAATTGGCATTCTTAAGGTTCAGTTTCGAGTGGCTGTTGAACTTCATCATTTCCGTGAAGTTAATGCCAAGATACTTGACCTCTTTGTCTATTGTTATTTCCGTACCGTTAGGGAGCGCTATCTTTATGCTCCGACATTTAGCTGCTGATGTGCATCCATCTCGGGAAGGTCTCGTTAAGCCATAGGTGGCGGTCAGTGGTGACTTCGAGCTGGCATAAGTCACCTGCGAATAGACAACATTTAACTGTGTTGGTTGGAGGCGGTTGGCCTGCGGTGTATATGTTGAAGTTCATCTGTCCCAGCTACGACCCTTGCGCAACTCCCGTCTGTGTGCTCCGCTCAGTTGATTGGCTGCCTTCCACTTGAACGTAGAATCTTCTGGAATGTAGAAAGCTATAGACTATTTTGATGAGGTTGGAGGGGGAATCCCATCTGATTCAGCTTTTAGATGAGTCCGTCTAACCAGGCCTTTTCCACGTCTAGGCAGCAGGCAACGGTGACTTCGTGTTTGTTCATGGGAGATACAACATCGTGGTGGAACTTTATTAGAATGTTTTTCCTGGAATCCAACGGCGTATCCGGGATGATGTTTATTTCGGTAGACTATCGCTTTGGTTTCTACGCTACCAGTTACCCTTACTTATATTGCTTAATAGCGATTTAGGCCTGTGTATATCGTCGTTTCGTATATTCTAGGGTGCGTTACCTATGGTTCTTAGTACTTTATTTTTAAATGTTTGTGGTATATTTTTATTACTTTCTACACCCAGACGGGCCTTAGCACTTGCTTGTATAAATTAAATTCCGGTTAGTTCATTTGAAAAAAATGTATTATTTAAACCGGCAGCGGTTTTGCATCCTAAATCGAACTGAACTAAATGAAAAACTTATCTCTACCTTAAATACCTAATAAATGCTGTCACTGCAATTTGGCACCTTGATGTGGGGAGCGCGTCAATCGTGGTAACGTTTCTGACGTTGGCATTTTATGACCGGTGTGACGGTGTTTGGTCAAGCAGACTTGCTGACTCGATGACTCGAATGCGGCGTGTGTTGGAATTGCCTGCGCGTGTTCTCGTTGCATATTATGTTGCGTTAACTTATATAAGCAATTTGTTGTCAATGCTTAGCTTGGAATATTTTCTAATAAGCCAGTACATACTTTTATATCTTAATTGAAGCTCTTCACGATTCTTTTTGACGTGTTCATTCCATTCAAGTTTTACATCGAGAGTCACCCCGAGGTATCCGGTCTAAGGCACTTTGCAATTTTCTAGCTGATTCTTCGACCGTTTTGGCAGTTACCAATATGGCGGTTTCGTCAGATGTCCCGCGGTATATCTCTGCTATATAGTAAGTAAAGGAGGGGACCAAGAACACTTCCATGTGGTACTCCAGCTTGTATTGTTTTAAATAGAGAGTATTCTTTCCCATATTCCACACGGAAGACAGATAGTTTGATAAAATTATGTAAAGTTTTCTCTGGAGGAATTGCCGAAGCTTGTGTTTCAAACCTTAGTGCCAAACTTTGTCAAAGGCTTGCGAAACAAGAGCTTTCTTGTGTTTGAGTTTTTTTCAATTCTTCCTTAAGTTCTGTCAAAGTAGCATTTCTTATAGAAAAATTGTCAATACTTGTGTCTGAACCGAAGGAGTTTACAGGAAATGTGTGTCCATCGTGTGATTTGAACGCCTCCAAATGATCTTATTTTGTCCACTAGTATTGATTTTTCCGAATTGGGGCCGCATGTGCTTGGGGTTTTCTTAAACCGTTGGCTGCTTTCCGGAGTGAGTAGTTGGTATCCTTTATCGCTGACAACCTGTTAAATAGGTATTTCGATTATTATTTTTAAACGACTAATTTTCGCTTTCAGAAGATTAGACAGTTGGTTGATGCGAGTTTTATTCTGCGGCGCACTGGTCTGCTGCCATTTCTTACGAACTTTACGTTTCTCTCTTACTAATTCTCGAATTTCCGGTGGACATCGCAATACATGTTTTACCATTTTCTAGCGAGAGGTGTATTGGTCCACGCAGCGCACTGTACTACTTCTATGAATTTATCTATTTCTATTCCAAAATCGAATCCCAATTTCTTTTACTTTAAGTTCGATGTTTCCTTGTAAGTGATTTCTAAATGCTTGCCAATTCGTACGTAGGTGGGACTTTCTTTTTTCCAAGGGTATCGTTTATACATAATATAATGGGAGAATGGTCTGAACTAAGATCAAAGCTTTCTTCAATTCGTAAATAGTTTCGAGAAATACCTTTTATAACAAAGATATCAACAACGTCAGGTATTTTTGTGACCTCCGAAGGCCAGTAGGTTGGTTTTCCTGTCGAGTAACAATCACTGGCAGGCGTGGTAACCACAGTACCATTTCAAGTTTACACATTGTTTCGTTAAGTGTGTCTCAGATATCATACAAATATCGATATCCTTTTCTCTAATATATAATTCTAGTTCGTCAAGTTTTTGCAATGTACCATTCGCATTCCAATTTAAAGTTTTGATGTCATGTTCATGTTAAGATACGCTTGCTGTTAGTCTTATGTTCGAGGTCGAGTAGCCTTTTGTTCGTCAAGTTTTTCTAAGATAATATTAAATATATTGTATTTGAACCATGATTTAATTGTTCGCAGCCTTTTCCACTTATGGATGCTACTGTTTCGGCGAAGTTTTTGCTCCGACATGTGAAGATTTCACGTTAGCTGCGCTTTATTTCAACTGTTTTCGATCGACGTGTTGTTGCTTTCGGTATGGTTTTAACAACTATGTAGCAACCTTTGTTACCAATTTTTGTTGTTGACGCAGTTTCGCATTGTTTTGATCGCGTCTTTTCTGGAGCTCTTTTGCTACTACGCAGCCGCCATAGTTAACCGAATGCTTTCCTTTGCAGTTAATACAAGTAGCTGGTATTGTTTTAAATTAGTTACATTCTGCGGACAGATGTGCACCGGCGCATTTGACACATCGCGGATCTTTCTGACAATACTGCTGAGTATAGTTGAATCCCTGACAACGTAAGAGAGGTAACCCGACCCGTGTCACAGTTTCGCAGCAAATCTGTCTGTTGTTTCCTTTTTGATAAATTAGCGGCGTCTATTATTTTTAGGCCTTTAAGTTTGAAGTCCTCAATTATATCTTCTGTTGGATAAGACGCATGGAGACGCAAGGAGCTATGACAGCAATAGGTCTGTCGGCTTTATTATCGTATGTGTACCATTGCATTTTTTGCGCATTCAGTTTTTGGAAAGTAGTCTTAAGCTGTCAGAATCCCTGACATTTATCTTTCACGCATTATTGTTGAGCGATGTTACTTTATACTCAGACCGTATTGTTGACTTTAAAATATTGTATACTGATATTCCAAGTACGTGAATTGGCGATGGTGGCCATTCTTTTGGTAACTTAGGTTCTTTGTCACTAGTAAGACGTACATTTTCTATATTTCTTATTAGTTCCGGTGAGGAACCGGCCTTGCGTTTTTTGTCCGGTCGCCTTTTTGTCACCCATTTGGTTTCACGAGCAAGTTCTTCCTCATCCGTATAATACTCAAGTTTTTTTTGATTCGTTCGAGCTGGGCTTATTTTCTTGATTTTAATTTTGTCTGCCCTTAATTGACTAAGTTCTTTACAGAGGACTTATTATATATTAGCGAGTCTAGTCCTTAATTACATATTTTCCTTTTCTAGACTTCCGAATCTCTCTAGAGCCTGTTCTTCACGTGAAGTCGAGTGTAAACTCGATAATGATTTATTAAACGCGTTTTAGACGCAGTAGTTTTAACTGGCGGTGATACGCGCTAATTTTTAACGTTAGATCCTGCTGGTGGTGATCTGTTTACCCTTGAACATTTTTTGAAAGGGTCGAAGTGCAATAACTGGCTCTTACCAGAATCCGTAGAACTTTACTCCAAAGAATTTGGATTTTCCAATGTGACTGGCATTTCACCTGGGGTAATAATTCCTTCGTTTTGACTCATTGCATATTTCTTATTTTTTGTTTGTCCTAGAACAAACGGTGGCTTTTTCGCCTTGAACGACAGGCATGACTTACCTTGGGTATACTCTAACCCCGACATGGGTGACTATTTCCTTCTATGCGTATATATCATGCATCACACAAAACACCACAGTTCCACCCCAATTTGGAGCTGCGACCTGATATTTGTCGTGTTTACCGCATTTTGCGTTAATGCCTGAAACACAATAGTGCGCTGCTAGACAGTGCTAGACAAACTAGTTCCTTGATTTAGCATAGGCCAGATCGTTTTGGATATCCTATAAGTGTCCAGTTCAGACCATTTGGGGTTTGTATCGTTTTTCGCAATGGTCATCAATCGCGATTTAATTGGCTTCAGTGCCCGGAATACCCTTATGCCCGGGGACCCAGCATAGGGTGAGATTGCATCTCCCGTCTATTGGGCTCATTGATAGTCGGATGGCTCCCTTTTGAACAGCTGTTACTTCCGCTTGGAATACACTGCAGTGGTTCGGCAGTCGGATTGCATCCGAGATCTCTGGAAAGCTGGCGTATATGCCTGATCCCGTGCCTTCTTCCGATTTTGACCCGTCGCTGTAGATTTCCCATGCAGCTGGGTTACAGACTTTGACTTAGTACCATTCCTCTCTTCTGGTGATTAAAGTGTTGTGTTTTATTTCGAAGTCCATAAAGGGCGTCAGATAATCTGTATCCTTTGGGACATTCGTGTTTTATAAAATTACCTTGTGCTCTCTTCCATGGGTTTTATCCCATCTGTTGCCTTCTCTTAGTCTTATGGCTGCATATGTGGCCACAAGCGGAGATAGGACACCCTCTTGTCTTGTGCCTCTAAAGACTCTTCTTTCCGCACAGTAGTTTACTAATTGGGATTCAATTTTACTTATGGCGTAGTCTATCGCCTCGAATTTTATATTATTGGATGCTATTTCTATATCTAGAAAGGCTACCATCGTGTATTCTTTATTCTCGAGAGACTTTTCGATAGTGCCGAACAGGGAATGGAGCGCTGTTTTTGTTGAATAACTTTTGCGATACGCATGCTGGTTCGGAGATAATTGTTTAAATAGAGTGTTCTCTCTTATTTGCAGGTCCACCAGTCTCTCCAGTTATTAAAACGATATAATATAATAGATATAAACGATGAGAGTTCGATGGGTCTGAAGGCTTTGGGTCTGTTATGATTCGTTTTCCCACCTTTGGGTATAAATACAACTTCTGCTCTTCTCCAGAGTCTAGGAGTATAGCTTTGTCTCAGACAGCTTCTAAATATAAAAATCAGCCGTGATTTTATTGCTTTAAAACCCTGTTGCAGTTCTCATGGTCTGATACCATCAGGTCCTGGGGACTTGAAGGGATCAAAGCTGTTTAATGCCCATTTTATTTTTTTGATGTCACCAGAGTAGGTGGGTAAGGTTTTGGGCGTGTCTCCCTCTCTGTGTCTTCATCGAAATTTTCCGTTGGATTTTTGTTTCCTGGGAAGTGTGTGTCCAGTAGGAGTTGCAGAGTCCCTTCCCTCACACTCCCGTGGACTTTTCTATATATGTTGGCATTGTTGGGGTTTTGGATAGTAGTAGTCTAGTCTAGTCTAGGCGACTACATTCGCTTGTATTTTCAATGCTTCCTCAGAATTTCTACCAAGACTTATTTTGCGCTTTCCTAAATCCTTTTTTTTTAGGTTTTATGACGTTGCTTATAGAGATCCAAATTAGCGGTTTCTCTTGAAGCATCTCCTGCTGGCTTTGCGTAGTTCAGCTAGGTCTGAATTCCACCATGGTGGAATCTTTCTCTCTTTCTGTTTTCTTAAGGGGCAGATCGAGTTAAAAGCTAAGTTCATAGATTCTGTAAGATCCTGCATTAACTTGTCAATGTGCTTGGTTCTGCACTGGTCTTTTGATTTAAATAGTACTGCAGGGTCTTTTCATATTTTTTCTTTTTCATATTACTGGTATAAAGTATTACACAAAGAAATGGATGAATCGATGATCTGAAAAAGATACACTAGATACTGTCGATTTCCTGACGGATATGTCTGGAGTCACCATGGTGATGTCCAGAACTTCCTGTCTTACTCTTTGAGTCGACATTACACACACAGGGACTAGATTCTACTGAAAATTCGAATTCGCACCCATAACAATGGGGATGTTGGCCTTTCATGCGGCTTCTACTGCTTCCCTAATTGGATCCGCCGGAACCGTTGCCTCGTCGTCGAAGAGATTGTATGCCTAGGAAGCCCAGAGATGCGATCGTTTTTGCTGATCCATAGCTCCTGGATGAGGGCTATGTCTTCTCCGTCCTTCATGAGACGGAGAGTAAGATTGGCAGAAGCGGCTTTGGTGTGGTGTAAATTTATCTGTACCACTTTCATGGTGTCAGATTTGGTAGTCGTTCGGTTGTCGATTTCGGTTTGCCCGTAGCTTGTGTTTTTGTTTTATCTGTATTTGTATTTGTGTTGTTCAGGTCCCACGAGTAAACCGGTGAAAACATTTAGCTATCATAGAATAGCCGGGTCTACTATGGTAACAGCCAACACTTACGACAGGCATTAGCCAATGTGCTTGAAGAAGCTCGTTAGCGGTTGACTTGTCCCTCAACCATTCAATCCTACGGCATGGTTTTCTTTTTGCACACCACCACTGGATTTTGGAGGGGCTGTCTCTTGGCTTCGGCAACCCTATCTGGAGGCCGTGCAGGATGTCAACATCCATGCCATTTTCCGTATATTCCCCAATATTGCTGATCTCCCAGTTCTGACCGTGCAATTCTGGGTTGAGGTAACGGATGTTGGTCTCAATACTCCCCTTCTGGAAGTATGGTCCATGAAGGTGGATACGATCACGACTTCCCCCCTATCTACTACACGTAGGTCGGCATTAGGCCAAGGGCTGCCGTCTTGGCTATGCATTTTTGTAATTTATTATACTTTTAGTAATTATAATTTTATAATATGGGTGACTCTAGAGCTTCTTAAAAACCACTCTTGTTGTGCGTGATATTGTTATATCACAAATAAAAGGGACTTACAGTTTTATGCCGACTCCGAACGGTTTCTCTTTGACATTGTCAGTGGCTCGAAAGGGGTGGAGCCGTATTGTGTGGGGCCGTACTGGGTGGAGCCGTATAGGGTGGGCCGTACTGGTGCCGTACCTTTTCTCGTACTGGGATTCGAAACTAGACGCCGAGGTTTCTTTTTAGGTAATATTATAATTGGTGAACTACACCTGTGCAATTGAGCCACTTTGAAGGCGCACTTTTGTGATGATTACAAAAAAAATACGTATACAGTACTTATTATTGAAATTTGTTGCATTTTAACTAATGTTTAATTCATAGTTTATTAACTTAAAATAATTCGAAAGTTCTAATGTGGTAATTTTTTTCCCTTCCTCATTAATTAAGCCAACTGCGAAAAATTAATAAAATTAGATATAGATATGTATATGTATATGTTATTTTTATTACAATAACTCGTGTCATTGGAAACAAATAAAGAAAAAAAAAGTTGATGACATTCCATATCTGAATTTAAAAAAAAAATAGAGTCGAATGCCACTTTAATGGACATATACAATAAAAAATAAGTTTTGGGTGGGTCGACCCTCAAAAGTTCATACAAATTTAAAACTAGGTTAGTTCATAAAAAATATATATCAAAACGCAATCAAAAGTAATTTCTGAAAGATGCAGTATCAAATATTAAAAGCAAAACATAGAATTATATCAGAATATCAGAAATGTTTAATTCTAAAACAACAAAATATTGTGGTTTACCATATCGAAAGCCTTCGTTATATCAATAAATAAACCAGCCGTACATTTTTCTCCATTGAGATGTGACAATATTTGAAAACAAGTTTAGTTTAAAATGACTTTTATTTCAAATAAATGGTTAACAATGATTAATTACATTAAGTCTAATTGGTTTGGCCTATGTGCCTACCAGGTTGACAATATAATTTCAAGCTGAATTTGATTACCAATCGAAAATTAAATAAAATTATACAATACCTTCTAAAACTCGTTTTCTGTATTGCAGTGCAGCTTAGTTGTATAAAATGTCCCACCCTCTCTCTCCATTCAAAATGCTTAATGCTTCTTCTTCTTTCAGAGGTATTGGAAGATCCGTGCGATGTAGTATAAAACTTAAATTTACTATCTCACCTCTCATTTTGAAAGTCGTTCTGATTTTGTCCAGAGAATATCAGTTAAGAAAGTATGTGTTTTCATTTAGATGATAGTTCAATCTGCTGTAGTAATTCCTGAACAACGATGTTTCAGCGTCTTTTGTATATGTTTCATATACCACTTGATTGAGTTTCTCCAGCAATGAATTAAATTTTACTCTTAAACTTAAACTGACGGGATAACTAGGTCCATTCCACAGTCTGATTCAATTTCCTTCCATGCATTCCATGCTCTGCTCGTTTTTAAACTGTTTCTCAATATTATGTTTGATATCCTTGATTCTTCCATCTTTAAAGTTTTTATAATATAATTGAAGTGCATTCTCAAGGTATGCAGGAACATGGGTGGAGTACCAGTTTCTATATGTAACATATAGCTGGAAGTATTTGTCGGTAGTCGGAACATCCTCTTTAAAAAGTATTTAAAGAACTTTTCATAGGAATCATGTGGTCTATAACCCCATAACTGAGCCCCGTAGAGTAGGACTGATGCAGCAATTGAACAAAAAACCTTTTGTTTTGCGCTATGCGAAATGTAGTTGTTTCTAATGCAACGGTCCCATATCGATGAAATAGCTCGCTTACCATCCGTTTCTTTTTCTTCAAGGTGTCTTCTTACATTTAAGTTTGCTGTTACTGACATACCCAAATATTTATACATGTACACGATTTCAACCAATTCACCATTAAATGTCCACTTATCCACACGAGAGTAACTCCCACCTCCATCTCTAAACACCATGAAAAAAAAGCAATTTTATAAATTCGTCTGTAGCATTTTTATAGAATTCAGAAGTGACTCGATCATATCCTGGGGCTTTATTTTGTTTGGAATTTCTTATAACTTCCTTAACATGTTCAAGTGAGAAAGGTGCATTAAGTTTGTTCTCAGTAAGCAGTGGAGCTGCATACTGAAATAGCGGTGACGTTAGAGGGGCGTTAAGGAGCCTACTAAAGTGTGTTTTTAGGAGCGGAGCTTTCAATGATAGGGCGATGATGTTAGTGCGTCCATTTATATATTTCAAGGTTTTCCAAAATGCGGTTGAATACCTGCTGTTATTTATCACAGATGTGTTATCAAATGTGGTTTTTTTCTCAAAGCAAATTCGTTTAAACTCTTTGCTGGCTTCACTGTAGAGTACTTTAAAGGTGGTTTAGTTATATGTTCCTAATAGCTTTAAAAATCTAAAACATTTAGTGGCTCGGTGGTACAGCTTCCTTTATAATTTCTGTTAAGTTTTTGATATCAGCTGGTTTATTTTGAGCTTTCCGTTCTTAAATAATCACATTCAAGTTGTGTTGATAACTATCGACTATTCGATTTTTCCAGACTAGCTTCGGTAAAAGACTTAATTGTTTTAAGCCTACATTGTTTACACTTGCAATTACAGATATAGTTATTTCTAGGGACATGTGAAGTCATCCAAAATATTTGCCTGATCCTCGAATAATAGTGAATTGGCTTTCGGAGTCTCCTGCACGGTTACTATTCAGAACACGACAGTCATACGATTTGGGGTTTTTTATTTAGGTATGCGCCATCATATCGAGTTACGAAATTATTTTGAGAGAACCCTATCCGACCATTAAAATCACCGACAAGCCTTATATCATTCGTATTCAAGAGTGAAAGTGTGGTCTGTCAAAATCTCGTTGCCAGTGATTGCAGTTTAAATAAATTGGTAACAAAACCACATCACAGTTGCTTGTATTGATAACTAAGCTGCAATTCACCCAATCTTTCAAAACTAATGGAAATAACATCCAGGTTGTCGCGAAATGCATATATTGTTCCTCCACTTTCTCTTCCAAATGTTGATGTTTTCACTGCAGATGCCCAGTTGAGTTTATAATTTAAAAATATGTTTTTAAATCTAGAGCAATACTGTAAAAGTGCATCTTCCGTCGAATTTCCCTTTTGAAAACCAAATTGGATGGGATTAAAGAACTGTGTTTTAGTTAGAAAAGTCAGTATCCTATTTTTCATTAGTTTTTCAAAAACTTAGCTGAAAGTTGGAAGGAGTGAAATGGGTTTGAAATTTGCCGATCTCAGTAGCAGAGCCGTTTTTAAACAATGGCATAACATCTGCGCATTTGAGGTCACCAGGAAAGACTCCTGCAAACACGCAGCGATCAAAAATATATGCCAGGCCATCCACTATGAAACATCCAATTTCTTTAAGGGCAAAGTGGTATATGTACATCAGCACCACACGAGTTTGATTTATTTAAGGTACCAATTACTTTTAAAACTTCAGGATGAGTTAGACAGACAGAGAGAACAAGATTGGACTGAGCAAGGTTGTAAACTGCAGCCTATATTAGCAATTATATATTAATATGTAGGCTGCAGTTATTATATATTTATTATATATTATATATATATATTATATATATTACTACACAATAGGTTTCCTTCGAAAATGATGACTTATTTAGTATGCTGTTTACTATCTTCCATTCATCTTTCAGGTTTCCCTTTGCTGAGTTGAATTGAGTACGGTAGTTGGTATCGCGGCAAGTCGGGATTTCCTTTTTAAGTTAAGTCAAGATGCTTATTGCATTTTATACTGAGCTTATTTTTTCTTATAAATTTTGTTAACAAGATCCTCGATATCCAAGGTTTAAGTCTTTTTATATTACACGCTTTTTGGAGAGCAAAATTGAGGAGCAACTTAGGAAGTGCTTACTTAGGATCTCAATAAAAGCTTTATAAGCAGAAGATGCATCACTGCTTGTGTACACATTCTCCCAATACTCATAAACCAGCTGGTTTTTTAGCTTACTGAAGTTAATTTTCATTTTTCTTTGAGTGTATTCGGAAATTTTTTATTTGATATATTTATTGTACTAAGAGTCAGTTATCCCTAAATCGTAAATACATTTCTCGCACCCACTAACTGCAACATTTTCAAAATGACCATAAATATGGTCTAGACAACTACCCGAAACAGTTCGAGTGGGCTCATTGATAAAGCATGCCATGGGAAGCCAGTGATGCCTAATAACTAGTTACGGTTTCACTATTATCCATAATGTTAACAACACACCTGAAAACTCTTTTAACATTGAAACATTTACATCAAGCGAAAACCCTTGAAAACATTGGCACTCGTAAAATCAACACACAAGGCATCAATAATCTTGTAGTTTTCTTTAATAAAATACCCAACACCACCGGCAGCGTAATTTTTATTTGTATTAGCAAAGAAGCTGAATCCGGGAGGGAATACGATAATTGTTTTTTTCAAAATCGTGTATCCAAATTTCAGACACAAAAACAATAATTGGAACTCACGCAAAATAATCAAGATGTGTAATAAGATTTGAAAAAATGTTCTCTCAAACTTCTGATATTCTGGTGAACAACAAGTTTATTATTACAGTAGGAACTATTCTTAAAAACATAATCACAATTGGTACTACAAGGAGTAGGGGTGGAAAAGTCATCGATATAATCAATATCAAAATAATTTTTTTTCATGATGTAAATTAAGGCACTAGTTATGTGCAAGATCATCAAAAGATCTTATAGATTATGAAAATAGTCATCATCATCTTCTGACCCGCATGATCCACTAAAGGGGTCGCGGGGGTAAGCAACGCACGAGAGATCTCCAGGCAACTCGATCCTCCGTCATCGACTCTAACTCATCAGGCGCAATGCCCAAGCTAACCTGGCGAGTTTTTGGACTTGGTCGAACCACCTCGTCCTGGGTCAGCCAAGCGGTCGCCTACCTGATGGAATCGCATTCAACGCCCGCCTCGGAAGTCGTGATGATGGGGGCATTCATGCCACGTGACCAAACCACCGAAGCATAGCCCTTTCCATTCGAAGAAGCAGCTGGTCAATGTTGAGTTCCTCGCGCACTGCCGTGTTTATCACCATATCCCGGCGAGTACTTCCCACAACAGCACGAAGAAATCTCATCTCGGCAGCTTGCACTCGCGATCTTATTCTTTCGGTCATTACCCAAATTTCAAGACCATAGGTGAGAGTTGGAACAAATACTGAGTTGAAAACCGCTAACTTGGCTTTGACACCAAGCTCGGCCTTTCTGATTACAGAACTACCAAGCTGTGTCAAAACTGACAAAGCTTGACCAATCCTACAGGAAAGCTCAGCATTACTCCTTCCATCACTCGTGAAAAAAACCCCGAGATACTTAAACTTTTCCACCTGCTTGAATGGGACTCCACTAACATGCAGAGTGCATTGAACAGGCGTTCTGGAAATTACCATAACTTCCGATTTGTCCACGTTAACCCTCATTCCAGCATCAGCACATACGGCCACAAACCTATCGAGTGGGCGTTGGAGTTCCGTCTGGGAGGATGTGAGGATAACGAAGTCATCAGCAAAAAGACTCTCCCAATGTGAAACATTCCTCACCTCGGCTGCGCTGCAACATCCAGTCCATATATACAATAAAAAGGAGAGGTGACAAGACACACTCTTGGCGAAGTCCAACGCCCACGGTGAAAGGTGTTGATTTAGCACCGTTTACCCGAACACAGCTGCTACAGTTTGTATATAGAGACTGAATGGCCCTCAGAAGAGAACCACCAATCCCATACTCCTGCAGGACACTCCAGAGTTTACCTCTAGGGACTCGGTCATATGCTTTTTCCTACAACAACTGTAGATGGGTTTGGCATACTCCCAAGCCTTCTCAAGTACCATTCTTAGAGTGAAAAGCTGGTCGGTTGTACTTCTGCCGGGACGAAAGCCGCACTGTTCATCCCCCATCCTGCGCTCGACCATAGCTCTAGAACGCGCCTCCAACACCTGAGCATAGACTTTCCCGGGGATACTTGAAAGAGATATGCCCCTGTAGTTGGAGCAATCTCTTTTGTCCCCCTTCTTGAAAAGTGGGACAATCACCCCAGTTTGCCAATCGTCAGGTATCTCACCGCGTTCCCAGGCCACTTTAATGACACGAGAGAGCCATAAAACTCTCTCTTTACCCATTGCCTTAAGCATTTCTGGCCGGATTTCATTCACAGCGATGGATTTGCCAATATTTAGCGATTCAATCGCCAAAATGACTTCCTCCGCCATTGGACTATTCTCCGTCCCACTCAAGACTACGGGTCTGTCATCCTCAGTGCCCTGTTCGGGATTGAGCAGCTCCGAAAAGTGCTCGCTCCATCTGTCCAAGATGTCCGCCTCATTGGAAAGCAAAACCCCATCTTTGGATTTGACTCCTTCGATGATGTTGAATTTCCTTCCTCTGAGTCGGCGAATGGTTTACAAGAACACCTTTTTCGCAGATCTATGGTCGCTTTCCAGCTTCCCGCCGAACTCCTTCCAAAACTGCTCTTTAGCTGCTCGCACAGCTAATTTGCAGGTTCTTCGCGCCTTAGTGTACCGGTAACGAGAAGCAGAGTCCCCCAAGAGAATCCAGTCTCTGTAGGTCTTCTTCTTCTCTCTGATGGCATCTTGAACCCCGGGTGTTTTAAACCACGCAGTTCTTTTCTCACCACTAGCCGCCACTCCAAACCGCTTCATTCCACAAACATCCCGTGCAGAGGCAATGACTGCTGTTGAAAACAGTCGCCATTCTTCCTCTACATGCGATGGAACAGTTGGAATTCGCTCAAACCTTTCAGATATGTGCCGTGCAAAATTTAGCTGCAACTCACTGTTCTGTAGTTTCTCCCACCGTATGCGTGTAACCACTCTTGGTTTTCGGCTTGGCATAAAAGGTATTTTATCAGTGAGGTACAGCGTACACAACACCATGATCAGTTGACAGTTCAGTTCAGAAACCATCCGTTTCACATACGATGGTATCAACGATTTCGGTTGAAGACTCTGACGGTACTACGTGTATTTATGGACATGCCATTTGTACTAGTACCGGACCAAAAGGTCCACAGTTCTAGATCCCCTTTGCTTCGTCGAAAAGATATCCACGATATCCAAACGATAACTGGCAGCTTCCTCAACTAGCTCGAGATCTGAAAATAGTCATCGAAATATTATTCTGTTTATACAAAATTACATTGTACTTTTAATATTGGAAAACCCGTACTCTCAATAACTTCTCCACACCTGCGCCGCATAGATGACACCCCATTCTTGAAGATTGAATCCTCCTTTATAATCTCCAATAGTTTGGCTTTGCTAAACGGTTTTTGTGCAGCAGCAGATTTTTTATTATACCCCCTAAGTTTTCTATAGGGTTAAAGTCGGTACTTTGCGGTGGCCAGTTCAAAACCTTTATCCTTCCACTTTCCAACCACGACACTAGGACCCGCGAATTGTGTTAAAAATCATTAGAAAAATGTGCATTTTTGGGAATGCAACGCTTAGCAGCATTTACCGTTTCATTGCTAGTACCCCTAATAAACGAATTTTACAACATATACAAACAAAATTTAATAGAACTCAGGATATTAAAATTAGACAACAAACATTTCAGTTTAACAAATGTGGTTTAATTGTATGAGCACAAGTGTATATCAGCTCATGTCATTTCACCCATGTCATTCAGTTTTAAATTAATTTTTTCTTCAGCCGTTGTTTTTATTTAATGAAGAATGGGGCTGGAATTTGTTAATATATCTCCTTGTTTGTAAATACTTTTGCATTTATTTCTTTATCGTCCAACAGATTTAATTGAATAATTTGCACTCCAGTTACTTCAAGTATATTAAGCTCATTTTCAATAGCTTTTGTGAAAAACGGAAGACTCACTCCAGTAGTCATAATAATTTCTTGATTCTTTATACTGATTTCCTATTAATAAATCATATGGCTTTTCGAATTTCATTGCAACCCATTTCATCCTTGCATATTCAAAATATTGAAATTCTGCAGGGCATATTTTTGCAACAGTTTTAGTAGGTCTAGCTATTTCTCCTTGTATTGTACTAATTGATGTTGAAGTGGTGTTAATTACTTTGTACTGTGGTTAATTATTTTGATTGAGTGTACATAGACCTTGTATATAACTGTATTATACCTATAATATGCTAAAATGCATTACCAGTAATAAAAAATAATGAATAGTGTGTAGCAACGAAAACTACTATGCTGACTAATATGTAGTTATTAATTTAATAAAATTTGTAAGTGATATATTTATTATATGCCACAAATTGTTGTATTTTTTTAAGGTTCGGGCAATGGAACAGAGGTTAAGTGAATGGCCAAAAGCACCACACACCAGCTCGGTAATCAATCAAAGCCAAATACACATCCAAGGACAACAATTACAAATACAACATACCTCAACAAGTCTTCCCACAACAGATGCTGAAAAAACAATTACAAGCCTAGAAATTCAAGTAGAGGAACAACGACAACTCCGTTTACATGACGCACGTCAGGTCGAAGCAAAAGCAGCTAAAATAAAAGAGTGGGTCACGAATAAACTTCGAGAGCTTGAAGATCAAAATCAGCTTCTTCGTGAGCAAAATGTTAAGTGCAATCAACAGTTGGAGTTACTGCGCAATCATATAGCAAATCAACCCAATCGTCATAGTAGTATAATACCAAGTGGTACGGTTAGAAATAGCCTTAGTTTAGATGTTCAAGAATTTTCATCTGACACATCAGAGAATAGACGTCGAAGTGAATCGTTAGATCCCCAAGAGACAATAAGACCTCTTACTTCGAGTTATCCCCATCATCAACACCGAAGAAATCTTTCAATGGAGCCTCAAGAATTGGAAAGGAATTTAGTGGCAGCCGTTGACGGTCTGACATTGACCCCACTATCCGGAAGACCAAATAGTTCCGATGCTGACACTGCCCATGATTACGCAGAGATTTATACGCCGTCTAGAGAAAAATTACCAAGATGGATGAAAAATAATCCGATACTAATGGCAAGCGGAGGAAGTACATCGACAACGACAACTAGTGATTTAGTTGGTGTTGTGGCAACCCCAAGACCTCCAACCCCTCCTCTTCATAGATTCCCAAGTTGGGAAGCGAAGATTTATCAAGTGGCAAATGACGGTTTAGCTGGTGATGGTAGAGATCATGAGGGTCCAGAGGCAAGTATAAATTATGGTCAACAGCACCCAGGAACATTAGCAAGTGTTAATAGTGGCGTAAGTAGTACCCCTTCTAGAGCACAACAAACTGCGAGTGGCGGATTCTGTGATATAAGTGTGCCTGTATATGCCACCGTTAAAGGGGTAAGTTACATTGTATAGCTTTATGAATGTGTAATCTGAATACCCTTTTTAGCGGGCTTCTCAAATACGTTCTATGCCATTTACTGGTGATTCCAGTGATGATTCAAGCGAAGGAGAAGAACATGCTGTAATGATGACCCATAACTCACATAATTCTTCAAGTACCGAAAATACCGAAACTAGTACATCGGGTAGTGCTTCAAGTCCATCGAAAAGCTTGAAAACATCTTCAAGCTTAAGTCCTGCTAAACGAAGTGGCTCAGAAAGTCCCAAGAACAAAACACGTGGTATGTAAATATGGTGGACACGAAAAATAGCTTATTGTGCCTGCGTAAATTTGGGAATTTCTTTTTGGAATTTGGTGTTGGTATAAATATACTTAGTTATTAAAATGTATTTGATTTAGTTTGATTTATTTGATCTATTAACTTTTGTGTATTTACATTTTGTGCCAAATAAATGATTAGCTATGATGAAGTCATATTCACGAATTTAAAGAGCATTAGTGCTTGGTAGTAAATGTATGATTTTTATGAACTTCAGTTTTATTTGGTCTAAATCAGTCTTTTAAGTTTTTTTTTCATGTTATGCATGCTTATAATTCATTTCACCGATCTTATTTTTTTTAAAAAAAATAAAGGAATTCCTGAAGAAACATCTCCAAATCTGCGTATATCCTCCATACGTGGATCAGTAATTTCAGATCTTTCGTTTGAATCAGGCTTATCCGACGATTATGCGATACCGCCAGATGCTGTATCAGAATCTACATGTATGGACGCATCGATGCCTTCTCTTTTAATGAGAGCGTCTTATGTTGATTCTCCGAACCGTAAACTTGAATCGCTGGAAAAGGTGAGCCAAATTTTACACCTAAATAAGTGGTTTGAAATTAATCTTGTTCTCCTCATAAGATGGGTCATTTAGCTAAACTAGGTGGAAAATTGAAAACCTGGCGAAAGCGATGGTTTGTATTGAAAAATGGGTCGCTAACATACTGGAAAAGTCAACACGATATAAATCGAAAGCCACAAGGTCAGATACTGCTAGATGAAGCTTGCCGAATAAATAGAGCGGAAGGTGCATCAACATTTGAAATTGACACAGGAAAAAGAGTTTACTACTTAACAGCGGACTCCCACACCACTATGGATGATTGGATAAGGGTGCTACAAAATGTCCAGCGGCGAAATGCTACAAAATTGCTACTTAGTCGAGATGACCAAAAGCCTACAGCGCAAGGGTGGGTGACAAAAGTAAAAAATGGTCATGCCAAAAAATGTTGGTGCGTACTACTGGGAAAAATGTTCCTATATTTTAAAGCTCCTGGAGAAACCGTAAGCAATTCTCTGACTTGACTTAGAGCTTATTGAATTATAACCAACATCTAATTTTACAGAATCCATTAGGTCAAATAAATATGCGTGATGCAAGAGTGGAAGAAGTTGAACACGTTTCTGATTCAGATTCTGAAGAGCGTGAAGATCCAGCACAGAGCCAATCACGCTTAACAGTAGCTATATACCCAGCACACCAAGGTCCGACTTACTTAATATTGCCCGGGAAACAGGAACGTGACAACTGGTTGTATCATTTAACAGTGGTATCAGGGGCAGGACCAAATGCTGGTACACAATATGAACAACTTGTGCAAAAATTAATGGAAACTGATGGAGATTCAAGTAAGCCGATTTAAAACATGCAAACTTGACATTTATTCAGATACTTTTTTAAGAAAATTAAAATAATTTATATTGTTAATTATTATTATAAATTTATATATTATAATTTATTATACAGCTCATATATCTTACTTATCAGGCCGGCGACCCATGGAGGGTCCGAGCCTGAGCAATTGCTGCCTTCCATCGTTGACGGTCCTGGGCACGCTGCTTCCCGTCATCAAGACTAAGCTGTCTTGCATCCGCTATTACTTGGTCTTTATACCGGAGATTCGGTCTTCCTCTCCTTCTCGAACCAGTAGGCTCGGATTCAAAGACCCTCTTTGCTGGATCATTGTTGTCCATGCTCTCGATGTGGCCGAGCCAGTGCAGTCGACGGATTTTTGCCTTCCGGACTACTTCCACATCCTGGCACAGCTCGTAGAGTTCGCGGTTATGTCTTCTCCTCCATTCGCCTTCCTCGCAGACGGGACCATATATCCGACGTAGAGCTTTTCTTTCGAAGGTACCAAGAATCAGCTCTGCAGTTTTGCTTAGCGTCCAGCTTTCGGCTCCATAGAACAGGACTGGAAAAATAAGAGTTTTGTAGAGCATGATTTTTGTCCTTCGAGTCAGGAGTTTTGAGCCCAGTTGTTTTGACAAACCGAAGTAGCACCGGTTGCCAAGGGCGATTCTACGACGGATCTCCACTGTGATGTCGTTTGTATAGTTCACGTTTGCCCCGAGGTAGACAAACTCCTTTACTACCTCCAAATTGTAGCTGTCGATCGTGAAATTTTGTCCAAGGTGGTGTGTGACGGCACGTTTTTTGGTCGACAGCATAATATTTCGTTTTGTCCTCATTGACCGTGAGACCAGTTCGTTCCGTCTTCTTCAATCGCGGTAAAATCCTACACTACGGCACGTTGAGAACCCGCGACGATGTCGATGTCAACTGCGTACCCCAACAGTTGGACCGACTTGTAGAAGATAGTGCCTTTCGTGTTTACAGCTTCGCACTATCTTCTCCAGTACCAGATTAAAGAGCTGGTTGGTTGTACTTCTGCCGGGACGAAATCCGCACTGCTCATCCCCCATCCTGGCGATATCCGAGGCTAGTCTTCATCTTCTTGTTATATGTGGGGAATGCGCTTCTTTAGCTGGGTTTGGGTTGTATGAAAATAAATTCATACACACCAACCTGGTACCCGCCCCACCCCGCACGCTCCTCGAGGAGGTCAGTGGCCGGGGCCAATATTACTTTATACAAACTCAAAAATCATTTAACCGATTTCACCTCACAAAACTATATTTCGTAATATCTATCTGGCAACGCTGTACATATGATTAGTTTGCAGTCAGGAATAACACTATGCAGTATACCAAAAGTGAGGAACGAACTTGCCATCTTTTAAGCAATAGAAGTTAGCTATTGGGATTTTGAAATGTAATCGTAATCGAGTGCAGGAATCTGGATTCGCTTTGTGAAGCTCAAAGAAAGTACACGTCTGTGCGTGCTTGAGTAATTAGTGAATACTGTTTTTTTAAATTTTTTTAAAAAAAAAAGTGAAAGTGAAGGTATTTTTATCATGAAGGAAAATATTGCATCAGGAACTATTTTAATTCCGCCCTACAGGGAATCGATAGAAAGAATTATTTTACCCTCGGAACTGCTAAGCGAGGCTGATAAGGTCACCAGCGATGGACTGGTGAGACGGCGTGCTGCTCACCAGCTATAAAAGTCTGGAAAAGAAACTGGCAGGTAACGCGGACCCGGATTGGACCTGGTAAGACAAATGAAAAACGAGGACAAGTCGTGAAGCAAAGACATGAGGGAAATGGCAACACGGGACCAAATAACAACAATGACAATGGAAACTCTCCAGCTCCGGCAATAAAGCATGCTCCATGGTGTTCCCCGATTTACGCAGAGGGGATCTCACCAAAGAACCTGACGACGCAGAAGAAACGGTATTATAGGTACAAGATCATGGTTAGGGACGTTGATTTACACGCGCATCTTTTAAAACTCTTTAAGGAGTTGAAGTATGAGTCCTTCTCTTTCACTCCTAAACAGGTCATGAGAATGAATGTGGTACTAAAAGGTGTGGCACATTACAAGCCAGAGGAAGTTCAACAAGAGTTCATAAGAATGGACCCCTCGGTAGGGGTGCTGATGACTTCGAGACAACTTGGTCTAAAAAGACGGACAAGTCTTCACATTCACACTCTAAGGAGGGCAATGAAGATCTCGTGAAATTGCAGCAGATAAGGTTCCTTCTCCAACATCAAGTAATTTGGGAAAGCTTGAGTTTCAGGCCCAAAGATCTGCTACAACTGTCAGAACTTCGTCCAGATACTGTTCAGCTCCACCCATGTACGCTAAGTGCAAGGAAGCACACCAAGCATGTGAGTGTAAACTGCCTAAAAGCGCCGAAAGATCGGAAACCTGCTGAGTCAACACCGATTCATATGGTCATCCAGCTAGTATTAGGTGTTGTCCTAGGTGGGTCAACCACCACCTTGAAGGAAGTCATACGAGAGAAGAGGAATGCCACTCATATCCCTGTGGTGAATGCAATCAATAGAACTCAACAAAACTTTTCGCCATACGTCGACGCGGTCAAAGGCCAAGATCGGATAAATAATACTAGCGGTCAGCATTCCAGACACTCGCTTTGGGGTGATATTAGAGATAATGATAATGGTAAAGTCTTACCTCAATGATATCAAGACCAGTTCCTGAGCTTCGACATTGTAAAAACCTTCTAGACCAAGATCTGGATCCCATATTGACTTTTATCTAATATATCTATCTATAATATATCTAACCTTTTTTTTTTGTGCGAGGTTAGGTGAAAATCTTCAAAAGACACTATGGCGACCATTCGCACATAGCGAAAGTGATTTTTACCCAGAAAAACACCTCCCTTCAAATAAAATGTATTTATTTGCACTACAGCTAAGTTTGACACTTATCCAGCAGTGTTACTTTCTCTCTGAATTCACCATGCTAAGTCAAGGGGTTTAGTCCTTTGAAGACGGCGGAAAGCGTTACTTTCGTCGAGAATTGGAAGTACAGCTCAGTTTATTTGCTCTTCCAGGCGACGCTTATGCTTATGAATAAAAGTCTTTATTTCATCTTGGATTGATGGAATTTTAAGATCTCTGTGTATATCGTGTATACGTCGTTTCGTATATACCAGGGTGCGTTGACGATGGTTCTTAGTACTTTATTTTTAAATGTTTGTAGTATATTTTATATAATACTTTCTTTGGTACAACCCATAGGTGTATACCATACGTCGAGACGGCCCTTAGCACTTGCTTGTATACAAGCAATTTGTTGTCAATGCTTAGCTTGGAATATTTTCCAATAAGCCAGTACATATGTACCTTTATATCTTAATTGAAGCTCTTCACGTTTCTTTTTGACGTATCCCGAGGTATTTCGCTTCATTACCGAAGGGTATTTGAACATTATTTATAAAAACGGGCAAAATTATTATGAACGGATTTAGCTTCGTTAAGCTCAAATCGCTGAGTGTTCGTCCATTCGTGTATCCGGTCTAAAGGCTCAACTATAATGCGCATGAGCGAACTGTTTCGTCATGTTTGTTAAAAAAACATGAGTAACTATAATAAACACATGCGCGCATAGGTTCCTGTCAAAAACTCTTCCGTTGCATGCTTTATTTTTTTATTTAAGTTTGATTTATTATGAAATCCTCATGTTTCCAGTTCGATTATATGTGTATGTATGCACGAATACCAATACAATATCAGATGATTTGCTCATTTTTAAAATTAGTTTTTTGTCTGTGTTTTATCTGTCACATTCGCATATGTACATGCATGTGCATATTGTACATGCTTTCATAGACGACATTATAGGTTGCCTCATAGGGATGGGTGTATTCGCTCACTCACCCATGCGCGTTTCACCCTAGCTAATGCTCGCTCATGCGCATTATAGTTGAGTCTTAAGGCACTTTGCAATTTTCTAGTTGATTTTTCGACCGTTTTGACAGTTACCAAAATGGCGGTGTCGTCAGCAAATGTGCCTACGTCCTGCGGTATATCTCTACTATATAGTAAGTAAAGGAGGGGACCAAGAACACTTCCTTGTGGTACTCCAGCCTGTATAGGTTTAAATAGGGATTATTCTTTCCCATATTCCACACGGAAGATTCTATCAGATAGATAGTTGCACTGGCCTGCTGCCATTTCTTACGAACTTTACGTTTCTCTCTTACTAATTCTCGAATTTCCGGTGGATATCGCAATACATGTTTTATCATTTTCAAGCGAGAGGTGTATTAGTCCACGCTGCGCACTGTATTACTTCTATAAATTTATCTAGTTCTATTTCTAAATCTAATCCCAATTTCAAATATCAGCCTTATTTGAAGTTCGATGTTTTCTTGTAAGTGATGCTTGCCAATTCGTACGTAGGTGGGACTTCCTTTTTTACAAGGGTATCGTTTACACATAGTACAATGGCAGAATGATCTGAATTAAGATCAAAGCTTTCTTCAATTCGTAAGTAGTTTCGAGAAACACATTTTATGACAAAGAAATCAACAACGTCAGTTATTTTTGTAACATCCGACGGCCAGTAGGATGGTTTTCCTGTCGAGTAAAAATCACAGTTTTGTTTCATACCAGCTCTGTATAATTTTCTGCCTTTTTGTGAGATTAATCTTGATCCTCAAAAATTGTGTTTCGCATTAAAATCTCCACCAATTACAAAATTTGGGCAAAGAGTAAGAAAAATTCCTTCGAATTTAGTTTCATCAATTATACTACGCGGAGGGCAGTAAATGGACCCAACGTTAAATGAATAATGTTTGTTTTTTACACGAACCGTACTTAATTGTATAGAATTAGATTCTATACTTCTTCCTACTAAGGAATTTTCGCAGCATTTTCCACTTATGGTAGCTACTGTTTCGGTGAAAGTTTTTCCTCCGACATGTGAAGATTTCACGTTAGCTGATTTAATTTTTTGGAGTATTGGAGACGACGGTTGAGACTGCGCTTTTGTTTCAACTGTTTTCGATCGACGTGTTGTTGCTTTCGGTATGGTTTTAGCAACTACGTCCTTTGTTACCAATTTTGGTTGTTGACGCAGTTTCGCATTGTTTTGATCGCGTCTTTTCTGGAGCTCTTTTGCTACTACGCAGCCGCCATAGTTAACCGAATGCTTTCCTTTGCAGTTAATACAAGTAGCTGGTATTGTTTTAAATTAGTTACATTCTGCGGACAGATGTGCACCGGCGCATTTGACACATCGCGGATCTTTCTGACAATACTGCTGAGTATGGTTGAATCCCTGACAACGTAAGAGAGGTAACCCGACCCGTGTCACAGTTTCTGTTGTTTCCTTTTTGATAAATTAGCGGCGTCTACTATTTTTAGGCCTTTAAGTTTGAAGTCCTCAATTATATCTTCTGTTGGATAAGACGCATGGAGTCCCCTAGCTATGACAGCAATAGGTCTGTCGGCTTTATTATCGTATGTGTACCATTGCATTTTTTGCGCATTCAGTTTTTGGAAAGTAGTCTTAAGCTGTCAGAATCCTTGACATTTATCTTCCACGCATTGTTGTTGAGCGATGTATACTGATATTCCAAGTACGTGAATTGGCGGGGGTGGCTGTTCTTTTGGTTGTTGTTACTAGTAAGACGTACATTTTCTGTATTTTTATCAGCTCCGGTGAGGAACCGGCTTTGCGTTTTTTTTGCCCGGTCGCCTTTCTGTCACCCAGTTGGTTTCACTCATCCGTAAAATACTCAATGTTATTTGATTCGTTCGAGCTGGGCTTATTTTCTTGATTTTCAATTTTTTCTGCCCTTAATTGACTAAGTTCGTTTCTAAGTTCTCTACAGAGGACTTGCATATTAGCGAGTCTAGTCCTTAATTTCGTATTTTCCTTTCCTAGACTTTTGAATCTCTGACTGAATACGGATAATAACATCACCTGTATCTCATCAGAACCCCTGTCAGATCATTTTTCCATAACCATGTGCATGAAATTTACCAATGTCGATACCAATACTACTAATTGGTCAAACCACTCATTACACTCTGAGTTGTCCAACTTAGAAATCCCTACTGTCAGGAATCTCACTAACACGGAGATTGACGAAGTTATTAAAGCTATAACAAACAGTTACCATACATGCATTTCTAATCATACCAAAACAATAACACCATGTCCGAACTGGGTCAATGTCTCTGAAAACACTCTCGGCCCTCAGGAAAAGGACACTCTGGAAGAGACAACTGAAAAGACTCTTCCGTCACTTTAGCGACTGCAACAACGAGAGTTATAGAGAACTCTCGGCTCGTATAAGCTGCCTAAGTAAGATTATTAAATACAAAATAAGAACCGAATCGAACAAACAATTTCGGAGCAAACTTAGTAGCCTGAAACCGTCGCCGAACGTTTTTAGCCATAGACTAGATCACCGGTCGCAAGAGAATGTTGAACCCTGAGCAGGCGTTGAGCCATGGTGATAGAACCTATACCTCACCTACAAAGAAAGTTAAAGCCTTCGGAGATTTTTATAAAGATTAATTGCAAATTCCTACAGCAGAAATAGAAAACACCTGGATTATAGAAACGTATAATAGCTCGTTTGACGTCTGGAACAAAGACCCCTTTATAAATCTGACGAAATGAGAAAAACCACTTTAATCAATTAATGATCCTCTGGTCCAGATAACATCTCCAATTTCACAATCCACAAATCCAAATCAATTCTGGCAAAAATGTTTAACACCCATATTCAATAATTGCATTAAGAACCGGTACTTTCCGGTCGCCTGGAAAAAAGCTAAGCTTCTTCCCATTAAAAAAAGCAACAACACAAACAGCGTCGATAATTAGCGTCCCATTTCCTTTCTGTCAAATTTTGGCAAAGTACTGGAAAAAATCTCTCTCATTTAAATACAGAGTCCTTCTAATGACTCTGATTTGTCTCAGATCCAACAGTGCGGCTTCAAGCACTGAACAAGCCTTACTATTCCTGCCAAAGAAAATCCTGACAAATCTTAGGTCTCATGAAGGCATTTGACGCACTTTTTCGAAATTCTGTATTATGACAACTTTTCCAGTTTCCATACAGTTATAGCACATATGTATAACTATGAGGTTTCTCACTACCACACACAGATCATACACAATTCCTCTAACACCAATTAATATAAATTGTTCTCCGAGCGAGTTTTGAAAAGTAACTAGAATGATTTGAAACACAATTTACAATTCGAATGTATTACACATCTACATACGTATTTTCAGATTTATTAAAAGTTTTCGTTTGAACAAGGCCCACATTTGCTTATTGCAGTACGTCCTGTGCCTGTGCAAGTGGGGGTATCAACATTCAACATACATTCGCCTTTCGATAATTCGAAACTCATGAGACCCCACAAAAAATTCGAATTAACAAGAATTTAAAATATCAAATGGTTCGAAAGTGTCGAGAGAAAAAATATGAAAGTTCGAATTATTGAGTAATAATCAATTGTTATTTATTAACTGCTAATTTTTTTAACAAAATCAAATGGTTAGAGGTTCTTATATACATGTATATACATATGTACATAATGTTTATTAATTATTAGTCTTTTGGAAGAAGTCTTTAATGTGAGTTTGTTTCAAAGCACTTTGATGAGATTGATCAATAACTTTTTTTTATCAGAAATAGTGCCTTATTGCTTTTCCAATCACTAAGGGCTTGAATTTTTCCGATCCGTCCATATTTGCTGCAAGTAAAGCTGTCAATCTCTCCTTACTATGTTTTCCGCCGTGACATTTTTCATCTTTGAAAGTAAGGTAAACATTTGAAAAAGAGGCCGGTTTCATCAGTATTAAAAATGTCTCGGGCATCATAGTTTTCTATCAAAGTCTTCGTGCCAATCTAAGCAAACTGCATCACTAACACTTCCACTTTCCCTACAAACAGTTTTCAACACAACACCATTTCAAGTTTAAACTTGTCTCAAAATGTACCTCTATTCTATGCAATCTGATAACTTTGAATTGTCGAGTGTTCGAAGCCTGAGTTCGAATTAACGCGTCGTTTTGTTACGTATCGATGATTTTTTTGTTCGAATTACCAAGTGCTTAAATATGTATCGATTTTTTTCTAAATATAAAGAGATTTTCCAGGGAACTCGTGACAACTTCGAATTATGGAGAGGTTCGAATTATCGCAGTTTTGAATTAGCGAGAGGCGACTGTATAAAGTTTGGGTGTTCCTCGATAAACTCCCCCATAATTATTTTTTGTTTTGTTGCAGTTTGTCCTAAAAAACGTAGTTATTGTATTTTAGACTTATACGAAGTCTTTATTTACATGTTTTATTAGTAAGTAAGAGTCCCCTAGCTATGACAGTAATAGGTCTGTCGGTTTTATTATCGTATGTGTACCATTGCATTTTTTGCGCATTCAGTTTTTGGAAAGTAGTCTTAAGCTGTCAGAATCCTTGACATTTATCTTCCACGCATTGTTGTTGAGCGATGTATACTGATATTCCAAGTACGTGAATTGGCGGGGGTGGCTGTTCTTTTGGTTGTTGTTACTAGTAAGACGTACATTTTCTGTATTTTTATCAGCTCCGGTGAGGAACCGGCTTTGCGTTTTTTTTGCCCGGTCGCCTTTCTGTCACCCAGTTGGTTTCACTCATCCCTAAAATACTCAATGTTATTTGATTCGTTCGAGCTGTGCTTATTTTCTTGATTTTCAATTTTTTCTGCCCTTAATTGACTAAGTTCGTTTCTAAGTTCTCTACAGAGGACTTGCATATTAGCGAGTCTAGTCCTTAATTTCGTATTTTCCTTTCCTAGACTTTTGAATCTCTGACTGAATACGGATAATAACATCACCTGTATCTCATCAGAACCCCTGTCAGATCATTTTTCCATAACCATGTGCATGAAATTTACCAATGTCGATACCAATACTACTAATTGGTCAAACCACTCATTACACTCTGAGTTGTCCAACTTAGAAATCCCTACTGTCAGGAATCTCACTAACACGGAGATTGACGAAGTTATTAAAGCTATAACAAACAGTTACCATACATGCATTTCTAATCATACCAAAACAATAACACCATGTCCGAACTGGGTCAATGTCTCTGAAAACACTCTCGGCCCTCAGGAAAAGGACACTCTGGAAGAGACAACTGAAAATACTCTTCCGTCACTTTAGCGACTGCAACAACGACAGTTATAGAGAACTCTAGGCTCGTATAATCTGCCTAAGTAAGATTATTAAATACAAAATAAGAACCGAATCGAACAAACAATTTCGGAGCAAACTTAGTAGCCTGAAACCGTCGCCGAACGTTTTTAGCCATAGACTAGATCACCGGTCGCAAGAGAATGTTGAACCCTGAGCAGGCGTTGAGTCATGGTGATAGAACCTATACCTCACCTACAGAGAAAGTTAAAGCCTTCGGAGATTTTTATAAAGATTAATTGCAAATTCCTACAGCAGAAATAGAAAACACCTGGATTATAGAAACGTATAATAGCTCGTTTGACGTCTGGAACAAAGACCCCTTTATAAATCTGACGAAATGAGAAAAACCACTTTAATCAATTAATGATCCTCTGGTCCAGATAACATCTCCAATTTCACAATCCACAAATCCAAATCAATTCTGGCAAAAATGTTTAACACCCATATTCAATAATTGCATTAAGAACCGGTACTTTCCGGTCGCCTGGAAAAAAGCTAAGCTTCTTCCCATTAAAAAAAGCAACAACACAAACAGCGTCGATAATTAGCGTCCCATTTCCTTTCTGTCAAATTTTGGCAAAGTACTGGAAAAAATCTCTCATTTAAATACAGAGTCCTTCTAATGACTCTGATTTGTCTCAGATCCAACAGTGCGGCTTCAAGCACTGAACAAGCCTTACTATTCCTGCCAAAGAAAATCCTGACAAATCTTAGATCTCATGAAGGCATTTGACGCACTTTTTCGAAATTCTGTATTATGACAACTTTTCCAGTTTCCATACAGTTATAGCACATATGTATAACTATGAGGTTTCTCACTACCACACACAGATCATACACAATTCCTCTAACACCAATTAATATAAATTGTTCTCCGAGCGAGTTTTGAAAAGTAACTAGAATGATTTGAAACACAATTTACAATTCGAATGTATTACACATCTACATACGTATTTTCAGATTTATTAAAAGTTTTCGTTTGAACAAGGCCCACATTTGCTTATTGCAGTACGTCCTGTGCCTGTGCAAGTGGGGGTATCAACATTCAACATACATTCGCCTTTCGATAATTCGAAACTCATGGGACCCCACAAAAAATTCGAATTAACAAGAATTTGAAATATCAAATGGTTCGAAAGTGTCGAGAGAAAAAATATGAAAGTTCGAATTATTGAGTAATAATCAATTGTTATTTATTAACTGCTAATTTTTTTAACAAAATCAAATGGTTAGAGGTTCTTATATACATGTATATACATATGTACATAATGTTTATTAATTATTAGTCTTTTGGAAGAAGTCTTTAATGTGAGTTTGCTTCAAAGCACTTTGATGAGATTGATCAATAACTTTTTTTTATCAGAAATAGTGCCTTATTGCTTTTCCAATCACTAAGGGCTTGAATTTTTCCGATCCGTCCATATTTGCTGCAAGTAAAGCTGTCAATCTCTCCTTACTATGTTTTCCGCCGTGACATTTTTCATCTTTGAAAGTAAGGTAAATATTTGAAAAAGAGGCCGGTTTCATCAGTATTAAAAATGTCTCGGGCATCATAGTTTTCTATCAAAGTCTTCGTGCCAATCTAAGCAAACTGCATCACTAACACTTCCACTTTCCCTACAAACAGTTTTCAACACAACACCATTTCAAGTTTAAACTTGTCTCAAAATGTACCTCTATTCTATGCAATCTGATAACTTTGAATTGTCGAGTGTTCGAAGCCTGAGTTCGAATTAACGCGTCGTTTTGTTACGTATCGATGATTTTTTTGTTCGAATTACCAAGTGCTTAAATATGTATCGATTTTTTTCTAAATATAAAGAGATTTTCCAGGGAACTCGTGACAACTTCGAATTATGGAGAGGTTCGAATTATCGCAGTTTTGAATTAGCGAGAGGCGACTGTATAAAGTTTGGGTGTTCCTCGATAAACTCCCCCATAATTATTTTTTGTTTTGTTGCAGTTTGTCCTAAAAAACTTAGTTATTGTATTTTAGATTTATACGAAGTCTTTACTTACATGTTTTATTAGTAAGTAAGAGTCCCCTAGCTATGACAGCAATAGGTCTGTCGGCTTTATTATCGTATGTGTACCATTGCATTTTTTGCGCATTCAGTTTTTGGAAAGTAGTCTTAAGCTGTCACGTACATTTTCTGTATTTTTATCAGCTCCGGTGAGGAACCGGCTTTGCGTTTTTTTTGCCCGGTCGCCTTTCTGTCACCCAGTTGGTTTCACTCATCCCTAAAATACTCAATGTTATTTGATTCGTTCGAGCTGTGCTTATTTTCTTGATTTTCAATTTTTTCTGCCCTTAATTGACTAAGTTCGTTTCTAAGTTCTCTACAGAGGACTTGTATATTAGCGAGTCTAGTCCTTAATTTCGTATTTGCCTCTCCTAGACTTTTGAATCTCTGACTGAATACGGATAATAACATCACCTGTATCTCATCAGAACCCCTGTCAGATCATTTTTCCATAACCATGTGCATGAAATTTACCAATGTCGATACCAATACTACTAATTGGTCAAACCACTCATTACACTCTGAGTTGTCCAACTTAGAAATCCCTACTGTCAGGAATCTCACTAACACGGAGATTGACGAAGTTATTAAAGCTATAACAAACAGTTACCATACATGCATTTCTAATCATACCAAAACAATAACACCATGTCCGAACTGGGTCAATGTCTCTGAAAACACTCTCGGCCCTCAGGAAAAGGACACTCTGGAAGAGACAACTGAAAAGACTCTTCCGTCACTTTAGCGACTGCAACAACGAGAGTTATAGAGAACTCTCGGCTCGTATAAGCTGCCTAAGTAAGATTATTAAATACAAAATAAGAACCGAATCGAACAAACAATTTCGGAGCAAACTTAGTAGCCTGAAACCGTCGCCGAACGTTTTTAGCCATAGACTAGATCACCGGTCGCAAGAGAATGTTGAACCCTGAGCAGGCGTTGAGCCATGGTGATAGAACCTATACCTCACCTACAAAGAAAGTTAAAGCCTTCGGAGATTTTTATAAAGATTAATTGCAAATTCCTACAGCAGAAATAGAAAACACCTGGATTATAGAAACGTATAATAGCTCGTTTGACGTCTGGAACAAAGACCCCTTTATAAATCTGACGAAATGAGAAAAACCACTTTAATCAATTAATGATCCTCTGGTCCAGATAACATCTCCAATTTCACAATCCACAAATCCAAATCAATTCTGGCAAAAATGTTTAACACCCATATTCAATAATTGCATTAAGAACCGGTACTTTCCGGTCGCCTGGAAAAAAGCTAAGCTTCCCATTAAAAAAAGCAACAACACAAACAGCGTCGATAATTAGCGTCCCATTTCCTTTCTGTCAAATTTTGGCAAAGTACTGGAAAAAATCTCTCTCATTTAAATACAGAGTCCTTCTAATGACTCTGATTTGTCTCAGATCCAACAGTGCGGCTTCAAGCACTGAACAAGCCTTACTATTCCTGCCAAAGAAAATCCTGACAAATCTTAGGTCTCATGAAGGCATTTGACGCACTTTTTCGAAATTCTGTATTATGACAACTTTTCCAGTTTCCATACAGTTATAGCACATATGTATAACTATGAGGTTTCTCACTACCACACACAGATCATACACAATTCCTCTAACACCAATTAATATAAATTGTTCTCCGAGCGAGTTTTGAAAAGTAACTAGAATGATTTGAAACACAATTTACAATTCGAATGTATTACACATCTACATACGTATTTTCAGATTTATTAAAAGTTTTCGTTTGAACAAGGCCCACATTTGCTTATTGCAGTACGTCCTGTGCCTGTGCAAGTGGGGGTATCAACATTCAACATACATTCGCCTTTCGATAATTCGAAACTCATGGGACCCCACAAAAAATTCGAATTAACAAGAATTTGAAATATCAAATGGTTCGAAAGTGTCGAGAGAAAAAATATGAAAGTTCGAATTATTGAGTAATAATCAATTGTTATTTATTAACTGCTAATTTTTTTAACAAAATCAAATGGTTAGAGGTTCTTATATACATGTATATACATATGTACATAATGTTTATTAATTATTAGTCTTTTGGAAGAAGTCTTTAATGTGAGTTTGCTTCAAAGCACTTTGATGAGATTGATCAATAACTTTTTTTTATCAGAAATAGTGCCTTATTGCTTTTCCAATCACTAAGGGCTTGAATTTTTCCGATCCGTCCATATTTGCTGCAAGTAAAGCTGTCAATCTCTCCTTACTATGTTTTCCGCCGTGACATTTTTCATCTTTGAAAGTAAGGTAAATATTTGAAAAAGAGGCCGGTTTCATCAGTATTAAAAATGTCTCGGGCATCATAGTTTTCTATCAAAGTCTTCGTGCCAATCTAAGCAAACTGCATCACTAACACTTCCACTTTCCCTACAAACAGTTTTCAACACAACACCATTTCAAGTTTAAACTTGTCTCAAAATGTACCTCTATTCTATGCAATCTGATAACTTTGAATTGTCGAGTGTTCGAAGCCTGAGTTCGAATTAACGCGTCGTTTTGTTACGTATCGATGATTTTTTTGTTCGAATTACCAAGTGCTTAAATATGTATCGATTTTTTTCTAAATATAAAGAGATTTTCCAGGGAACTCGTGACAACTTCGAATTATGGAGAGGTTCGAATTATCGCAGTTTTGAATTAGCGAGAGGCGACTGTATAAAGTTTGGGTGTTCCTCGATAAACTCCCCCATAATTATTTTTTGTTTTGTTGCAGTTTGTCCTAAAAAACTTAGTTATTGTATTTTAGATTTATACGAAGTCTTTACTTACATGTTTTATTAGTAAGTAAGAGTCCCCTAGCTATGACAGCAATAGGTCTGTCGGCTTTATTATCGTATGTGTACCATTGCATTTTTTGCGCATTCAGTTTTTGGAAAGTAGTCTTAAGCTGTCACGTACATTTTCTGTATTTTTATCAGCTCCGGTGAGGAACCGGCTTTGCGTTTTTTTTGCCCGGTCGCCTTTCTGTCACCCAGTTGGTTTCACTCATCCCTAAAATACTCAATGTTATTTGATTCGTTCGAGCTGTGCTTATTTTCTTGATTTTCAATTTTTTCTGCCCTTAATTGACTAAGTTCGTTTCTAAGTTCTCTACAGAGGACTTGTATATTAGCGAGTCTAGTCCTTAATTTCGTATTTGCCTCTCCTAGACTTTTGAATCTCTGACTGAATACGGATAATAACATCACCTGTATCTCATCAGAACCCCTGTCAGATCATTTTTCCATAACCATGTGCATGAAATTTACCAATGTCGATACCAATACTACTAATTGGTCAAACCACTCATTACACTCTGAGTTGTCCAACTTAGAAATCCCTACTGTCAGGAATCTCACTAACACGGAGATTGACGAAGTTATTAAAGCTATAACAAACAGTTACCATACATGCATTTCTAATCATACCAAAACAATAACACCATGTCCGAACTGGGTCAATGTCTCTGAAAACACTCTCGGCCCTCAGGAAAAGGACACTCTGGAAGAGACAACTGAAAAGACTCTTCCGTCACTTTAGCGACTGCAACAACGAGAGTTATAGAGAACTCTCGGCTCGTATAAGCTGCCTAAGTAAGATTATTAAATACAAAATAAGAACCGAATCGAACAAACAATTTCGGAGCAAACTTAGTAGCCTGAAACCGTCGCCGAACGTTTTTAGCCATAGACTAGATCACCGGTCGCAAGAGAATGTTGAACCCTGAGCAGGCGTTGAGCCATGGTGATAGAACCTATACCTCACCTACAAAGAAAGTTAAAGCCTTCGGAGATTTTTATAAAGATTAATTGCAAATTCCTACAGCAGAAATAGAAAACACCTGGATTATAGAAACGTATAATAGCTCGTTTGACGTCTGGAACAAAGACCCCTTTATAAATCTGACGAAATGAGAAAAACCACTTTAATCAATTAATGATCCTCTGGTCCAGATAACATCTCCAATTTCACAATCCACAAATCCAAATCAATTCTGGCAAAAATGTTTAACACCCATATTCAATAATTGCATTAAGAACCGGTACTTTCCGGTCGCCTGGAAAAAAGCTAAGCTTCCCATTAAAAAAAGCAACAACACAAACAGCGTCGATAATTAGCGTCACATTTCCTTTCTGTCAAATTTTGGCAAAGTACTGGAAAAAATCTCTCTCATTTAAATACAGAGTCCTTCTAATGACTCTGATTTGTCTCAGATCCAACAGTGCGGCTTCAAGCACTGAACAAGCCTTACTATTCCTGCCAAAGAAAATCCTGACAAATCTTAGGTCTCATGAAGGCATTTGACGCACTTTTTCGAAATTCTGTATTATGACAACATTTCCAGTTTCCATACAGTTATAGCACATATGTATAACTATGAGGTTTCTCACTACCACACACAGATCATACACAATTCCTCTAACACCAATTAATATAAATTGTTCTCCGAGCGAGTTTTGAAAAGTAACTAGAATGATTTGAAACACAATTTACAATTCGAATGTATTACACATCTACATACGTATTTTCAGATTTATTAAAAGTTTTCGTTTGAACAAGGCCCACATTTGCTTATTGCAGTACGTCCTGTGCCTGTGCAAGTGGGGGTATCAACATTCAACATACATTCGCCTTTCGATAATTCGAAACTCATGGGACCCCACAAAAAATTCGAATTAACAAGAATTTGAAATATCAAATGGTTCGAAAGTGTCGAGAGAAAAAATATGAAAGTTCGAATTATTGAGTAATAATCAATTGTTATTTATTAACTGCTAATTTTTTTAACAAAATCAAATGGTTAGAGGTTCTTATATACATGTATATACATATGTACATAATGTTTATTAATTATTAGTCTTTTGGAAGAAGTCTTTAATGTGAGTTTGCTTCAAAGCACTTTGATGAGATTGATCAATAACTTTTTTTTATCAGAAATAGTGCCTTATTGCTTTTCCAATCACTAAGGGCTTGAATTTTTCCGATCCGTCCATATTTGCTGCAAGTAAAGCTGCCAATCTCTCCTTACTATGTTTTCCGCCGTGACATTTTTCATCTTTGAAAGTAAGGTAAATATTTGAAAAAGAGTCCGGTTTCATCAGTATTAAAAATGTCTCGGGCATCATAGTTTTCTATCAAAGTCTTCGTGCCAATCTAAGCAAACTGCATCACTAACACTTCCACTTTCCCTACAAACAGTTTTCAACACAACACCATTTCAAGTTTAAACTTGTCTCAAAATGTACCTCTATTCTATGCAATCTGATAACTTTGAATTGTCGAGTGTTCGAAGCCTGAGTTCGAATTAACGCGTCGTTTTGTTACGTATCGATGATTTTTTTGTTCGAATTACCAAGTGCTTAAATATGTATCGATTTTTTTCTAAATATAAAGAGATTTTCCAGGGAACTCGTGACAACTTCGAATTATGGAGAGGTTCGAATTATCGCAGTTTTGAATTAGCGAGAGGCGACTGTATAAAGTTTGGGTGTTCCTCGATAAACTCCCCCATAATTATTTTTTGTTTTGTTGCAGTTTGTCCTAAAAAACGTAGTTATTGTATTTTAGACTTATACGAAGTCTTTACTTACATGTTTTATTAGTAAGTAAGAGTCCCCTAGCTATGACAGCAATAGGTCTGTCGGCTTTATTATCGTATGTGTACCATTGCATTTTTTGCGCATTCAGTTTTTGGAAAGTAGTCTTAAGCTGTCAGAATCCTTGACATTTATCTTCCACGCATTGTTGTTGAGCGATGTATACTGATATTCCAAGTACGTGAATTGGCGGGGGTGGCTGTTCTTTTGGTTGTTGTTACTAGTAAGACGTACATTTTCTGTATTTTTATCAGCTCCGGTGAGGAACCGGCTTTGCGTTTTTTTTGCCCGGTCGCCTTTCTGTCACCCAGTTGGTTTCACTTATCCCTAAAATACTCAATGTTATTTGATTCGTTCGAGCTGTGCTTATTTTCTTGATTTTCAATTTTTTCTGCCCTTAATTGACTAAGTTCGTTTCTAAGTTCTCTACAGAGGACTTGCATATTAGCGAGTCTAGTCCTTAATTTCGTATTTTCCTTTCCTAGACTTTTGAATCTCTGACTGAATACGGATAATAACATCACCTGTATCTCATCAGAACCCCTGTCAGATCATTTTTCCATAACCATGTGCATGAAATTTACCAATGTCGATACCAATACTACTAATTGGTCAAACCACTCATTACACTCTGAGTTGTCCAACTTAGAAATCCCTACTGTCAGGAATCTCACTAACACGGAGATTGACGAAGTTATTAAAGCTATAACAAACAGTTACCATACATGCATTTCTAATCATACCAAAACAATAACACCATGTCCGAACTGGGTCAATGTCTCTGAAAACACTCTCGGCCCTCAGGAAAAGGACACTCTGGAAGAGACAACTGAAAAGACTCTTCCGTCACTTTAGCGACTGCAACAACGAGAGTTATAGAGAACTCTCGGCTCGTATAAGCTGCCTAAGTAAGATTATTAAATACAAAATAAGAACCGAATCGAACAAACAATTTCGGAGCAAACTTAGTAGCCTGAAACCGTCGCCGAACGTTTTTAGCCATAGACTAGATCACCGGTCGCAAGAGAATGTTGAACCCTGAGCAGGCGTTGAGCCATGGTGATAGAACCTATACCTCACCTACAAAGAAAGTTAAAGCCTTCGGAGATTTTTATAAAGATTAATTGCAAATTCCTACAGCAGAAATAGAAAACACCTGGATTATAGAAACGTATAATAGCTCGTTTGACGTCTGGAACAAAGACCCCTTTATAAATCTGACGAAATGAGAAAAACCACTTTAATCAATTAATGATCCTCTGGTCCAGATAACATCTCCAATTTCACAATCCACAAATCCAAATCAATTCTGGCAAAAATGTTTAACACCCATATTCAATAATTGCATTAAGAACCGGTACTTTCCGGTCGCCTGGAAAAAAGCTAAGCTTCTTCCCATTAAAAAAAGCAACAACACAAACAGCGTCGATAATTAGCGTCCCATTTCCTTTCTGTCAAATTTTGGCAAAGTACTGGAAAAAATCTCGCATTTAAATACAGAGTCCTTCTAATGACTCTGATTTGTCTCAGATCCAACAGTGCGGCTTCAAGCACTGAACAAGCCTTACTATTCCTGCCAAAGAAAATCCTGACAAATCTTAGATCTCATGAAGGCATTTGACGCACTTTTTCGAAATTCTGTATTATGACAACTTTTCCAGTTTCCATACAGTTATAGCACATATGTATAACTATGAGGTTTCTCACTACCACACACAGATCATACACAATTCCTCTAACACCAATTAATATAAATTGTTCTCCGAGCGAGTTTTGAAAAGTAACTAGAATGATTTGAAACACAATTTACAATTCGAATGTATTACACATCTACATACGTATTTTCAGATTTATTAAAAGTTTTCGTTTGAACAAGGCCCACATTTGCTTATTGCAGTACGTCCTGTGCCTGTGCAAGTGGGGGTATCAACATTCAACATACATTCGCCTTTCGATAATTCGAAACTCATGGGACCCCACAAAAAATTCGAATTAACAAGAATTTGAAATATCAAATGGTTCGAAAGTGTCGAGAGAAAAAATATGAAAGTTCGAATTATTGAGTAATAATCAATTGTTATTTATTAACTGCTAATTTTTTTAACAAAATCAAATGGTTAGAGGTTCTTATATACATGTATATACATATGTACATAATGTTTATTAATTATTAGTCTTTTGGAAGAAGTCTTTAATGTGAGTTTGCTTCAAAGCACTTTGATGAGATTGATCAATAACTTTTTTTTATCAGAAATAGTGCCTTATTGCTTTTCCAATCACTAAGGGCTTGAATTTTTCCGATCCGTCCATATTTGCTGCAAGTAAAGCTGTCAATCTCTCCTTACTATGTTTTCCGCCGTGACATTTTTCATCTTTGAAAGTAAGGTAAACATTTGAAAAAGAGGCCGGTTTCATCAGTATTAAAAATGTCTCGGGCATCATAGTTTTCTATCAAAGTCTTCGTGCCAATCTAAGCAAACTGCATCACTAACACTTCCACTTTCCCTACAAACAGTTTTCAACACAACACCATTTCAAGTTTAAACTTGTTTCAAAATGTACCTCTATTCTATGCAATCTGATAACTTTGAATTGTCGAGTGTTCGAAGCCTGAGTTCGAATTAACGCGTCGTTTTGTTACGTATCGATGATTTTTTTGTTCGAATTACCAAGTGCTTAAATATGTATCGATTTTTTTCTAAATATAAAGAGATTTTCCAGGGAACTCGTGACAACTTCGAATTATGGAGAGGTTCGAATTATCGCAGTTTTGAATTAGCGAGAGGCGACTGTATAAAGTTTGGGTGTTCCTCGATAAACTCCCCCATAATTATTTTTTGTTTTGTTGCAGTTTGTCCTAAAAAACGTAGTTATTGTATTTTAGATTTATACGAAGTCTTTACTTACATGTTTTATTAGTAAGTAAGAGTCCCCTAGCTATGACAGCAATAGGTCTGTCGGCTTTATTATCGTATGTGTACCATTGCATTTTTTGCGCATTCAGTTTTTGGAAAGTAGTCTTAAGCTGTCACGTACATTTTCTGTATTTTTATCAGCTCCGGTGAGGAACCGGCTTTGCGTTTTTTTTGCCCGGTCGCCTTTCTGTCACCCAGTTGGTTTCACTCATCCCTAAAATACTCAATGTTATTTGATTCGTTCGAGCTGTGCTTATTTTCTTGATTTTCAATTTTTTCTGCCCTTAATTGACTAAGTTCGTTTCTAAGTTCTCTACAGAGGACTTGTATATTAGCGAGTCTAGTCCTTAATTTCGTATTTTCCTCTCCTAGACTTTTGAATCTCTGACTGAATACGGATAATAACATCACCTGTATCTCATCAGAACCCCTGTCAGATCATTTTTCCATAACCATGTGCATGAAATTTACCAATGTCGATACCAATACTACTAATTGGTCAAACCACTCATTACACTCTGAGTTGTCCAACTTAGAAATCCCTACTGTCAGGAATCTCACTAACACGGAGATTGACGAAGTTATTAAAGCTATAACAAACAGTTACCATACATGCATTTCTAATCATACCAAAACAATAACACCATGTCCGAACTGGGTCAATGTCTCTGAAAACACTCTCGGCCCTCAGGAAAAGGACACTCTGGAAGAGACAACTGAAAAGACTCTTCCGTCACTTTAGCGACTGCAACAACGAGAGTTATAGAGAACTCTCGGCTCGTATAAGCTGCCTAAGTAAGATTATTAAATACAAAATAAGAACCGAATCGAACAAACAATTTCGGAGCAAACTTAGTAGCCTGAAACCGTCGCCGAACGTTTTTAGCCATAGACTAGATCACCGGTCGCAAGAGAATGTTGAACCCTGAGCAGGCGTTGAGCCATGGTGATAGAACCTATACCTCACCTACAAAGAAAGTTAAAGCCTTCGGAGATTTTTATAAAGATTAATTGCAAATTCCTACAGCAGAAATAGAAAACACCTGGATTATAGAAACGTATAATAGCTCGTTTGACGTCTGGAACAAAGACCCCTTTATAAATCTGACGAAATGAGAAAAACCACTTTAATCAATTAATGATCCTCTGGTCCAGATAACATCTCCAATTTCACAATCCACAAATCCAAATCAATTCTGGCAAAAATGTTTAACACCCATATTCAATAATTGCATTAAGAACCGGTACTTTCCGGTCGCCTGGAAAAAAGCTAAGCTTCCCATTAAAAAAAGCAACAACACAAACAGCGTCGATAATTAGCGTCCCATTTCCTTTCTGTCAAATTTTGGCAAAGTACTGGAAAAAATCTCTCTCATTTAAATACAGAGTCCTTCTAATGACTCTGATTTGTCTCAGATCCAACAGTGCGGCTTCAAGCACTGAACAAGCCTTACTATTCCTGCCAAAGAAAATCCTGACAAATCTTAGGTCTCATGAAGGCATTTGACGCACTTTTTCGAAATTCTGTATTATGACAACTTTTCCAGTTTCCATACAGTTATAGCACATATGTATAACTATGAGCTTTCTCACTACCACACACAGATCATACACAATTCCTCTAACACCAATTAATATAAATTGTTCTCCGAGCGAGTTTTGAAAAGTAACTAGAATGATTTGAAACACAATTTACAATTCGAATGTATTACACATCTACATACGTATTTTCAGATTTATTAAAAGTTTTCGTTTGAACAAGGCCCACATTTGCTTATTGCAGTACGTCCTGTGCCTGTGCAAGTGGGGGTATCAACATTCAACATACATTCGCCTTTCGATAATTCGAAACTCATGGGACCCCACAAAAAATTCGAATTAACAAGAATTTGAAATATCAAATGGTTCGAAAGTGTCGAGAGAAAAAATATGAAAGTTCGAATTATTGAGTAATAATCAATTGTTATTTATTAACTGCTAATTTTTTTAACAAAATCAAATGGTTAGAGGTTCTTATATACATGTATATACATATGTACATAATGTTTATTAATTATTAGTCTTTTGGAAGAAGTCTTTAATGTGAGTTTGCTTCAAAGCACTTTGATGAGATTGATCAATAACTTTTTTTATCAGAAATAGTGCCTTATTGCTTTTCCAATCACTAAGGGCTTGAATTTTTCCGATCCGTCCATATTTGCTGCAAGTAAAGCTGCCAATCTCTCCTTACTATGTTTTCCGCCGTGACATTTTTCATCTTTGAAAGTAAGGTAAATATTTGAAAAAGAGGCCGGTTTCATCAGTATTAAAAATGTCTCGGGCATCATAGTTTTCTATCAAAGTCTTCGTGCCAATCTAAGCAAACTGCATCACTAACACTTCCACTTTCCCTACAAACAGTTTTCAACACAACACCATTTCAAGTTTCAACTTGTCTCAAAATGTACCTCTATTCTATGCAATCTGATAACTTTGAATTGTCGAGTGTTCGAAGCCTGAGTTCGAATTAACGCGTCGTTTTGTTACGTATCGATGATTTTTTTGTTCGAATTACCAAGTGCTTAAATATGTATCGATTTTTTTCTAAATATAAAGAGATTTTCCAGGGAACTCGTGACAACTTCGAATTATGGAGAGGTTCGAATTATCGCAGTTTTGAATTAGCGAGAGGCGACTGTATAAAGTTTGGGTGTTCCTCGATAAACTCCCCCATAATTATTTTTTGTTTTGTTGCAGTTTGTCCTAAAAAACGTAGTTATTGTATTTTAGACTTATACGAAGTCTTTACTTACATGTTTTATTAGTAAGTAAGAGTCCCCTAGCTATGACAGCAATAGGTCTGTCGGCTTTATTATCGTATGTGTACCATTGCATTTTTTGCGCATTCAGTTTTTGGAAAGTAGTCTTAAGCTGTCAGAATCCTTGACATTTATCTTCCACGCATTGTTGTTGAGCGATGTATACTGATATTCCAAGTACGTGAATTGGCGGGGGTGGCTGTTCTTTTGGTTGTTGTTACTAGTAAGACGTACATTTTCTGTATTTTTATCAGCTCCGGTGAGGAACCGGCTTTGCGTTTTTTTTGCCCGGTCGCCTTTCTGTCACCCAGTTGGTTTCACTTATCCCTAAAATACTCAATGTTATTTGATTCGTTCGAGCTGTGCTTATTTTCTTGATTTTCAATTTTTTCTGCCCTTAATTGACTAAGTTCGTTTCTAAGTTCTCTACAGAGGACTTGCATATTAGCGAGTCTAGTCCTTAATTTCGTATTTTCCTTTCCTAGACTTTTGAATCTCTGACTGAATACGGATAATAACATCACCTGTATCTCATCAGAACCCCTGTCAGATCATTTTTCCATAACCATGTGCATGAAATTTACCAATGTCGATACCAATACTACTAATTGGTCAAACCACTCATTACACTCTGAGTTGTCCAACTTAGAAATCCCTACTGTCAGGAATCTCACTAACACGGAGATTGACGAAGTTATTAAAGCTATAACAAACAGTTACCATACATGCATTTCTAATCATACCAAAACAATAACACCATGTCCGAACTGGGTCAATGTCTCTGAAAACACTCTCGGCCCTCAGGAAAAGGACACTCTGGAAGAGACAACTGAAAAGACTCTTCCGTCACTTTAGCGACTGCAACAACGAGAGTTATAGAGAACTCTCGGCTCGTATAAGCTGCCTAAGTAAGATTATTAAATACAAAATAAGAACCGAATCGAACAAACAATTTCGGAGCAAACTTAGTAGCCTGAAACCGTCGCCGAACGTTTTTAGCCATAGACTAGATCACCGGTCGCAAGAGAATGTTGAACCCTGAGCAGGCGTTGAGCCATGGTGATAGAACCTATACCTCACCTACAAAGAAAGTTAAAGCCTTCGGAGATTTTTATAAAGATTAATTGCAAATTCCTACAGCAGAAATAGAAAACACCTGGATTATAGAAACGTATAATAGCTCGTTTGACGTCTGGAACAAAGACCCCTTTATAAATCTGACGAAATGAGAAAAACCACTTTAATCAATTAATGATCCTCTGGTCCAGATAACATCTCCAATTTCACAATCCACAAATCCAAATCAATTCTGGCAAAAATGTTTAACACCCATATTCAATAATTGCATTAAGAACCGGTACTTTCCGGTCGCCTGGAAAAAAGCTAAGCTTCTTCCCATTAAAAAAAGCAACAACACAAACAGCGTCGATAATTAGCGTCCCATTTCCTTTCTGTCAAATTTTGGCAAAGTACTGGAAAAAATCTCTCTCATTTAAATACAGAGTCCTTCTAATGACTCTGATTTGTCTCAGATCCAACAGTGCGGCTTCAAGCACTGAACAAGCCTTACTATTCCTGCCAAAGAAAATCCTGACAAATCTTAGATCTCATGAAGGCATTTGACGCACTTTTTCGAAATTCTGTATTATGACAACTTTTCCAGTTTCCATACAGTTATAGCACATATGTATAACTATGAGGTTTCTCACTACCACACACAGATCATACACAATTCCTCTAACACCAATTAATATAAATTGTTCTCCGAGCGAGTTTTGAAAAGTAACTAGAATGATTTGAAACACAATTTACAATTCGAATGTATTACACATCTACATACGTATTTTCAGATTTATTAAAAGTTTTCGTTTGAACAAGGCCCACATTTGCTTATTGCAGTACGTCCTGTGCCTGTGCAAGTGGGGGTATCAACATTCAACATACATTCGCCTTTCGATAATTCGAAACTCATGGGATCCCACAAAAAATTCGAATTAACAAGAATTTGAAATATCAAATGGTTCGAAAGTGTCGAGAGAAAAAATATGAAAGTTCGAATTATTGAGTAATAATCAATTGTTATTTATTAACTGCTAATTTTTTTAACAAAATCAAATGGTTAGAGGTTCTTATATACATGTATATACATATGTACATAATGTTTATTAATTATTAGTCTTTTGGAAGAAGTCTTTAATGTGAGTTTGCTTCAAAGCACTTTGATGAGATTGATCAATAACTTTTTTTTATCAGAAATAGTGCCTTATTGCTTTTCCAATCACTAAGGGCTTGAATTTTTCCGATCCGTCCATATTTGCTGCAAGTAAAGCTGTCAATCTCTCCTTACTATGTTTTCCGCCGTGACATTTTTCATCTTTGAAAGTAAGGTAAACATTTGAAAAAGAGGCCGGTTTCATCAGTATTAAAAATGTCTCGGGCATCATAGTTTTCTATCAAAGTCTTCGTGCCAATCTAAGCAAACTGCATCACTAACACTTCCACTTTCCCTACAAACAGTTTTCAACACAACACCATTTCAAGTTTAAACTTGTTTCAAAATGTACCTCTATTCTATGCAATCTGATAACTTTGAATTGTCGAGTGTTCGAAGCCTGAGTTCGAATTAACGCGTCGTTTTGTTACGTATCGATGATTTTTTTGTTCGAATTACCAAGTGCTTAAATATGTATCGATTTTTTTCTAAATATAAAGAGATTTTCCAGGGAACTCGTGACAACTTCGAATTATGGAGAGGTTCGAATTATCGCAGTTTTGAATTAGCGAGAGGCGACTGTATAAAGTTTGGGTGTTCCTCGATAAACTCCCCCATAATTATTTTTTGTTTTGTTGCAGTTTGTCCTAAAAAACGTAGTTATTGTATTTTAGATTTATACGAAGTCTTTACTTACATGTTTTATTAGTAAGTAAGAGTCCCCTAGCTATGACAGCAATAGGTCTGTCGGCTTTATTATCGTATGTGTACCATTGCATTTTTTGCGCATTCAGTTTTTGGAAAGTAGTCTTAAGCTGTCACGTACATTTTCTGTATTTTTATCAGCTCCGGTGAGGAACCGGCTTTGCGTTTTTTTTTGCCCGGTCGCCTTTCTGTCACCCAGTTGGTTTCACTCATCCCTAAAATACTCAATGTTATTTGATTCGTTCGAGCTGTGCTTATTTTCTTGATTTTCAATTTTTTCTGCCCTTAATTGACTAAGTTCGTTTCTAAGTTCTCTACAGAGGACTTGTATATTAGCGAGTCTAGTCCTTAATTTCGTATTTTCCTCTCCTAGACTTTTGAATCTCTGACTGAATACGGATAATAACATCACCTGTATCTCATCAGAACCCCTGTCAGATCATTTTTCCATAACCATGTGCATGAAATTTACCAATGTCGATACCAATACTACTAATTGGTCAAACCACTCATTACACTCTGAGTTGTCCAACTTAGAAATCCCTACTGTCAGGAATCTCACTAACACGGAGATTGACGAAGTTATTAAAGCTATAACAAACAGTTACCATACATGCATTTCTAATCATACCAAAACAATAACACCATGTCCGAACTGGGTCAATGTCTCTGAAAACACTCTCGGCCCTCAGGAAAAGGACACTCTGGAAGAGACAACTGAAAAGACTCTTCCGTCACTTTAGCGACTGCAACAACGAGAGTTATAGAGAACTCTCGGCTCGTATAAGCTGCCTAAGTAAGATTATTAAATACAAATAAGAACCGAATCGAACAAACAATTTCGGAGCAAACTTAGTAGCCTGAAACCGTCGCCGAACGTTTTTAGCCATAGACTAGATCACCGGTCGCAAGAGAATGTTGAACCCTGAGCAGGCGTTGAGCCATGGTGATAGAACCTATACCTCACCTACAAAGAAAGTTAAAGCCTTCGGAGATTTTTATAAAGATTAATTGCAAATTCCTACAGCAGAAATAGAAAACACCTGGATTATAGAAACGTATAATAGCTCGTTTGACGTCTGGAACAAAGACCCCTTTATAAATCTGACGAAATGAGAAAAACCACTTTAATCAATTAATGATCCTCTGGTCCAGATAACATCTCCAATTTCACAATCCACAAATCCAAATCAATTCTGGCAAAAATGTTTAACACCCATATTCAATAATTGCATTAAGAACCGGTACTTTCCGGTCGCCTGGAAAAAAGCTAAGCTTCCCATTAAAAAAAGCAACAACACAAACAGCGTCGATAATTAGCGTCCCATTTCCTTTCTGTCAAATTTTGGCAAAGTACTGGAAAAAATCTCTCTCATTTAAATACAGAGTCCTTCTAATGACTCTGATTTGTCTCAGATCCAACAGTGCGGCTTCAAGCACTGAACAAGCCTTACTATTCCTGCCAAAGAAAATCCTGACAAATCTTAGGTCTCATGAAGGCATTTGACGCACTTTTTCGAAATTCTGTATTATGACAACTTTTCCAGTTTCCATACAGTTATAGCACATATGTATAACTATGAGCTTTCTCACTACCACACACAGATCATACACAATTCCTCTAACACCAATTAATATAAATTGTTCTCCGAGCGAGTTTTGAAAAGTAACTAGAATGATTTGAAACACAATTTACAATTCGAATGTATTACACATCTACATACGTATTTTCAGATTTATTAAAAGTTTTCGTTTGAACAAGGCCCACATTTGCTTATTGCAGTACGTCCTGTGCCTGTGCAAGTGGGGGTATCAACATTCAACATACATTCGCCTTTCGATAATTCGAAACTCATGGGACCCCACAAAAAATTCGAATTAACAAGAATTTGAAATATCAAATGGTTCGAAAGTGTCGAGAGAAAAAATATGAAAGTTCGAATTATTGAGTAATAATCAATTGTTATTTATTAACTGCTAATTTTTTTAACAAAATCAAATGGTTAGAGGTTCTTATATACATGTATATACATATGTACATAATGTTTATTAATTATTAGTCTTTTGGAAGAAGTCTTTAATGTGAGTTTGCTTCAAAGCACTTTGATGAGATTGATCAATAACTTTTTTTTATCAGAAATAGTGCCTTATTGCTTTTCCAATCACTAAGGGCTTGAATTTTTCCGATCCGTCCATATTTGCTGCAAGTAAAGCTGCCAATCTCTCCTTACTATGTTTTCCGCCGTGACATTTTTCATCTTTGAAAGTAAGGTAAATATTTGAAAAAGAGGCCGGTTTCATCAGTATTAAAAATGTCTCGGGCATCATAGTTTTCTATCAAAGTCTTCGTGCCAATCTAAGCAAACTGCATCACTAACACTTCCACTTTCCCTACAAACAGTTTTCAACACAACACCATTTCAAGTTTAAACTTGTCTCAAAATGTACCTCTATTCTATGCAATCTGATAACTTTGAATTGTCGAGTGTTCGAAGCCTGAGTTCGAATTAACGCGTCGTTTTGTTACGTATCGATGATTTTTTTGTTCGAATTACCAAGTGCTTAAATATGTATCGATTTTTTTCTAAATATAAAGAGATTTTCCAGGGAACTCGTGACAACTTCGAATTATGGAGAGGTTCGAATTATCGCAGTTTTGAATTAGCGAGAGGCGACTGTATAAAGTTTGGGTGTTCCTCGATAAACTCCCCCATAATTATTTTTTGTTTTGTTGCAGTTTGTCCTAAAAAACGTAGTTATTGTATTTTAGACTTATACGAAGTCTTTACTTACATGTTTTATTAGTAAGTAAGAGTCCCCTAGCTATGACAGCAATAGGTCTGTCGGCTTTATTATCGTATGTGTACCATTGCATTTTTTGCGCATTCAGTTTTTGGAAAGTAGTCTTAAGCTGTCAGAATCCTTGACATTTATCTTCCACGCATTGTTGTTGAGCGATGTATACTGATATTCCAAGTACGTGAATTGGCGGGGGTGGCTGTTCTTTTGGTTGTTGTTACTAGTAAGACGTACATTTTCTGTATTTTTATCAGCTCCGGTGAGGAACCGGCTTTGCGTTTTTTTTGCCCGGTCGCCTTTCTGTCACCCAGTTGGTTTCACTTATCCCTAAAATACTCAATGTTATTTGATTCGTTCGAGCTGTGCTTATTTTCTTGATTTTCAATTTTTTCTGCCCTTAATTGACTAAGTTCGTTTCTAAGTTCTCTACAGAGGACTTGCATATTAGCGAGTCTAGTCCTTAATTTCGTATTTTCCTTTCCTAGACTTTTGAATCTCTGACTGAATACGGATAATAACATCACCTGTATCTCATCAGAACCCCTGTCAGATCATTTTTCCATAACCATGTGCATGAAATTTACCAATGTCGATACCAATACTACTAATTGGTCAAACCACTCATTACACTCTGAGTTGTCCAACTTAGAAATCCCTACTGTCAGGAATCTCACTAACACGGAGATTGACGAAGTTATTAAAGCTATAACAAACAGTTACCATACATGCATTTCTAATCATACCAAAACAATAACACCATGTCCGAACTGGGTCAATGTCTCTGAAAACACTCTCGGCCCTCAGGAAAAGGACACTCTGGAAGAGACAACTGAAAAGACTCTTCCGTCACTTTAGCGACTGCAACAACGAGAGTTATAGAGAACTCTCGGCTCGTATAAGCTGCCTAAGTAAGATTATTAAATACAAAATAAGAACCGAATCGAACAAACAATTTCGGAGCAAACTTAGTAGCCTGAAACCGTCGCCGAACGTTTTTAGCCATAGACTAGATCACCGGTCGCAAGAGAATGTTGAACCCTGAGCAGGCGTTGAGCCATGGTGATAGAACCTATACCTCACCTACAAAGAAAGTTAAAGCCTTCGGAGATTTTTATAAAGATTAATTGCAAATTCCTACAGCAGAAATAGAAAACACCTGGATTATAGAAACGTATAATAGCTCGTTTGACGTCTGGAACAAAGACCCCTTTATAAATCTGACGAAATGAGAAAAACCACTTTAATCAATTAATGATCCTCTGGTCCAGATAACATCTCCAATTTCACAATCCACAAATCCAAATCAATTCTGGCAAAAATGTTTAACACCCATATTCAATAATTGCATTAAGAACCGGTACTTTACGGTCGCCTGGAAAAAAGCTAAGCTTCTTCCCATTAAAAAAAGCAACAACACAAACAGCGTCGATAATTAGCGTCCCATTTCCTTTCTGTCAAATTTTGGCAAAGTACTGGAAAAAATCTCTCTCATTTAAATACAGAGTCCTTCTAATGACTCTGATTTGTCTCAGATCCAACAGTGCGGCTTCAAGCACTGAACAAGCCTTACTATTCCTGCCAAAGAAAATCCTGACAAATCTTAGATCTCATGAAGGCATTTGACGCACTTTTTCGAAATTCTGTATTATGACAACTTTTCCAGTTTCCATACAGTTATAGCACATATGTATAACTATGAGGTTTCTCACTACCACACACAGATCATACACAATTCCTCTAACACCAACTAATATAAATTGTTCTCCGAGCGAGTTTTGAAAAGTAACTAGAATGATTTGAAACACAATTTACAATTCGAATGTATTACACATCTACATACGTATTTTCAGATTTATTAAAAGTTTTCGTTTGAACAAGGCCCACATTTGCTTATTGCAGTACGTCCTGTGCCTGTGCAAGTGGGGGTATCAACATTCAACATACATTCGCCTTTCGATAATTCGAAACTCATGGGACCCCACAAAAAATTCGAATTAACAAGAATTTGAAATATCAAATGGTTCGAAAGTGTCGAGAGAAAAAATATGAAAGTTCGAATTATTGAGTAATAATCAATTGTTATTTATTAACTGCTAATTTTTTTAACAAAATCAAATGGTTAGAGGTTCTTATATACATGTATATACATATGTACATAATGTTTATTAATTATTAGTCTTTTGGAAGAAGTCTTTAATGTGAGTTTGCTTCAAAGCACTTTGATGAGATTGATCAATAACTTTTTTTTATCAGAAATAGTGCCTTATTGCTTTTCCAATCACTAAGGGCTTGAATTTTTCCGATCCGTCCATATTTGCTGCAAGTAAAGCTGTCAATCTCTCCTTACTATGTTTTCCGCCGTGACATTTTTCATCTTTGAAAGTAAGGTAAACATTTGAAAAAGAGGCCGGTTTCATCAGTATTAAAAATGTCTCGGGCATCATAGTTTTCTATCAAAGTCTTCGTGCCAATCTAAGCAAACTGCATCACTAACACTTCCACTTTCCCTACAAACAGTTTTCAACACAACACCATTTCAAGTTTAAACTTGTCTCAAAATGTACCTCTATTCTATGCAATCTGATAACTTTGAATTGTCGAGTGTTCGAAGCCTGAGTTCGAATTAACGCGTCGTTTTGTTACGTATCGATGATTTTTTTGTTCGAATTACCAAGTGCTTAAATATGTATCGATTTTTTTCTAAATATAAAGAGATTTTCCAGGGAACTCGTGACATCTTCGAATTATGGAGAGGTTCGAATTATCGCAGTTTTGAATTAGCGAGAGGCGACTGTATAAAGTTTGGGTGTTCCTCGATAAACTCCCCCATAATTATTTTTTGTTTTGTTGCAGTTTGTCCTAAAAAACGTAGTTATTGTATTTTAGACTTATACGAAGTCTTTACTTACATGTTTTATTAGTAAGTAAGAGTCCCCTAGCTATGACAGCAATAGGTCTGTCGGCTTTATTATCGTATGTGTACCATTGCATTTTTTGCGCATTCAGTTTTTGGAAAGTAGTCTTAAGCTGTCAGAATCCTTGACATTTATCTTCCACGCATTGTTGTTGAGCGATGTATACTGATATTCCAAGTACGTGAATTGGCGGGGGTGGCTGTTCTTTTGGTTGTTGTTACTAGTAAGACGTACATTTTCTGTATTTTTATCAGCTCCGGTGAGGAACCGGCTTTGCGTTTTTTTTGCCCGGTCGCCTTTCTGTCACCCAGTTGGTTTCACTCATCCCTAAAATACTCAATGTTATTTGATTCGTTCGAGCTGTGCTTATTTTCTTGATTTTCAATTTTTTCTGCCCTTAATTGACTAAGTTCGTTTCTAAGTTCTCTACAGAGGACTTGCATATTAGCGAGTCTAGTCCTTAATTTCGTATTTTCCTTTCCTAGACTTTTGAATCTCTGACTGAATACGGATAATAACATCACCTGTATCTCATCAGAACCCCTGTCAGATCATTTTTCCATAACCATGTGCATGAAATTTACCAATGTCGATACCAATACTACTAATTGGTCAAACCACTCATTACACTCTGAGTTGTCCAACTTAGAAATCCCTACTGTCAGGAATCTCACTAACACGGAGATTGACGAAGTTATTAAAGCTATAACAAACAGTTACCATACATGCATTTCTAATCATACCAAAACAATAACACCATGTCCGAACTGGGTCAATGTCTCTGAAAACACTCTCGGCCCTCAGGAAAAGGACACTCTGGAAGAGACAACTGAAAAGACTCTTCCGTCACTTTAGCGACTGCAACAACGACAGTTATAGAGAACTCTCGGCTCGTATAAGCTGCCTAAGTAAGATTATTAAATACAAAATAAGAACCGAATCGAACAAACAATTTCGGAGCAAACTTAGTAGCCTGAAACCGTCGCCGAACGTTTTTAGCCATAGACTAGATCACCGGTCGCAAGAGAATGTTGAACCCTGAGCAGGCGTTGAGCCATGGTGATAGAACCTATACCTCACCTACAAAGAAAGTTAAAGCCTTCGGAGATTTTTATAAAGATTAATTGCAAATTCCTACAGCAGAAATAGAAAACACCTGGATTATAGAAACGTATAATAGCTCGTTTGACGTCTGGAACAAAGACCCCTTTATAAATCTGACGAAATGAGAAAAACCACTTTAATCAATTAATGATCCTCTGGTCCAGATAACATCTCCAATTTCACAATCCACAAATCCAAATCAATTCTGGCAAAAATGTTTAACACCCATATTCAATAATTGCATTAAGAACCGGTACTTTCCGGTCGCCTGGAAAAAAGCTAAGCTTCTTCCCATTAAAAAAAGCAACAACACAAACAGCGTCGATAATTAGCGTCCCATTTCCTTTCTGTCAAATTTTGGCAAAGTACTGGAAAAAATCTCTCTCATTTAAATACAGAGTCCTTCTAATGACTCTGATTTGTCTCAGATCCAACAGTGCGGCTTCAAGCACTGAACAAGCCTTACTATTCCTGCCAAAGAAAATCCTGACAAATCTTAGATCTCATGAAGGCATTTGACGCACTTTTTCGAAATTCTGTATTATGACAACTTTTCCAGTTTCCATACAGTTATAGCACATATGTATAACTATGAGGTTTCTCACTACCACACACAGATCATACACAATTCCTCTAACACCAATTAATATAAATTGTTCTCCGAGCGAGTTTTGAAAAGTAACTAGAATGATTTGAAACACAATTTACAATTCGAATGTATTACACATCTACATACGTATTTTCAGATTTATTAAAAGTTTTCGTTTGAACAAGGCCCACATTTGCTTATTGCAGTACGTCCTGTGCCTTTGCAAGTGGGGGTATCAACATTCAACATACATTCGCCTTTCGATAATCCGAAACTCATGGGACCCCACAAAAAATTCGAATTAACAAGAATTTGAAATATCAAATGGTTCGAAAGTGTCGAGAGAAAAAATATGAAAGTTCGAATTATTGAGTAATAATCAATTGTTATTTATTAACTGCTAATTTTTTTAACAAAATCAAATGGTTAGAGGTTCTTATATACATGTATATACATATGTACATAATGTTTATTAATTATTAGTCTTTTGGAAGAAGTCTTTAATGTGAGTTTGCTTCAAAGCACTTTGATGAGATTGATCAATAACTTTTTTTTATCAGAAATAGTGCCTTATTGCTTTTCCAATCACTTGAATTTTTCCGATCCGTCCATATTTGCTGCAAGTAAAGCTGTCAATCTCTCTTTACTATGTTTTCCGCCGTGACATTTTTCATCTTTGAAAGTAAGGTAAACATTTGAAAAAGAGGCCGGTTTCATCAGTATTAAAAATGTCTCGGGCATCATAGTTTTCTATCAAAGTCTTCGTGCCAATCTAAGCAAACTGCATCACTAACACTTCCACTTTCCCTACAAACAGTTTTCAACACAACACCATTTCAAGTTTAAACTTGTCTCAAAATGTACCTCTATTCTATGCAATCTGATAACTTTGAAGTGTCGAGTGTTCGAAGCCTGAGTTCGAATTAACGCGTCGTTTTGTTACGTATCGATGATTTTTTTGTTCGAATTAACAAGTGCTTAAATATCTATCGATTTTTTTCTAAATATAAAGAGATTTTCCAGGGAACTCGTGACAACTTCGAATTATGGAGAGGTTCGAATTATCGCAGTTTTGAATTAGCGAGAGGCGACTGTATAAAGTTTGGGTGTTCCTCGATAAACTCCCCCATAATTATTTTTTGTTTTGTTGCAGTTTGTCCTAAAAAACGTAGTTATTGTATTTTAGACTTATACGAAGTCTTTACTTACATGTTTTATTATTTAAGAAATCAAAATACACTCTTTATTATTATTATAATTATTATTTATTAGGATATAATTTAAATTATATACTAATATAGGTTGCTGGCGAGTCTTTCGGTTCTTAAGAAAGATTTAAATATCTATATTTAGTTTTTTTATAAAATGGAAAATGGTAGTAATGTTTTCTTCGGTTGGGGATTTAAGCAGCGGATGGACTGGTGGGTTAGCGCAACTTGGATAGTTGTGGGCGGACCCGAGTATGTGGTTGAAATCAAAGCATCCGTGGTAAGTGTTGCATGTAGGTAGAGGAGTGCCTTTAAGTAGATGTTGGTATGTGTCGGCTGTGTGCCCTACACGTAGTCTCGTGAAGATGGTTTGAGGTGGTGGTAGGGTACGATGGACTGTTACGGTCCGGTTTGTAGAAGGTGTAGTGATGGTGGTAGTTTCGCTAGTTCGACAAAAGATGGGAGTTGAATCAGCACTTCAATAACCTTAGGATATCCGATTTGATGGTTGTATCAAATTGGTACATAGGAGCGCGGTGTGCCAGCCCAGCTTCAAAGTCGGCAAGTTCGTAGGGATACGTGGATTGGGACCCACATTATTTTCGTTTTTTTTGGGGCTTAGCGATGTAGTTGCGGATATCAGAGATGATTGCTGTGCCTTGTTTAGGATTCCTTATAGCATTGATCGTGGACAAACTAGCCGAGATCACATATTTTCCACATATTAGCAGTTATGGTTGTGGCTTTGTAAATGGCTAGTGCTTCTGCTGTAAATACAGAAGCATAAGTAGGTGGTCCGATAATTAAACAGCCATTCTCCTTGGTTACGGCAAAAGAAGTACTGTTGTTGTTCTTGGAGCCGTCGGTGAAGATAAATTGCCAGCCTTTTCCTTTTAGGGATGAGGAAATGCACAGAAATGATGCACGATAAACCTCTTTCGGCGTGTTGTTTTTGTCATGTAGGGTTAGGTCCAGAATTAGTGAGACTAGCTTAAATGCCCTTGGAGGCACCGTAGGAGAGCGTTAAACGAACAATTTCAGGTCCAGATTTTGTGGCAACTTTTATTTTTTATTTATATTTACACTAGTGATATCTACGTTATTAACGCTAAGTGACAGTAACTGTCTGTTGCAATTATTTTTCCAACAAATGTGCAAAGTTATGCATTTTTCTGGAGAAAGACTTGAACCAGAATTAGACCTCTTATGATGTCTTCAACTAATGCTGAAAAAGCGGATTATGTCTTACGCAGATCATTGTGTTTACTCAGCACGAATACATCGTCAGCGTAATGGCAATGATCAAGGTATTTGTGCTTGCAAATTATATTTGAAAGGTCGTCGAAGGCAATAATGAATAAGACTACCGACTGTACGGAGCCTAGGGTATGCCGTTAAAAAGAGGAAGGTAGCTGTTGTTGACTTACACAAATTTTCCGATGGATTAAAAAGGAACGAATGTAGTTCTGAATTTTTGGACCAATACTCCAGTCTGAGTTTTTTTTAAGACTAAGTGAATACCTATCCTGTCGAAAGCCTTTTCAAAATCGAGGCAGAGAATGGTTGGTTATGTAAAAATCCAAATGAATGCGTGCATCGGCACAAGCCTTGTTAGCTCTGCAAGCTACCTGATTCTAGCTAGGAAGGTTAGGATAATTTTGGGGTTATATCTAGTTCAGTGTATCTAGCACAGGCTGCTATTGTGCGGGTGTTGAACAAAGTTGAAGAAGATAAAGCTAATTGCTTTTCGGCCCTGTAGTTGGGGGGAAATATTCGTCTTTAGAATAATACGACCATTTGAGAGCGAAACAGTTGCTTATTTTCTATGGTGAAGTTTTACTCCCCTCAGGTGTTGTTAATGAAATAATTGAGTGAGCAACAGCGTTACCACTTAGGGTACGAATTATATGCCAAATTTTGTCTGGTGTCGATGTGGGGTTAATGTGCCAAATGTGAAATCATGCAGACACTTTGCTTTGCTCTCCTTAACTTATTGACGGAATCTCGCATTTGACTTTTTGAAGCTTATTAGGTTTGTCGTGCTGCACGCCGTTTGCTTTTCGTTTCGTAGAGTAGCTAAAAGAGAGCTCCACCATGGCACTGTTCGTTTTTGGGGGTGTGGAGAGCTTTGTGGAATGGACATATTTGCACCTGTTCGGATAGCTTTGTTCAGCGTAGCGGCCTCTTTATTGATATTGGCTGAAATAGTGTTACGTGATGTAAAATGTAAGATGAGCTTGTTGTAAAAAGCCCAGTTAGCCTTGTCAGTTTTAAATTTCGGGTTAAAAGGTACTTTGCAACCGGCCAAAAAATAGTAGAGGAAATAATCGGAATATGGTGGCTGTTATTTTAGATTATTCAATATTTCCCAAGAAACTATTGTGTAGAGTTCAGAAGAACAACAAGTAAAGTCTGCATTAGTTAGCGAGTCATGCGTGGAGAGATGTGTCGGAGTGTTACTAATAAAAGATTCCACCACTCTACCTCTGGTGTTTGTGATATTTTATCCCCACAAAACACTCCAGGCGTTAACATCACCCACATGAATAATTGGGGATTGGATCTGAAGCACAATGTTTTCCAAGTCGTCTTTTGAGAAGATTTGATCAAACAGGATGTATATTGACAACAATGTGAATTTAAAGTACAGTTCGAATTCGCGAGTCAATAAATTTGAGTTAATAGGCATTTTTTTATGAGGTATGTTGTCGATTAAAACAGCTATACCTTGTTTTGATGAGGTGCTGTGGGCATAATCAGACTACAGTTTGCGCAAACCTTGGTCTTAGAGCATCTTTTTGTCGTGTGGCCGAGCTACTGACAATTACGGCACCTCATTGGATTAGGTATTCCCGCACTTTGGCTTTGTACCAACCAATATTGACTGTATTAGGCGGCTGATAGAGATCGAAAGTTAAAAGAACTAGACCTGTAGGGTGTTGTTTGCCATCAATAATTTTCGTGAATTTATATACGTCGACCACGCCTTGTGATTTCATTTCGGTAATAATTTCACTCTCTTCGATGTTAATTAAACAAGGGGCGTATACAATTCCCTTGGAAGAGTTGAAATTAGCGTATAGCTTAGTAATCACAGGGCATTGGTTCGCGATATTAGTGATATGCAAGAATTTGTCCTCTACTCTTTGTGATTTTGCGAGAATGAGGAGGTTGCCATCTCTCAGTTGGGAAATGCTATCATATTCTGTATTTACAGCATCTATGACTTTGCAAAGATGATTACTGAAGACAGTGTTGTTTTTTGTCTCCAGCCGATATAAGTACGAAACGGGGGTTTTTTACGTTTGTATACGACGGGAGGGTAGGGAAATCTTCCACAGTTGTGGTTATATTTTTCTTTGAACGGGGTTTAAAAGAAATCCTACCAGCATCTGCCAACACGATAAATCTGGTACCGGGTTTTGTTAAAAATTTGTCAGTGCACAATAATAATCTTCGTCATCTATTGAAAAAAAGGCACTGGAATGAGGCTCATGAAATGGAACTTACAAATTTGTATTTCCTCTTGTGTTAGCAGTTGAAGTGAGTGCAAGTGTTTATTCCCATCGTGTTTTCTTAAAGACAGTGCAAATTCCAACAAGCGAATTCGTAGTGACTCTGGTGACGGTGATAATCGACCTCCCAGCAAACACTCATATTTAAAATTAAATATAAAACATTCAACAATGGTGAATAATACGAATTATTATGGTTTGCTCAACGACTCCGGTGAAAATGCGGATAGTAATAATTACGAACGTTTAAACGTCATTCAAGATAGTGTCCCTCACCTGATAAAATCAAAATGTGAACGTGTTCGTCGCGTATTGAGTGACTTAAAAATCGATAATTATTTTATCAAAAACATCGCTCGGCCAAAAAATTATTTCTCCATCTTTGGAAAGCTCGGAGAAAATAAAATCAGAACTAAAAAGACTAAATATTGCATTCTTCACATTTTCTCGGAGGGAAATGCGAACTTTGAAACTATCGAGACTTGATCTTACAAGCGAAAAAGCTTGTAAAGGAAGAACTTATTTCATCAGGAATAAACGGCATCGACGTGAAAATTATCACAAACAATGTTAATCACTATAAAAGCTACATTTACATTGTGTGTAGTCAACGCGGAATAATATAAAAGATGAAAAATCATTCCAGTTGGTTCAAAACCATAGTCCGCCGGGACTTTAAAAGACAAAAGCCAGAAAAAAATACACAATGCCATAATTGTCAGCTGTATGGAAAAGCCTCTCATGAGAAAAACACATCTGTAAACAATGAGAGCAACAAATTATTCTCTTTTGAAGAAACAAATTCTCTTTTAAATGAAGTATTACCTAAGCTTCAAACCTGTTTAACAAAAACTGATCAATTCAATGTAGTCACATCTGTAGCTATCAAATATATTTATTCAAATAATTATGGTATATTATTACTTAGAATGCAAGAAGCATAACAAATAAACAAATAGAATTCTTTAGTATCTTTTCTGTTTATTTCCCGTGTGGAAATAGAAAAATTTTAAAACGACTTGTAAAAAATATTTATATATCGATTTTTATAGCTTTGATTCCACCTCTAAGGGTTCAAAGCCAGTTTTATATTTCTCCAAGCGATAAAGCCAATATACTTGCAGAGACTTTCTCAAAAAATCGCCTGATTACTGCCCATTTTAGTGATTCTGCCACTTCCACTGAAGTGTCTCACACAATTGACAGTTTCTCACAAGCAAATGTTGAATTATCGGAATTAAGTATACTTAATACTAATAAAGTAAGATCATTGATCAAAAACCTTAAAGCTAAAAAAAGTCCTGGCTTAGATGGCATTAACAATAAGCTTTTAAAGGTGTGGAGAGCTTTGTGGAATGGACATATTTGCACCTGTTCGGATAGCTTTGTTCAGCGTAGCGGCCTCTTTATTGATATTGGCTGAAATAGTGTTACGTGATGTAAAATGTAAGATGAGCTTGTTGTAAAAAGCCCAGTTAGCCTTGTCAGTTTTAAATTTCGGGTTAAAAGGTACTTTGCAACCGGCCAAAAAATAGTAGAGGAAATAATCGGAATATGGTGGCTGTTATTTTAGATTATTCAATATTTCCCAAGAAACTATTGTGTAGAGTTCAGAAGAACAACAAGTAAAGTCTGCATTAGTTAGCGAGTCATGCGTGGAGAGATGTGTCGGAGTGTTACTAATAAAAGATTCCACCACTCTACCTCTGGTGTTTGTGATATTTTATCCCCACAAAACACTCCAGGCGTTAACATCACCCACATGAATAATTGGGGATTGGATCTGAAGCACAATGTTTTCCAAGTCGTCTTTTGAGAAGATTTGATCAAACAGGATGTATATTGACAACAATGTGAATTTAAAGTACAGTTCGAATTCGCGAGTCAATAAATTTGAGTTAATAGGCATTTTTTTATGAGGTATGTTGTCGATTAAAACAGCTATACCTTGTTTTGATGAGGTGCTGTGGGCATAATCAGACTACAGTTTGCGCAAACCTTGGTCTTAGAGCATCTTTTTGTCGTGTGGCCGAGCTACTGACAATTACGGCACCTCATTGGATTAGGTATTCCCGCACTTTGGCTTTGTACCAACCAATATTGACTGTATTAGGCGGCTGATAGAGATCGAAAGTTAAAAGAACTAGACCTGTAGGGTGTTGTTTGCCATCAATAATTTTCGTGAATTTATATACGTCGACCACGCCTTGTGATTTCATTTCGGTAATAATTTCACTCTCTTCGATGTTAATTAAACAAGGGGCGTATACAATTCCCTTGGAAGAGTTGAAATTAGCGTATAGCTTAGTAATCACAGGGCATTGGTTCGCGATATTAGTGATATGCAAGAATTTGTCCTCTACTCTTTGTGATTTTGCGAGAATGAGGAGGTTGCCATCTCTCAGTTGGGAAATGCTATCATATTCTGTATTTACAGCATCTATGACTTTGCAAAGATGATTACTGAAGACAGTGTTGTTTTTTGTCTCCAGCCGATATAAGTACGAAACGGGGATTTTTTACGTTTGTATACGACGGGAGGGTAGGGAAATCTTCCACAGTTGTGGTTATATTTTTCTTTGAACGGGGTTTAAAAGAAATCCTACCAGCATCTGCCAACACTATAAATCTGGTACCGGGTTTTGTTAAAAATTTGTCAGTGCACAATAATAATCTTCGTCATCTATTGAAAAAAAGGCACTGGAATGAGGCTCATGAAATGGAACTTACAAATTTGTATTTCCTCTTGTGTTAGCAGTTGAAGTGAGTGCAAGTGTTTATTCCCATCGTGTTTTCTTAAAGACAGTGCAAATTCCAACAAGCGAATTCGTAGTGACTCTGGTGACGGTGATAATCGACCTCCCAGCAAACACTCATATTTAAAATTAAATATAAAACATTCAACAATGGTGAATAATACGAATTATTATGGTTTGCTCAACGACTCCGGTGAAAATGCGGATAGTAATAATTACGAACGTTTAAACGTCATTCAAGATAGTGTCCCTCACCTGATAAAATCAAAATGTGAACGTGTTCGTCGCGTATTGAGTGACTTAAAAATCGATAATTATTTTATCAAAAACATCGCTCGGCCAAAAAATTATTTCTCCATCTTTGGAAAGCTCGGAGAAAATAAAATCAGAACTAAAAAGACTAAATATTGCATTCTTCACATTTTCTCGGAGGGAAATGCGAACTTTGAAACTATCGAGACTTGATCTTACAAGCGAAAAAGCTTGTAAAGGAAGAACTTATTTCATCAGGAATAAACGGCATCGACGTGAAAATTATCACAAACAATGTTAATCACTATAAAAGCTACATTTACATTGTGTGTAGTCAACGCGGAATAATATAAAAGATGAAAAATCATTCCAGTTGGTTCAAAACCATAGTCCGCCGGGACTTTAAAAGACAAAAGCCAGAAAAAAATACACAATGCCATAATTGTCAGCTGTATGGAAAAGCCTCTCATGAGAAAAACACATCTGTAAACAATGAGAGCAACAAATTATTCTCTTTTGAAGAAACAAATTCTCTTTTAAATGAAGTATTACCTAAGCTTCAAACCTGTTTAACAAAAACTGATCAATTCAATGTAGTCACATCTGTAGCTATCAAATATATTTATTCAAATAATTATGGTATATTATTACTTAGAATGCAAGAAGCATAACAAATAAACAAATAGAATTCTTTAGTATCTTTTCTGTTTATTTCCCGTGTGGAAACAGAAAAATTTTAAAACGACTTGTAAAAAATATTTATATATCGATTTTTATAGCTTTGATTCCACCTCTAAGGGTTCAAAGCCAGTTTTATATTTCTCCAAGCGATAAAGCCAATATACTTGCAGAGACTTTCTCAAAAAATCGCCTGATTACTGCCCATTTTAGTGATTCTGCCACTTCCACTGAAGTGTCTCACACAATTGACAGTTTCTCACAAGCAAATGTTGAATTATCGGAATTAAGTATACTTAATACTAATAAAGTAAGATCATTGATCAAAAACCTTAAAGCTAAAAAAAGTCCTGGCTTAGATGGCATTAACAATAAGCTTTTAAAGGTCCTTCCTCACACAGACTTACGGTACTTAACTGCAATTCTTAATGCATGCCTTAAACTCAGCTACTTCCCTGATTGTTGGAAAACAGCTTTGGTAATTCTGATTGGCAAGCCTGGTAAACCAAAAGACGACGTCAACAGTTGTAGGCCAATAAGCTTACTAAGCAGTTTAAGTAAGCTATTAGAAAAGATAATAAAATAAAGGATTGACAATCACTTTACTGTGAATACTACTACTTTCAATTTGGGTTTACAATCCGTACCATAAAATCATAAGGATTAAGAAACATGTCAAACATAAATTTCAATCCAAAGAGTCCACTGGATTAGTATATTAGATTTTGAAAAAGCCTTTGATACGGTTTGGAATGATGCTTTAATATACAAACTTATTGAATTAAACTTTCCTATGGAAACTGATAAAATCATCCAGAGCTCCTCGTTCCTTTATTCGCCAAACCTTTATATAAAATCCCTGCTCGATTTCAAAGGTTTATGCTTCGCTTACCAATCATAGGAACTAAATGTTGTTTACAAGCCAGGCGAGCGAAGCGACCTGTAGTGCATGTGAAAGCACCTCCTTTGCCGAAAAAAGTTTTAAAGCATAGCGCAGGAACAAAACACAAAATGAATGTAAATGCTGTCCAACAAACTCCTTCGGTTGTGCCAACGTTAAATTGACAAACCATGACAGTTTCTATGTTAAAGTACATTTGTTCCGAACTGGCAGCACGATATCTGGTCGCAGTTTGAAATTAAGGTGGAACTGTGGAAATATAAGAGTATAAGTGTAAGAGAGCACGTTTGAAGGATAGAAATAGAACCCATATAAAATGTTAACTTGTATGCGCTGCAATGTCTACATTATCAAATAGATCTATATTCAAAGTTGAAGGTATGACTATGGAAATCGCTGTAGGGATGCCACTCAATTAAAAAATAAATTTACTGTTTTTATGAAAAATAAGTTTCAGCTAACTGCCCTCAATGTCTTTCTCTGGATAGAGACAAATATCGTCCACAGCTTTGAGCAAGTGCACAAGCTGATACCACCTTAAACGACTTCTGTAGAGTGCTCCTTTTGTGTACGGAAAAGGATAAAGGCCCCGATTGCGAGTAACGACACGCCGATTGTCGACAGTCGTTTAGTTGTTTTGGTATTGTAATTTTCGATTGTGATCGATACTAAGCGCTATTCCCTTCATTTTGTGGTCGACGGTTTTTGTGCCGCAGAAAATCGCAAAATAAACATTGTTTTCAATGTAAATCTAATTTAATTTATATAGTTGTCTCTCTAAAACATTTATTATTATAACTTCATCTTCTTACAATGATAGTTTCTTATAAAAAAAAAAAATTTGTCCAGAAATGTATTAATTAATGAGTATTTGCACACACGATTTGTTTCAATACGCACACAAGTGAACGTTCACATTGTATCGACAAAGACCACATCTTCGTTTGGATCTCCTTCTAACCTATGGGACTTCACACGGTATCTCTTTGTGGTATTCATGTGCTTCTGAGGGCAATACAAACAAGATTTTTTTGCATAGCTAACCCAATGCTTGAGGCCAGGAATCGCCACTGATCTACAAGATAGTTACTGGTTGAAAAATTTGCATGCGTTATAAACCTGCACAATCGAAATAACCTTAATATCCGTATAAAGTTTATGAAATTCCCTGGTAAAAAGTAGGTACTGATATATACTAGTTTAACAAACTGTTGTGGCCAGCACATGAGATAACACATGCGATACTGAAAACACAAAAGTAGGCTACAAGTGCCGAAACATGTGACATAATATGTGTTATGTGATGAGTTAATATTCTGTCGTAACTCGATAACGAGGTTGACCTAGGGCAGGAATTACGATCGGATGCAACGACGGGATGCAGAATGAATGGTTGAGGCAGTCTGGAGCGGAGCGCAATAGAAAACGGTCCTTTGATCTGTTTTCCTCAAACCCAATATTGGTGACAGCGGTGGGTTGGTAAGATATAGCATCTGCCTTACCTCCTAAAAGTTCTTACGTACTTATGAGTCTTAATCGACTTAAGCAAAGTAACAATGTAAAGTGGAAAGGTCAAACGATAAAGCGAACATGAAAGTGAAAGTTAGTGCAAGAAGTTCAAGAGACAGAAATAAGACAAGAACAGTTCAGTGGAGAAAAAAACACTCCCAGTAAAAAGCATTAATTTATCATACCATTGAAAAGTAGTGAAACAAGTGAGACAGAAAATACAACAACATTGATCTCAATTGGAGCATCGGATAGAAAAAAAATCCGTTTTCTGTGGTAGTTCCAGAAGGAAGGAAGAAACTACCACGCCGAGGCAGAGCAACAGCAACAAGTCCCTCAATAGCAAGAGCATCGACCGCATGAAACAACCTTCGTGTAACCTGTTGTAAGTTTTTGTCGTATAAGAAGAATCAAATCATATAGGTAAACTAAATACTTACATAATACCTATGAAAGAAAGAAAACTGCAACACGAAACGATTTCGTACAATGACCTTTATTTGTTCGTAACTGATCGCGCGGACGATGATGATACACTGTGCGCGAGCAGTCTGTGACGCTGGTTTATATACCCGCGCGCATTTGATGCTACAGCTCGGCCATCCTACATTAGATCTCGCCCTCGAGATCGGAATCTTGTCCCTCGCTGCTGTCCTCGTTGAGCCCTTCATTCGGGAGCTCGCACCAGCGCTTCATCCTGTCCGACGCCATTATTGTGTTCAGCTTCCGTTGCGTGCGCTGCATATGGGGGATGTCTTCCACCACGTACCTGTCGTTGGGGAGCACCTTCGACGTATGGGTCTCGGTACTTCGGCTCCAACTTCCGCGACTCGCCGGTGGCAGCTGGCTCTTTCTCGAACAGTAGCTCGTGTGGGCTAACCTTCGTTGTACAGTTCCGCGAAGGGTTCAAACCCCATTGTACAGCCCGAAGGTGCGTTGCCCAATCCTCCCCCCTTTCCTGCGAATTCATGCATCTGAGTGACGAGAGAATTGTTCGGATGCATCTTTCGACCTTTCCGTTCGCCCTGGGTGACCGCTGTCTTGACGTGTTCCACGCCATGCTTCTCACAGAATTGCTCGAACATACCAGAGCTGAAAGCCGTTCCTCCCCGTAACAATTCTTAGTGGCAGACCAAAATACCCGGACACTTCGTTCAACACGGCGATAACTCCTCCGCTGTTCGCGGACTTCACTGCCCGGAGTACGGTGTACTTGGTAAAGTTGTCTACCAAAGCCAAAACATACCTCGTACCGCCCTTCCCCTTCGTGAATGGCCCAAGGTTGTCTAGGTGTACCGTATCGAAGGGTAGTGCAACGCGGTCTATGCTGTGGAGTTCCCCCTCGGATCTCCCCCCTCTCTTCTTCGCATACGCACTGGTGGTGATGCCCCTCAGTTTTGGGTCCTGCCACTGCATGGTCGCCACCCAATCATCGTCGGAGATGTGGACGTTCAATATTTATGCTTACGCTTCCTCCACCTCCCGTTCTTCCTTCACTGGTTGTCGACTTAGGGCATCGCCGTAGGCCACTCTCTTTCCTGGCTCGTCCAGTTCTCCTACGTTCACGTCCTCCAACGATAGCTCGTCCTGTCTCTTGGCTTCGGCACAGCCACTAATAGCGCCCTCGGTACCTGGGCCATGTAGTCGGTGATCGCTACGCACTTATGCGTTTTCACCACCTTCACCTGCGGTTGGTCAAGCAGCTTCCGATCAATCAGCATCGGGTATGGCTGACTCTCGTCCGGCACTATCAGGACCTCGCACCACGACTTGAACCGATCTACCGTTACCTCGGCGTACACCCTTCTCACGGTCTGGCACGTCCCTCCCCCGAACCCACTCAGCCGCCTGCGATCGTCTGCGTACTTGATCCCGCCTTCCTCTGCGATCGAGCGGCGTAAGTTGACACAGTCACTACCGAGGTCGATAAATGTGGTGACTTGGTACCCATTAACCGTGGCGTCCTTCACATATTCCGGCCTGGTCTCCTTTAACGGCAGTTGGGTTGGTCTTTCCGGTCGTGTACTGCTTTTGGCCCGTCCGTCACTCCTCTGTGGGCAGTTCCTTTTGTAATGCCCGGTTTGATGGCATCCGAAGCATTGCACCCCGGTTTCCGCGGGTCCAGCGCCTACTCCGCGTTCCGCCTCCCGCTGCTCTGTCGCCCTTCTTCGTGGCCTGTTATCTCGATGTCCGCTGCTTCTCAGTCACATGACCCAGCGAACCCTGTCGAGGACGTCCTTGACCGACGCTGGCCTTAGGGCTCTGGTCAGTGACTTATTTCCGACCTTATCTTTGGGGAAATAAATTTAAGATTATTACCGACCACCAACCAATTAAATACCTCAATAAAAAATATAATGGGAAAGAGTTCTCACAGAGAAATCAAAGGTGGTTGTTGAAATTGGCTGAATTCAACTATGACATAGAGTATCTCAAAGGAAAGGAAAATAAAGTAGCTGACTTCCTGAGTAGAATAGAAAATGTAGACCACTTAGAAGATGAAGTAACGTCCAATATAGCTACGATTCATTCTGTACCAGAGCAATTACTTGATCACTTCCCAATAAAATAAGAAATTGTCAATAAGTACAAAATGCAGTTAATTTTAACGAACACAATTACCGAAGAGGTCGAGGTTATACACGGAAGAACGATAATTCAAGTTGATATGACTAAAAATCAGTCATATTGGAAAGACTTGTTTATCAGAACCATGAAACCTGGAAAAATCGGTATGTACACGGAATTATCATATCGGGAATATAATAAAATACAGCAAGTTTTAATAAGTCTCTTTAGTCATAATAGACACATATCATTTATAAAATGCACACTTAGAGCAAAAGAAGTCAGGAAGAATTACACCAGCAAATTTCCAAGTATCACACTATAGAGAGTATTCATAGTGGCATAGTAGAAACTTATAATACACTAAAAAAGAAGATCTATTATCCCAATTTAATAAAAGAAATTCAAACAATTATAAATAACTGTAGAACTTGTTTAGAAACTAAATATGAAAGAAACCCCATAAAGCCAAAATTCTGTCTAACCGAAACACCTGAGTTTCCAAACGAGACTCTACACATGGATGTATTTACATTCCAAGGACAATCTTTCGTAACATTAATTGATAAATTAACCAAAAAAGCGTGTGCCAAACATTTGCCAAACAAAAATTGGGTAAAAAGAATAGAAATATTAGAAGAACATTTTTCAAAATTTAATAAGCCGAATAAGCCGCAAGGAATAGAACTACATTTAACCAAACCTAATAGCCACACTGGAAATGCTGACATTGAAAGGCTTCATTCAACAATTCAAGAGAAATTGGTCAGTTTAAAAGACACATCACTCACATTAATTGCTAAATTACATAAAGTAATAAGTAATTACAATAATAGATATCATAGCAGTATTAAAATGACTCCACAATAAGCTATGAATGCAGATAATCAAAAACTGAGGGAAGTAGTTATTCAGAATAAACAAAAATACATTAGTAAGGCAAATAAAAATAGGGAAGATTACACAGAAGATCGAATTATAGCACCAATTAAAAATTATAAGCGACTTAGACATAAATATGAACCGAGATTTAGAATAAAACAAATATCTAATGAACATAATACAAATATTAAAAGAAAACGTAAATTTACAGATGTTAATGCTCCTAATATTCCTACTGGTCATACCTATCCCGATAGTCCAAGCGAAACTTATCATAACGAAAGTGGCAACGAATAATGGATACATCAAATTAAATATGGGTTCAATAGAGATGATAAATGAGACCACTACAATTCTCCATGTGATTAACCTGCAAGAGTTAAAAGACGCCGTTGAACAAGTCGAAGATAATTTAAGGCAAATTCCGACTGGCATTGAAAAAGCTTTACTCAGGGAAATAGAGTCTGTCGAATCTAAAATATCGACGATTCTTCCTAACAGAAAAAAAAGAGGTTTAGCTAACTAAAAATAATATACCAACAAATAAAATTATATCAACTTTTTTAAATTAAAATTATTAGAAGATAAAATAGATCAAATATTAGACAATGTTGCCTCAACTAAACATATCATCTTACATCCAGGGATACTAACCCCAGAAGAAATAAATAAATTCAACATTGATTACTATAACATAAAACATTCTAAACTAGGTATGATGAGCTATAGAGAAAATGTCCTGATCATGGCAATTAAAATACCTACGGCGGTTGTAGATATAAAATTAAAATTTCTAACAAGTTTATTAACCAAGGAAGGCCTTGAAATAATTCAAAACGATCCAAAAATTGTAGAGTATAAACATGTAAATTACGAATTTAATGATGAAGTATATGTAAACGATTTAAAACTAGTTATTAATTGTGTTACTCTGAATAATTGTAAGCTTAGAGAAAATTATAAAAAACAAATAAAAACAATTGATGAAGAAACAATAATATGTGTAAATATGAATAAGGATGCAATTTTTAATAGTTTCGATGATAGGAAGTTACATTTAAGTGGACATATGATAATCATCTTTAATAATTGTTCAATTAAAGTATTCAATAAAACCCTTTCGAATCAAAACTTTGAAATTAAGGCCAAATACCATTACTTTGAGGATATAAATTACAATTTTACAAAATCCATTTCTTTCGACAGTATAATATTAAAACATTTTGAAAACGTTAGAGAAATTAAAGAATTAAAATACCATAAAACTACTAATTATATAATAAGTTCAACAATTGTAATAGCTTTAATAATTATATCAACTATTATACTAATAATGTTAAGAACTAAGAACAAAAAACTAAAAATTGTAGTAAAAAATATCCAAGAAAATGTAAAACCTAGCATTTCCCATGAAATTCAGGAGAATTTCCAATCTAAGCGGGGTGAAGTTACGTACCACCTACCAAAAAGAATTGTGAAATTGCAAGATGGCACTTTTGCATTAACAGAATGCGAGGAATCGAAAAACACTGAAAAGTGCTAATCCAACAAAATCGGCTACCTCCGAATTTGAAGTGCTAGGCTAATCAATTTTATGATATAAAACTGACCGAATGTCACCAAATCGGTGATTATTTGTTGGATTGAAAGAGTGTGCGGCCGAGCTATATATAGATACTTTTGCTGTGGTATAAATAATTTTGTTTCATGTATTTCCAACAATGTCGGGCGATGATGATACACTGTCCGCGAGCAGTCTGTGACGCGGGTTTATATACCCACGCGCATTTGATGCTACACCTACATGAAAATACGTTTTCACAACCTCTCGTAAGATTTTATAAAAAAAAAGAAAATTTAATTATATATAAAATTATATACATATTGTATGACACACATTTAGAATTATAAACAAGCCCTAAGAACACATAGTAACGCATTAAAATAAAAACTCTAAACACTTACTCCCAAATCTATTTCGTCCTCCACGTCCTCGTTAGTCTGCTAGTTCTAAACTTAGTACGAATTTAGGGTAGCGTGATTCTAGTGGAATATGCATGTCGAGTTTCAACCTTAATATATCACAAAGAAGCGGCAAAAATGTTCAAACACCGCTCGTAGAACTCCCAATGTCCCAAGCAACTCCCAAAACCTCAGGCCCAATGTCAGGACACTCTCCAGTCAACAAAAAATCGAAAGTATAGAGTCACCCAACTTCAGTAAAGAGGATAGTTTTTCACATACGCCTGAACCTCTAGAATACAATTAGCTAACCCCCTCTTGTAGCAATTACACACATCTAAACACAACACAGATTTCGCATAAACACCACAGTCAACCCAAAATTATATTTAATTCGTCCCAAGCCATCAAACTTATACCGCTCTTACCAAATGTTTCAAGAAAACGCGATCGCACCAAGTAATTCAAACTGAAGTATTTCAGTTTACGCAATGTTACGGTGAATCAGTAGCTTCATACACGGAAAGAGCATAATCGCAGTTTGATTAACTAAACAATGCAAACGCAAGTAACTCAGACGAACCCGCAAATAAGGCAATTATATCTCTGAACAGCAGCATGATATTAATAGTTTCTGCAATGGTCTCATACCCCAAATTAAACTATTAGTAAAGAGCGCTATGTTCACTGATTTAGACGCAGCAGTCGACATAGCGATGGAAGAGGAAATGCTCCTCATTTGCACTAAGTAGCGAAATAATTACTGCCGTAACAGTAAAATGAAGAATAATGACACTAGCGAGTGTCGCAGGCAGCAAAACGTAAATCCCAATCAAAGTTTTACAAACCACAACCAAGAGGCCACAATGTTTACTAATTTCATTAACCACAGAGCAATATTTGTGTGAATCCAACAATCCCCACAACGTAACTATCTTAACGCTATACAAAATACGACTTCTTGTAGATACTGTAAAAGGTAAGGTCATCGAAGAGTGTCGAAAAAGAGCCTTGAATAACAACAGAAATTCGGGGAGCAGCTCCAATTTGAATCAGGGAAAGTGCGTAAACAAGCTAAATCTCAGAATCTCAAAAGATAAATATGATAAACCAAATCTAAATCTATATCGAAATCGACTGTATCAGGATACGAAATCCTCAAATCTCCATATCGAAATCGGGTTCATATATATATAAATATATATATATTTATATAAAATCTCCGAATCTAAATCTAGCACAAGAGGTAATACCTCATATACAAAATCGCGAAATCATTTGTCAAAAGCCAAATCGAGATGACATATCGCTTAATCAACACAATTCACTAAATCAGAATAATATAGCTCAGAACAAATCAAAATCACTAGACTAAAAATCGTACATCAAAACTCAAGGTTAAACTTAACTCATACAGAAAATCGAAGTCCAAGTCAAATTCAGAAATTAAAGCGCTTTCTAATACAAAGTCCAAACTCCAAAGCATCACTAACACTGTAAAGCGCCATAAATCTGTCGCCAATTTCAGTTCTGTTAGTAAAACTACGAATTTCAAGTCAGATCAGAATATCTTGAGAGGAGTTTAAACCACGCCCTTATGGTCCTGGACACAGGCGCTGCTTTAAGCTTGATAAAATGAAATACACTAAAATCTGACGAATGGATAAACACAGACACCATTACCACAGGCATAAGCGATATGCTCACATCGACTATTGGCACTATAGAGCTAAATCTAGAACTCATCAAAGGACAAAGGATCACACACACATTCCACATAGTTCAAAATAACTTCCAAATCACACAAGATGGGATAATAGGTGAAGATTTCTTTAGAAAACTCAACGCAGTAGTGGACTACAAAGACAATAGTTGAAATATTACTACAAGAACAGATACTCTATAGTAGACTTTTGCTACGAACTGAACTTTAACCGAGATCCAAATAATTGATAAAATATGGACCAGTTACTCGGTTCAAATATATTTCTCTAAAGAGATCAAGTCTGGGGTATACATTTCAGCAGCAATAACCAAACCCACAGAGTGCGTACAAATATCAGTACTAAACACGAACAACGAAGAAGCATTTATTCTTTTTCGAAAGCGACCAACCAACGACCACTTCCGGAATAAAACATTATATTAAAGTACATTCAAACGTTCCTCCAGTCAACATGCGCCCATATCGACCACCGGAAATACACAAACAACAAATTAAGAGCCAAGTAGACAAGATGCTTCAATATAACAGAATTAGAGCAAGTTCTAGTCTATGGAATGTGCCTTTATTCGTCGTACCGAAGAAGGGAAGGCAAAAATGGAGAGCAGTAGTAGACTATAGGAAATTGAATGAAAATAATATACCAGACGCATATCCAATCCCCAATATCGAAGATATACTCGGACAACTTGGAGACTCTAAATATTTCTGAACATATTTCAAAACATGAACGTAGCGAACAGTTTCCGTCAGATAGAAGATTCTGAAAATGATAAAACCGCATTCAGCATACCCACCGGTCATTTCGAGTTTAACCGAATGACCTTTGGTCTACGAAATGCTCCTCCAACATTCCAGAGACTCATAAATATAGTACTCTCTGGATCGCAAGGCATGAAGTGTTTAGTCTAAGTAATCTACGAGAAAAATCTGCAGGATCACAATAAGAAACTAATAGAAGTCTTCCAGGCGTTAGACAAATTCAATTATCAAAATGCAAAATCCTTCAAACAGAAGTAATGTATCTAGGGCACGTAATCCCGTCTGACGGTGTAAAACCCGATCCTGAATAAAATAACAACCTCGAACCACCCCAAAATCAAAAACAAATAAAATCTTTCCTGGGCTAGACATACGAGTACCATTTATATAGGACGCATTTTGTGACGAATCGTTCAGAAAGCTAAAGGAGCCATAACAAAACCACCCCTATTAATTTATCCAAACTTTAATAACAAATTTTACATCACCACCGACGCTAGTAATGAATCCATCGGTGCACTAATTTCGCAAAGAGAAAAGGACGCAGACGACTTGCCCATAGCATACGCTAGTAGAATATTATAGTCTGGGTTACACACTTTCGACCATACGTTCGGTCGTCAATTCGAAGTCATCACCGACCATAAACCACTTGTATGGATGTTTAATTTAAAAAATCCCTCTTCCAGAATAATACGCTGGCGCATCAACCTAGAAGAATTTGCTTTTGAGCCTAGCGAAATCACTTTTGAATACCTCAGAAGATGTATATATCTTTTTATAGTCTTAAAGAGGAGAGGATGGAGGAGGATGAACGTAGGAACGAACGGGTTGATTAGGAATACAGATTTCATTGCAGAGGTCTGTGGAACGATCAATACAGGATCTGAGTTTGTTGATTTTTTTTTCTTTTTCACTAGTACGGCAAGTGGGGAATCATTACAAAAAAGAGTGGATTTATAAAGTTTTAATGTCGATTCATGTCGAAGGTTTTCAACTGATAAAAACAAATAGAAGATCGTTGATAGGGGTTGTTCGATATGCGTTGAGTGTTTTCTCTTATTGCTGCATTAAAAATTGTTTTAATTTTGTTGAGGTGTTATTTGGACGAGTAACCCTAAGGAAAAGCCCGTATTCAATTTTACTGATCCACATGGATTATACAGTAGAAATTAGGAGAATGGATTGCAGTTAAATTTTTTAATGGAGAGAATTTATTACGTTGAGTCTTTTCCCCAAGGCGGGAAGGGTATAATTGATATGAGCGTTCCATCTGTAATTTTTTTGGAAAACGATGCCAAGAATTTTTGTTTTGTCAACAGTTTCTATTCTCTTATGATATTAGATAACATTTTACATGTGTATTTATACATGTGTACTTGTGTTTTCTGCAAACATGGAGATGTTTGCTCTTCGCTAAAGATAATTTAGCTCCAGAGTAGTCACCAGGATATTATATCTTTGAATACTGAAAGATATAATATCCTGGTGACTACTCTGGAGCTAGGGATAGAGTACAGGATAGTTTCTGGAAAGCTATAAGGAATAGTGGGACAGATAGAATAGAGCCTTGGGGGATACCGTTAAAGAGGGGTAAAAAGGAGGATGAGGCGCATCCAATGCGTACCGAAATTGTTCTATTACTTATGACGTTGAATATATACCTGATGATATTTGGGCCTATTATCCAAGTTTTAAGTAGGTCGATGATGGTGTGAATGCCGATTCTGTCAAAAGCTTTAATGAAGTCGAGGGAGATAAGGGAAACGTGGCTTTTCTTTGAGAGAGAGTCAGTAATGGGATGGTCTAAATATAAAAGGGGGTCTGTTGCTGATTTGCCTTTCTTGAAAACCACCAGAGTTTATTGGCGATTATTTTTGGCAAAACAGACTGGAGAAGTTAGAGTCGTGCTATTCTTTCGACCAAAATTCCGCGAAGTTGTCGGCTATTGTTTGAGGGTTAATAATATTCATATTAAGGGAGTTTGAGAAAATAAATAGGAGAAAAAGTTTTAATGCCACAAAATCTTCTAATAGTAGACCATATTTTTGAAGTAGAAGTATTTGGGTTTATTTCGGAGGTAAGGTTATGGATGGATTCAGATTTTGAAATTTTGATTTTTCTTTTGTATTGGGCGTTAGTTCTATATGTATTTCAAATGTAAGTTTTTTATCGAAAGTAACTCGTAAATACCTACAGCTTTCAGACCACTGGATGCTGGTCGAGTTCAATTGTAGGTTTGTTTGAGGTAGGAATTGCTGTTTTCTACGTCGGTTTGATTTTCCATCTGAAGCAGAATAACTGAAACGCATCAAGTGCATTTTTAAAAGAAGTTAGTGTGTCCTGTGCTTAGATATTGGATGAGAACAGGGCTGTGCCATCAGCGAACAAAGCTAGGAAAGTGTTATCATTAGGTACTGGTATGTCAGACATGAAAATATTAAATAAAACGGGAGCCAATACCGAACATTGAGGTACGCCAGAGTGAGTGATATATAATGATGAGATAATATGTGGGGTGTGATTTGTGGTGGGTGATATTTGGTTGATATTGGAAGGACCCCGCCATACAGGCGGTTTGGGGATAGCGGGGTCATAAGCATTTGTAATTTTTGTTTGGTTAAGACAAATTGTCCTATTCCGAAAGTATGTGTGCAGAGGGAAAGTTATTGTTTTGAGGGATGTTGTTGGAAATTTGAAGGGGGTTGAGATGGAATATTATTAGTGTAATATTGGTTGTTTTTGATGAATTCGTTAAGTTTATTGAATTTTGTGAGTGTGCTTAGAATTTCAATATTAGATGAAGTACTGAGTTGTTCGATGTTAATTTGTTGGTTGGCAGTTTTTTGCTGTTGCGTATATGGTCGTTGCATTTCTGGGTGGAATAATTCCTGAGGATGGTGTTAACTGCACAGGTTGTGCTGGGGGAACGCTTTTAACCATTGTTGCAAAAGTGATGGAGAGAGAGTGTGTAGGATTCTGAGATTTGAAAATTTGTTTTGCTTCCGATAATGTGCATTGTTGATGGTTTTAATTCTTAAGATCTCTTTTTGTTGGAGGAAGGCTTTGCAAAATTTAGAAGAAGCTGGGTGATTTTCAGAGCAGTTGGCGCAGGATGTTATTGGACTGTTAGCTGGGATATGTGGAGGTAAATTGCAATTGTCGCAGCGGGTAGGATTATTGCACCTTTTGGTGGTGTGGCCTTTTTGTATTACTGGTCTACTTCCCGACCAGTATGCGCTGCAACTTTAACCACCGATACCAACAGATGTTTACCGTTGGAGGTGGGCGATAACGATCAAATGATATTAGTATAACTTCTGTGGCACGTTGAATGCCATCTTGAGTTTTTGTGTATTTGAATATTTCGCTGACACCCGGAGCCTTCATTTCTCTAACTATTTCATCCTCTGGTACTTGGATTAGGCAAGGGGCGTAGACAGTTCCTTTACAAGAGTTGAGTGTGTTGTGAAGCGCAACTTTGATGGGGCATATGTTTGACAACATTTTTTTTTTATTTAAATAGGTCAGCTATTTTTTGATTTTTGCAGAGGATTAAGAGGCTACCATCACGAAGTTGCGAGATGGATTCGTACCCGGTGCTGATGCTATCTATGCATTTCTTCAACAGGAAAATACTGTACGCAGTAAGCGGTTTCTTTTCATCACTCGCACTTAGGGTAATGAATTTGGGGTCAGATGAATGGATGTTGTTGGTTGAGGGTTGAAGGCGTCAGTTATGGCGCTATTGTTTAGCTTTTTTTTCTTTTGGTGTTAGGTTCGGATAGGGACTCTATGTCGAGGCTAGCGAACCGATTTCCCAGAGGCACGCCCCGGAGGGACATTATGAAGAGTTTCTTTATTTTCCCTATACGTAAGAGATGGGATAACAATGGGATGGATCTTAAAGCTAGATAATAATCTAGCGGCAAATGAAACAACGGTAAAAACTTCCGACGAAAAAAGGTGCACTAGAAAGCAAAACGATGCCATCGGCTTGAATGGCAGTCGGTGACTGATACCCATTAGATTACTGCAAAATAACGATAAAGACCTTGCACAATCTCCTAACAGAGATTCTGCAAAATGATAAAGAACTAGACACAATGTTAGTCAAGAAAACGAGAGATAGAAGAACCACATTCATGCAGAACGAAGGCGCCCTATTCAAAGGAATAGGATATGCCAAAAAGTTCCTATTTGATACAATGGACCAGCATAACGCGTCCATGATAGACACTGCATTTCAAGAACTCTTGGAAAAGCAAGAGGATTTGTATCACTTGCCCGAAAACCAGATAACCATGATCTCAGGCCTCGGCGACTCATTCAACGAATCAACGCACCACGTGAACAAGAATTTCAATAGAATTGCCGAGAAAATAAACAAAAACACGATGAAGTTAACCAATCTAACAACCCTTGAAATAATTGACAAAACAAGTTAACTATGTACGCTTCAGAAATGATAAAGAAACAGGCTGAATTCCTTCGGATAATCAGGAAGCCGAATTAGGAAAAATTAACATTCGATTTTTGAACTCAAACGGATTCATCTCAACCCTAGAAAAATACAGCTAGACCTTCCACACAACATAAGATTCCCACAAAAGATCTCTAGACTAAATCTACCCACAATAAACCCAATAGCAACTACTGCACCCATATACGTAAATAACAAATTCATGATCCACGTTAGCGATGAATTTCAGTTGTTTAAGATAACAACCATCCCAATCAAACTGAAACAAAGTATTTGCAAATTTATGTCAGTAAATAGCGAAGTTATAGCGATAAACGCGAACTACAGACAATATATCTTCCCTAACACAAAAGACCTTAACTTGTTGTTGTACAGTTGTACAGAACTCGAACCAAACCACTTCATATGCCAACAAAACTTAGTGATACATAATCACAACGTCAATAACTGCATTATTCAATTAACCTCAGGAAACACAACCCCAAAATCTTACAAAACCAAAATATTCCAACTGAACCACGAAATCAGGTTCAACCTTGTAAATAAAAATGCGTCATACCGAAAAACTCAAATGTGAAAATATGCGGTAACATGTCACAAACCCTCACACTATCCGATAGCGGAATTTAAACAATAAATCAATAATGCTAAGCAATGACCCGAAAAAATATACTTGCAAGCCTCAAACGAAATCTATGACAAAACCCCAACCACCATTTCGAATATGTGTTGTCAACAGAAATTCTCCAACAAACCTATCGCAAATACCACCCCAAACTGTACATATAGAAGAATTAGATTTAAACAAATACAGGATCAATATAAACGATGCATTAAATAGGAATAAAGCTTATTTAAAGATAGATTACAAGAACATAGTCACATCAGTTTAAGCTCTATAATTTCGTTAATCATAATTGTAATAATTTTAATAATAAAAATTCGCAAATACTGTAAAATAACTATGTCAATAAATCGCGCAGTGACAACAAATGATCAAGCAGCAGATCAATTATCACTTCAATGAAACCAATAACGCATGTAAATAGAAAGAAAACTAATCTATACAAAAATACATATTTATGTCTAAAATTACATTCAAACTTGTAAAGCGGCACCGCCAAGAAAAAAAACCAAAACATTTTATCCAATATCATTTAAACTTGTAGAGCGACACCGCTAAGAAAAAAAACGAAACGTTTTATTTTTATTAAATACTTTATTCCTGTTGCGCTTGGGATAGCTAAACTATGGATTTTTCTATTCCGTGAAGAAAAAAAAAGTAATTCTATCAAGTGTATAAAACCTATAGCCATATGTGGTCACCGATAGGGGGCCACACCATCCATCCATTTGCATAATGGATGCAAACGTCTCTAACTAAAATACCACTGATCTTAAAGCTCAAGCTTGAAAGGTCAACTTTGGCTCTAGTGCAGGTGTCTGCACCGAATTTAGAGTCAGAGTACTCGGCTTTCCTGGATGAAGTTGATGCTGCCCTTGATAGGATAGCGGAGATAGATTCCTATATCCTGATGGGTGATTTCCATGCTCATGTGGGCTTGGACGTAACGACCTGAGGGAGTGTGATTGGGAGGAACGGTGATCCTCATCAGAATGCGAACGGAGAGAAGTTGTTGGACATTTGCTGTGCAAATGGCATGTCCATAATGAACACCTTCTTTCCACACAAAGGCATCCATAAATACACGTGGTACCGTCAGAGTCTTCAACAGAAATCGTTGATAGATCTCTTTGTAAATTTTGCACGGCACATATCTGAAAGGCTTGAGCGACTTCCAAATGTTCTATCGCATGTAGAGGAAGAATGGCGACTGTTTTCAACAGCAGTCATAGCCTCTGCACGGGATGTTTGTGGAGTGAAGCGGTTTGGAGTGGTGGCTAGTGGTGAGAAAAGAACTGCGTGGTTTAAAACACCCGGAGTTCAAGAAGCTATCAGAGAGAAGAAGAAGACCTACAGAGACTGGATTCTCTTGGGGGACTCTGCTTCTCATGACCGGTACACTGAGGCGCGAAAAACTTGCAAATTAGCTGTGCGAGCAGTCTTGGAAGGAGTTCGGCGAGAAGCTGGAAAGCGACCATAGATCTGTGAAAAAGGTGTTCTGGCAAACCATTCGCCGACTCAGAGGAAGGAAATTCAACATCATCGAAGGAGTCAAATCCAAAGATTGGGTATTGCTTTCCAATGAGGCGAACATCTTGGGCAGATGGAGCTAGCACTTTTCGGAGCTGCTCAATCCCGAACAGGGCACTGAGGATGACAGACCCGTAGTCTTGAGTGGGACGGAGAATAGTCCAACGGCGGAGGATGTCATTTTGGCGATTGAATCGCTAAATATTGGCAAACCCATCGCTGTGAATGAAATCCGGCCAGAAATGCTTAAGGCAATGGGTAAAGAGGGAGTTTTATGGCTCTCTCGTGTCATTAAAGTGGCCTGGGAACGCGGTGAGACACCTGACGATTGGCAAACTGGGGTGATTGTCCCACTTTTCAAGAAGGGGGAGAAAAGAGATTGCTCCAACTACAGGGGCATACCTCTTTCAAGTATCCCCGGGAAAGTCTATGCTCAGATGTTGGAGGCGCGTTCTAGAGCTATGGTCGAGCGCAGGATGGGGGATGAACAGCGCGGCTTTCGTCCCGCAGAAGTACAACCGACCAGGTTTTCACTCTAAGAATGGTACTTGAGAAGGCTTGGGAGTATGCCAAACCCATCTACAGTTGTTGTAGGAAAAAGCATATGACCGAGTCCCTAGAGGTAAACTCTGGAGTGTCCTGCAGGAGTGTGGGATTGGTGGTCCTCTTCTGAGGGCCATTCAGTCTCTATATACAAACTGTAGCAGCTGTGTTCGGGTAAACGGTGCTAAATCAACACCTTTCACCGTGGGCGTTGGACTTCGCCAAGGGTGTGTCTTGTCACCTCTCCTTTTTATTGTATATATGGACTGGATGTTGCACCGCAGCCGATGTAAGGAATGTTTGATGATGATGAATTGCAAGATATTTTGATGAAACTAACACATCATACGTACATCATCACACTTATCATTTGTAAGTAAAACGTAAATAAAAGATTAGCAAATTTATATAATTGTGTATTTGTTGATATAATTTATGTATTATGTAAATACTTCGGGAGGCAATACATTCTTGAGTCAGTGGGTTCCTTTTTCTATGGGGCGCTGTACTACGACTCGATTGAAATGGATTTGATGATATTAAAAATCTGTTTAATACATTTCTATTCGTATTTTTTCTGATGGATTTACAGCTAAAATGCTCTCGGTATCGTTTGTATTCCTTATTGCTCGCTTCTTGGACTTCCTCGGACGGATTTAGAGTGTATCAGAAGTTTATGTATGCTTCCAGGCATGTGACACCATGCGTTGTGAGCCAGATATATGTATGTTTTTTGTTTCATTGGCATAGCTTGTACTTATCTGCATCAATTTCGTATTCACTCGATATTGCTTCGAGTAAAATTCAGAAATGGTAGATCAAATCAATGCTGATGCCTGTTATACCCGCTCATCTCAACGTTTCTAAAAAATGTTCGCGCTGTGTTACCATCGTTGGTATGGCCTGCTACTTGCTTTGACATGTCAACTAGCATATCACCCCGAAATCGGTTTTGAATGTGGCTTTTTTTGTTCGCAACTACTTTTTTCTTATTGTGACGTTGCTTGCCATTTCGTAATGTCTAACTTGTAAGAAATGTGTAATAGACATTCAAATGATCGAATAATTAATAATATTCATATTAAGGGAGTTTGAGAAAATAAATAGGAGAAAAAGTTTTAATGCCACAAAATCTTCTAATAGTAGACCATATTTTTGAAGTAGAAGTATTTGGGTTTATTTCGGAGGTAAGGTTATGGATGGATTCAGATTTTGAAATTTTGATTTTTCTTTTGTATTGGGCGTTAGTTCTATATGTATTTCAAATGTAAGTTTTTTATCGAAAGTAACTCGTAAATACCTACAGCTTTCAGACCACTGGATGCTGGTCGAGTTCAATTGTAGGTTTGTTTGAGGTAGGAATTGCTGTTTTCTACGTCGGTTTGATTTTCCATCTGAAGCAGAATAACTGAAACGCATCAAGTGCATTTTTAAAAGAAGTTAGTGTGTCCTGTGCTTAGATATTGGATGAGAACAGGGCTGTGCCATCAGCGAACAAAGCTAGGAAAGTGTTATCATTAGGTACTGGTATGTCAGACATGAAAATATTAAATAAAACGGGAGCCAATACCGAACATTGAGGTACGCCAGAGTGAGTGATATATAATGATGAGATAATATGTGGGGTGTGATTTGTGGTGGGTGATATTTGGTTGATATTGGAAGGACCCCGCCATACAGGCGGTTTGGGGATAGCGGGGTCATAAGCATTTGTAATTTTTGTTTGGTTAAGACAAATTGTCCTATTCCGAAAGTATGTGTGCAGAGGGAAAGTTATTGTTTTGAGGGATGTTGTTGGAAATTTGAAGGGGGTTGAGATGGAATATTATTAGTGTAATATTGGTTGTTTTTGATGAATTCGTTAAGTTTATTGAATTTTGTGAGTGTGCTTAGAATTTCAATATTAGATGAAGTACTGAGTTGTTCGATGTTAATTTGTTGGTTGGCAGTTTTTTGCTGTTGCGTATATGGTCGTTGCATTTCTGGGTGGAATAATTCCTGAGGATGGTGTTAACTGCACAGGTTGTGCTGGGGGAACGCTTTTAACCATTGTTGCAAAAGTGATGGAGAGAGAGTGTGTAGGATTCTGAGATTTGAAAATTTGTTTTGCTTCCGATAATGTGCATTGTTGATGGTTTTAATTCTTAAGATCTCTTTTTGTTGGAGGAAGGCTTTGCAAAATTTAGAAGAAGCTGGGTGATTTTCAGAGCAGTTGGCGCAGGATGTTATTGGACTGTTAGCTGGGATATGTGGAGGTAAATTGCAATTGTCGCAGCGGGTAGGATTATTGCACCTTTTGGTGGTGTGGCCTTTTTGTATTACTGGTCTACTTCCCGACCAGTATGCGCTGCAACTTTAACCACCGATACCAACAGATGTTTACCGTTGGAGGTGGGCGATAACGATCAAATGATATTAGTATAACTTCTGTGGCACGTTGAATGCCATCTTGAGTTTTTGTGTATTTGAATATTTCGCTGACACCCGGAGCCTTCATTTCTCTAACTATTTCATCCTCTGGTACTTGGATTAGGCAAGGGGCGTAGACAGTTCCTTTACAAGAGTTGAGTGTGTTGTGAAGCGCAACTTTGATGGGGCATATGTTTGACAACATTTTTTTTTTATTTAAATAGGTCAGCTATTTTTTGATTTTTGCAGAGGATTAAGAGGCTACCATCACGAAGTTGCGAGATGGATTCGTACCCGGTGCTGATGCTATCTATGCATTTCTTCAACAGGAAAATACTGTACGCAGTAAGCGGTTTCTTTTCATCACTCGCACTTAGGGTAATGAATTTGGGGTCAGATGAATGGATGTTGTTGGTTGAGGGTTGAAGGCGTCAGTTATGGCGCTATTGTTTAGCTTTTTTTTCTTTTGGTGTTAGGTTCGGATAGGGACTCTATGTCGAGGCTAGCGAACCGATTTCCCAGAGGCACGCCCCGGAGGGACATTATGAAGAGTTTCTTTATTTTCCCTATACGTAAGAGATGGGATAACAATGGGATGGATCTTAAAGCTAGATAATAATCTAGCGGCAAATGAAACAACGGTAAAAACTTCCGACGAAAAAAGGTGCACTAGAAAGCAAAACGATGCCATCGGCTTGAATGGCAGTCGGTGACTGATACCCATTAGATTACTGCAAAATAACGATAAAGACCTTGCACAATCTCCTAACAGAGATTCTGCAAATGATAAAGAACTAGACACAATGTTAGTCAAGAAAACGAGAGATAGAAGAACCACATTCATGCAGAACGAAGGCGCCCTATTCAAAGGAATAGGATATGCCAAAAAGTTCCTATTTGATACAATGGACCAGCATAACGCGTCCATGATAGACACTGCATTTCAAGAACTCTTGGAAAAGCAAGAGGATTTGTATCACTTGCCCGAAAACCAGATAACCATGATCTCAGGCCTCGGCGACTCATTCAACGAATCAACGCACCACGTGAACAAGAATTTCAATAGAATTGCCGAGAAAATAAACAAAAACACGATGAAGTTAACCAATCTAACAACCCTTGAAATAATTGACAAAACAAGTTAACTATGTACGCTTCAGAAATGATAAAGAAACAGGCTGAATTCCTTCGGATAATCAGGAAGCCGAATTAGGAAAAATTAACATTCGATTTTTGAACTCAAACAGATTCATCTCAACCCTAGAAAAATACAGCTAGACCTTCCACACAACATAAGATTCCCACAAAAGATCTCTAGACTAAATCTACCCACAATAAACCCAATAGCAACTACTGCACCCATATACGTAAATAACAAATTCATGATCCACGTTAGCGATGAATTTCAGTTGTTTAAGATAACAACCATCCCAATCAAACTGAAACAAAGTATTTGCAAATTTATGTCAGTAAATAGCGAAGTTATAGCGATAAACGCGAACTACAGACAATATATCTTCCCTAACACAAAAGACCTTAACTTGTTGTTGTACAGTTGTACAGAACTCGAACCAAACCACTTCATATGCCAACAAAACTTAGTGATACATAATCACAACGTCAATAACTGCATTATTCAATTAACCTCAGGAAACACAACCCCAAAATCTTACAAAACCAAAATATTCCAACTGAACCACGAAATCAGGTTCAACCTAGTAAATAAAAATGCGTCATACCGAAAAACTCAAATGTGAAAATATGCGGTAACATGTCACAAACCCTCACACTATCCGATAGCGGAATTTAAACAATAAATCAATAATGCTAAGCAATGACCCGAAAAAATATACTTGCAAGCCTCAAACGAAATCTATGACAAAACCCCAACCACCATTTCGAATATGTGTTGTCAACAGAAATTCTCCAACAAACCTATCGCAAATACCACCCCAAACTGTACATATAGAAGAATTAGATTTAAACAAATACAGGATCAATATAAACGATGCATTAAATAGGAATAAAGCTTATTTAAAGATAGATTACAAGAACATAGTCACATCAGTTTAAGCTCTATAATTTCGTTAATCATAATTGTAATAATTTTAATAATAAAAATTCGCAAATACTGTAAAATAACTATGTCAATAAATCGCGCAGTGACAACAAATGATCAAGCAGCAGATCAATTATCACTTCAATGAAACCAATAACGCATGTAAATAGAAAGAAAACTAATCTATACAAAAATACATATTTATGTCTAAAATTACATTCAAACTTGTAAAGCGGCACCGCCAAGAAAAAAAACCAAAACATTTTATCCAATATCATTTAAACTTGTAGAGCGACACCGCTAAGAAAAAAAAACGAAACGTTTTATTTTTATTAAATACTTTATTCCTGTTGCGCTTGGGATAGCTAAACTATGGATTTTTCTATTCCGTGAAGAAAAAAAAAGTAATTCTATCAAGTGTATAAAACCTATAGCCATATGTGGTCACCGATAGGGGGCCACACCATCCATCCATTTGCATAATGGATGCAAACGTCTCTAACTAAAATACAACTGATCTTAAAGCTCAAGCTTGAAAGGTCAACTTTGGCTCTAGTGCAGGTGTCTGCACCGAATTTAGAGTCAGAGTACTCGGCTTTCCTGGATGAAGTTGATGCTGCCCTTGATAGGATAGCGGAGATAGATTCCTATATCCTGATGGGTGATTTCCATGCTCATGTGGGCTTGGACGTAACGACCTGAGGGAGTGTGATTGGGAGGAACGGTGATCCTCATCAGAATGCGAACGGAGAGAAGTTGTTGGACATTTGCTGTGCAAATGGCATGTCCATAATGAACACCTTCTTTCCACACAAAGGCATCCATAAATACACGTGGTACCGTCAGAGTCTTCAACAGAAATCGTTGATAGATCTCTTTGTAAATTTTGCACGGCACATATCTGAAAGGCTTGAGCGACTTCCAAATGTTCTATCGCATGTAGAGGAAGAATGGCGACTGTTTTCAACAGCAGTCATAGCCTCTGCACGGGATGTTTGTGGAGTGAAGCGGTTTGGAGTGGTGGCTAGTGGTGAGAAAAGAACTGCGTGGTTTAAAACACCCGGAGTTCAAGAAGCTATCAGAGAGAAGAAGAAGACCTACAGAGACTGGATTCTCTTGGGGGACTCTGCTTCTCATGACCGGTACACTGAGGCGCGAAAAACTTGCAAATTAGCTGTGCGAGCAGTCTTGGAAGGAGTTCGGCGAGAAGCTGGAAAGCGACCATAGATCTGTGAAAAAGGTGTTCTGGCAAACCATTCGCCGACTCAGAGGAAGGAAATTCAACATCATCGAAGGAGTCAAATCCAAAGATTGGGTATTGCTTTCCAATGAGGCGAACATCTTGGGCAGATGGAGCTAGCACTTTTCGGAGCTGCTCAATCCCGAACAGGGCACTGAGGATGACAGACCCGTAGTCTTGAGTGGGACGGAGAATAGTCCAACGGCGGAGGATGTCATTTTGGCGATTGAATCGCTAAATATTGGCAAACCCATCGCTGTGAATGAAATCCGGCCAGAAATGCTTAAGGCAATGGGTAAAGAGGGAGTTTTATGGCTCTCTCGTGTCATTAAAGTGGCCTGGGAACGCGGTGAGACACCTGACGATTGGCAAACTGGGGTGATTGTCCCACTTTTCAAGAAGGGGGAGAAAAGAGATTGCTCCAACTACAGGGGCATACCTCTTTCAAGTATCCCCGGGAAAGTCTATGCTCAGATGTTGGAGGCGCGTTCTAGAGCTATGGTCGAGCGCAGGATGGGGGATGAACAGCGCGGCTTTCGTCCCGCAGAAGTACAACCGACCAGGTTTTCACTCTAAGAATGGTACTTGAGAAGGCTTGGGAGTATGCCAAACCCATCTACAGTTGTTGTAGGAAAAAGCATATGACCGAGTCCCTAGAGGTAAACTCTGGAGTGTCCTGCAGGAGTGTGGGATTGGTGGTCCTCTTCTGAGGGCCATTCAGTCTCTATATACAAACTGTAGCAGCTGTGTTCGGGTAAACGGTGCTAAATCAACACCTTTCACCGTGGGCGTTGGACTTCGCCAAGGGTGTGTCTTGTCACCTCTCCTTTTTATTGTATATATGGACTGGATGTTGCACCGCAGCCGATGTAAGGAATGTTTGATGATGATGAATTGCAAGATATTTTGATGAAACTAACACATCATACGTACATCATCACACTTATCATTTGTAAGTAAAACGTAAATAAAAGATTAGCAAATTTATATAATTGTGTATTTGTTGATATAATTTATGTATTATGTAAATACTTCGGGAGGCAATACATTCTTGAGTCAGTGGGTTCCTTTTTCTATGGGGCGCTGTACTACGACTCGATTGAAATGGATTTGATGATATTAAAAATCTGTTTAATACATTTCTATTCGTATTTTTTCTGATGGATTTACAGCTAAAATGCTCTCGGTATCGTTTGTATTCCTTATTGCTCGCTTCTTGGACTTCCTCGGACGGATTTAGAGTGTATCAGAAGTTTATGTATGCTTCCAGGCATGTGACACCATGCGTTGTGAGCCAGATATATGTATGTTTTTTGTTTCATTGGCATAGCTTGTACTTATCTGCATCAATTTCGTATTCACTCGATATTGCTTCGAGTAAAATTCAGAAATGGTAGATCAAATCAATGCTGATGCCTGTTATACCCGCTCATCTCAACGTTTCTAAAAAATGTTCGCGCTGTGTTACCATCGTTGGTATGGCCTGCTACTTGCTTTGACATGTCAACTAGCATATCACCCCGAAATCGGTTTTGAATGTGGCTTTTTTTGTTCGCAACTACTTTTTTCTTATTGTGACGTTGCTTGCCATTTCGTAATGTCTAACTTGTAAGAAATGTGTAATAGACATTCAAATGATCGAATCCAAGAATGCATGGGAGAAATCCAAAAGTTGTACATTTTTCTTCTTAAGAGTATTGGTACATAGATAAATAATCGTTAATTATTTGAGCGATGTTAACTCACAAAAAAAATGTGTATGGGGTGCGCAGCTGATCGTAAAATGTCTCAACGGATTCTGGAAGTATTTAATCCGGAGAAGGTAATAAATTACACCTCGAAGTGGTTTTATGCGAGATACATTTTGAAAACTCTGCACAAAGTTACAATATATAAAAAAACGGATAACTCATTCATTCAAGCAAATCGGTAATTACTGAGGTCGTACAAGGTTCAAGCTTACAAAAAAGATTCTTTAAATAACAAGCAAGAAATTAAAATACACATAATGCAACTAACGTTTTACATTACTTTTGCTCAAAAATGTTTGCTGTTGCGATGTCACACAACGGCAAATACCGTTTCCATGACATTTTTTTGGGGAACGTCGTTTGACTTTGACTTTGATTTTTTGTAAACCCATACCTATATTATACATATGTATACAGAATAAATTACACCAACAGACACCGGCAATTGTTCAAATGCACTCCTCTCAGTACCGAAAGATCTCACTTGTAACCTCGCGCGCCTTTCGTATTTTAAGAGGGGGGATTGTTGTGCCCTGTGCTTCACCAGCATGAGACCACATATGAGACAACACATGCGATACTTGCAAAATACACTAGCAGGCAACAAGTGCCGAAACATGTGACATTTTATGTCATGTGTTACTATTCTCAAATGTGTTACGTATTCTTACAAGCACATCACTTACAAACGAATGCAAGAATATAGGTCAATTGCAACAATTCAATGGGGCGTCAAATGACAATAGCATATGTTACGTATTCTTGCCCACTGAGCACACATGCTGCGCAACCGACCCGGTAGACCGAGGCAACTCGATAACGAGGTTGACCTAGGGCACAGATTACGATCGGAGGTAACGACGGGATGCAGAATGGACGGTTGAGGCAGTCTGCAGTTGAGCGCAATAGAAAACAGTTCTTTGATTTATTTTTCCTCAAACCCAACAAAACATATGTTCATTCTAGTTGTCGATGATTGGTAAAAATAAATCAAAATTGAATTGTTGCCCACTGATTATAGTAGCCAATTTGTTAACTTAAGTCCATTTTCGCTCGTCACGGAATACCCAAAAAAATTCCATTTTTCGGATCAATTTTAATCGGAAATATTCGAACAATTTTGCCGTGATTGACATAAATTTCAAGTCCCTATCTCCCAAGATCGAGCAGATTGACAGAACGGTCATGATTTCCAGAAAACTCAGAACAAAGTTACCCTTGTCAAAAATGTATTTACCTAGATTAATTAACTATAAACAATATAAAAAAGATATCCAAATCAAAACAGAACAAGCAAAAAGATATTACAATAGGTCAGCTAAACCGAAAACTTTAATTCCAAGACAAAAAATAATGTGTAAAGAAAAAGAAAAATCCGACGTCCTATTGGTCACCGGGAGTGATTATGGAAAATGTCATACATGTTAAAAGATAGAAATGAAAATATGTATAGAAGATATAGAGAACACTTTATATATTTCAATCCTAAAGGAACAGATACAACTCACAAAGAAACAGAAGCCACAGAGAATACAGAGAAAATAGGGCCCGGCCTAGAAAATACTGTTTTGCTACTTTATAATGTTTAGGGTATACAGAGAATAGTATCATTACCAGTTGAATTACTGTTTTCTTGGCTAAACAAAAAACAAAAACAGAATGAAAAAAAAAAAAAAAAACATAGACTAAGCTGAAAGGCAAACTTAAATGATATATCAGAATAGCTTAGAGTACCCTTATAGGGTCAGTAGGTTAGATGTAAGAACAATTGTTAAGATAGTTAAGCTAGTTTTAAGTATTTTTGTCTAGCATGTAAGTAAATGAATTAAAAATAAAACAAAAATAAACTAAAAAAAAAAAAAATAGTTGAATTACTAAAGATATTTTCATTATAATTTCCATGAATGAATATATTTAACGGTTTTCACATTAATATTATAATATACTCGAATGAATTTATTGTATTTAATTTTAAACATATCTTTCTTAAACTTTCATTGTTAAGATGTTGTGTGAAGTACTTTGATCTAACTCTCTCTAGGTAAATTAGATTTAAGTTAGTATTAAGCAGTCAGTCGCACATGAGCTTTTGAATAAAGATGTTTTCAACTGACCGTAAAGTCTAAAGCCGCTATGCGCCGCAATAATTGGCACGTATCATTCCGGACGCATGACCATCAAGGATGGAAGGCAGCTATAGCTCAGTCTCAAATTCTCGATCCAACGATCTGCTAAAATCGCAAAATTCGATATTCTATTCACACAGATTTTTTTGGTAGCGAATAGGCGTATACTCAAAAAACGCTATTTCTATCGCGATTCCGTATTTACATATTAATTAACTGTATATCATATCATGTATATCATCATTTAAGTTTCTTGAGTCTGGTGATAATTAAATTAAGCAAATTATTATATATTTTTATACTCAATTATAAATAACAAAATAAAACTCCATTTCAGATTGTGTTCTATGGCGCCATCCAATATTGTTGCACACTAAGGATACTATTACATCACCTCTTTCTTCTGTACATTCGGAGGCAATACAACCTGAAGCTATTAAATTATTTAAGGTGATATTTTGTTTCCTAGCGCCCATAAATTAGATTTGTTTAATACGTTATTATTATAATTTATATTTTAATTACAGAGTTGTCAGTTATTTATGTCAGTAGCAGTTAATCAACCGGGAATCGATTACCACGTAGTTTTAGCCCAAAACGCCCTGCAGCATTGTTTAGATGTTCCTGAGCTGCAAACAGAAATGATTTGCATTTTGACAAAACAAACATCCCGCCACACTGGACAGAAGTTAAGCGTTGGCGTCCAGGTAAACAAGAAACTGGGCAAGCAAACCCGCGTAAGTTTTTTAGTTGCAAATGCTTTTTTTTCTATTTAGTTTCATTAATTTCATTGTAAATAGATTATTATAGGAAACTTAGCGCGGTTCAAGAATCGTCAACCGGAATTTAATATTCTTTTCATTTACCGCAATATAATTTTCATATAATTTATACATTTACAACCTCTTTACTTTGGTCATTGAAGTCCCAGCTCGCTTGCTTTAGCTTGAAAAGTATTTTTTTTAAACTAGTATAATGCAACATATGTACATAAGCAAATATAATATCTAACACGCACTTCATCTTGTAAGCTATATTTATTTCATTAATCGGTATTTTGCATGAGTAATACGTATTGAATTTATTAAGATTATGAATGTAATAAGTATATACGTAGACGTTTTTTATTATGTCCACATGACTCATAAATTCATTCATCCCTGAATGTTGGTACATATAAAATATTAGTTTGTGAATCAAACCTGATTCATGAATTTTTGTGTTCGTATAAAGTAAGTTTTGCTCATAATAGAAAAATCGTGAAGTTAATTAGTTGCATATACATATTATCATACACAAAATAAAGATAAAGGCAATCTTCATAGAACGTAAATGACCCGATTTCTGTGATACCTCGACTCACCGAAGCCTCCGCCTGCTATGGATTTTTCATGTGATGCATCACTCCTTTGCACTGCTAACACAAGCAGGGTGTATTCTTTACATCCGCGCATATTATTCCGTCACTGATGTATACATCCTTTTTCAGGTGTTGCTCAAAGACGCGTTACTGCAACGCATCACTCCTTGCACAAGCTGGGCGTATTCCATAAATCCACACATATTCTGCCGCCATTGATGTATAAACATCCATTTGTGTTTTTTTTCCTTATTTCGCGTGTCTCTACCGAACTGGCCGCTTTTGGGTTACGACTGGGATATTAGTGTACAGTGATTACTTATGGAGGAATATGCGTACACATTCACCCATGACTCCACGTCTGTATTGAGATCTGAGACATTGTTTTTTGTTTTGTTGGAAGATTTTTTTCAACAAGACCTACAAAAAGATCAACTTGCTATTGAAAATCAAACCAATGAAAATGTTTCTGTTGAAAATCTTTTAGAAACTGATGATCATTTTGTGGTCGTAGATTTTGCAGAAATAGAAGAAGAAATAAAGGGTGATTTTTTAGCTACTATCTTTTTGGCAACACTGGTTTAAACAGCTGACGCACGTTTCGTGTTTTGTTTCACTGTCAAACATCTTCAGTTTGGTATATAATTTAACCATGAATCGTCTTACAAACGAACAACGCTTGCAAATTATTGAATTTTATTATCAAAATGCGTGCTCTGTTAAGAAAGTTCATCGCGCGCTTCTTCCATTTTATGGTCAGTTTAATCGACCCACTGACTTTGGCTCAATGGGTACGTAAATAAGCAGAATTGTCGATTTGGGAGTGAATATCAGCGAGAAGCATTGCAAGAGCTACCAATGCATCCAGAAAAAGTCACAGTTTGGTGCGGTTTATGGGCTGGTGGCATCATTGGACCGTACTTCTTCAAAGATGATGCGAATCGTAACGTAACTGTGAATGGTGACCGCTACCGTGAGATGATATCCAACTTTTTTTTGCCCAAAATGCAAGAGCTTGACTTGCATGACATGTGGTTTCAACAAGACGGTGCTACATGCCATACAGCACGCGCAACAATGGACTTATTGAGGGGCGAGTTCGGTGAACATTTTATTTCACGTTCGGGACCGGTCAATTGGCCGCCTATTTCGTGCGATTTAACGCCTTTAGACTATTTTTTGTGGGGCTATGTTAAAGCTCATGTCTATACAGACCCGCTTCAATTGACGCATTGTAAGACAACATTGGAGCATTTATTCGTGAGATACCCGCCGAAATGTTGGAAAGAGTATGCCAAAATTGGACTAAGCGGATGGACCATTTGAGGCGCAGTCAAGGTCAACATTTGCATGAAATAATCTTCAAACATAAAATTATATGGACGTACTATCGATTGCATATATTTTTCTGAATTTTATGTTTTTCTTTTTTGCAGAATTTTAGACTTCGGCAGCATGATTGCACCTATGGATGAATTCTGTGACTTCATATGGAAACAAATGAATGAACATAAAATCATTTGTTTTTCTAGAAACTTGGTATATTGGTTACTTGTGGTCTAGATAAAGCGTAAGCTATTTTCGTTCCCGAAATATTGAATTTGGAATCGGAGAACACAACAAATCAAAGCAAAAACTGCACATCAAAAAAGCTGTTAAAGAGAAAATCAAATACCCTTTTTGAGATTCGAAAACAACTTTTCTTTGTAAATTGTTGTTGTTGTCCATCCACACCAGATTTGAAATTGTGTGGAAGTCTTCTCTGTCATCTTCGCAAATCTTTTATTTTGCTTTTGTATATGGGTGGGAACGAAGTCGAAGCAGCCCTTGACCAACCTTCGCTTCGTATGGGTTCGGATGTGTGGAATACACCCTGCTTGTGGAAAAGAGTGATGAGTTGCGCTAAAGCGCCTATGAGAAACATCCAGACTGTCGCTTGAAAAATCCATCGCAGGGGAAGGCCTTGCTGAGTCAAGATAACACAGAAATCGGGTCGTTTGCGTTGTATAAAGTGGAATGTCTTTACCTTTATTTTGTCTATATCGACATATATCTGTCGGTATACATCAGATGAGATATTACTCTATATCTCATCTGATGTATACCGACACATGAATCATAATCACATATGTTCGATAGCAAAGAAATTGCACATGGAAAGCTTTTACTCAAGCTTTTTGTATTTTGACAGAAGTAGATCTAAAACTGCTACTACACTCAGAACTAAAAAAGTTCGTTGATCTGGACAAATTTTAGAAGAAAAGCACATTATTTATATTACCAATTTTTTATTTTCTCATGATTTTGCATAATCAAGTAAGTTATATTCTATAACAAAACAAAACATGTACACATATACATATATATTATGTATGTAAACTTAATATACTTAAATGTATTTACAAATGTATATCCTTTAACGTAATTTGTGTAGTAAAGAGTCGAAATATATCTTTATGTATATTTACTCATTCATCTGATAGTAAGTTCCCACTAGACGCGAAATTGCATAAAGAGTATTCACAAGAGTTTTAGTAAAAGAGTTTACGTAAAAACTCACTCGAAGAACAATTTATATCAATTGATGTGTTGGTATTAGGTGCATTTTATTATGCCCGTTAATCCAGATTACATCCTGGGCGTAATAAAGCAGCCCAGATTGACTAAGCATATTGGGTGGTAGTCGCATATCTACTTCTGTCAAAACGCAAACAGAATTTGTTGAAATTTGCAAGTGGAGTTCCCATACCAACGAAAATATTTCTTCGCACACATTTTATATGTTCGCTTTTTATGCTGATGTATAATTGAATCAGTATATGTACATCAAATCAATGTCATCCACAATTCCCTTAAGGGTTTAACACATTTAAGATAATCCACAAATTGTATATCATGAGTGAAATATTACTTTATACGAATTCTAAAATCATTTAACCGAATTCGCCTCAGAACTATATTTCATATTCATATGCACCTAAAATTATAAGATTGGTTTGCAGTATACCAAAAGTCACAAATGGAGGAAGAATAGAGAAGAAGATGCAGATAGCTTCTTGAAATACAATCCTATAACCCCAGATCTAATCCGGATTAGTGGGCAATAAAAAACACCCCTTGTGTGTGGTCTGTGTGAGATAGTGAGAGATCTGCTAGTTACATATGTTATACGGAATTTGTCATAATACAGAATTTCGTTTAAATTATTGTAATTGAGGCAATTTCGAAATTGGTTCATTTTATGAATTAGCCAATTTCGATTGAAATTACTCAATTTCGTCTAGTGGGAACATACTATTTGCATTGCAGTTAATTCTCATTCATACTTGAAATTTGTTTTGTGCAAATATTAGAATATTATTTTCGCAACAAGGATTCTTTTGTATATTGTAATTTTAAATTAAATATGCATATGCATTTGAAATTGTGGACAACAGGGATCATTTAGTTATTTACTTTTGTACAATTACAAGTTGTACACAACAATATTGTTGTATTTAAGTTTTTTTTTTCATTATCATTAGTTTGACTCTTCAATCTGTTCTCTTGAACACTAACTGGTCAGTTGCTCACAGACTAAGGGAATGTACGCATTTCCAGCAATAAAACAAAATTAAAAAAAACACGCGACTCCAGACGCCAATGCGGAATGCAGTCGGTCACATACCTACACCCAATGCAGAAGTGTTTCGACAGATCGAAAGTCCAACGGGCGCCTTTTCCATTTTTCTGGTAAGGTCTAAGAAATCAGAAAGAGCATAGAACCGAAAAGGTAAGCAAAAATGCTGGTAGTGAGGCCAGGCGGCGGTCTTCTACGACCAAATGGCATCAGGAATGTGATGTGTGCAACAGACACAGCCAGCGCTACTGTTCGCCGGCGGTGCAGTACAGATAGAAAAGATAGATACATTAGGTAGTATATTATGTATGTATATATAGTATATTTAATATATATAGTATATATACGAACTTTTTGGGTTGAAAGTGGCTGTATGTAATCGCTGTTTACGCATCTGACCATCCAGACCTCAATCGCAACATCATGTCAGAGCTTTATCACGATCAACCAAAAAAAAAATGGGCGCAGTTAGCGCCAGTTAAAAGTACTGTGCCCAAAACACAGGTAATGACCTCTCCAACAAGGTAATTCTCTCTGCGAAGAACTAATACTGGAGCTTAGTAAACTAAAAATAGGAAATACGGAAAGGTCAAGCTCGAAAAGAAACAAAATGCAAATATTAAGTACCTTACGGTTGAAGAACAACTCGATCGCGAAACGGACTGGTTAACAAAAAGGCGACCGGGCAAAAAACGAAAGGCCGGATGCTCACAGAGGTTATCGATAGCAATGAAGGTGGGCCAAAAATAAATAACAGTGCTAACAACGAATGAAAGCAACTGAAGGAACGACCACTGCCTCCAATTAACGTACTCGGAATTGCAGAATACAAAGAGTTGACCACTATCTTAAAAGCAACGTTGCGATCCGAATATAGACTATCATCGCGTGACAGTAGTATATGGAAGATAACCGTAAAAGACTCTTGTTGTAGAAAAATACTTCAATATATATCTTAGCACAAGAAAATAAACCGTTTATTCAGATCGAAAATTCATTAAGGAATGTTGGTACATTAATTTAAGACAAAGGACAAAGGTACCAAATAAAGAAAAGATACAAAGCCAAAGACAATTGATGAATTTGCAGTTTAGGCTGGAAGCACAATTTGGTTGAGTAACACGGTGCAATTCATCTGTGCTTTCGTTTGTTAGTTTATACGATCCAACACTTCCTCCATAAACAACAAACGTGACGATAGCTTTATTGTTGAGTCAGACCCATATTACGTCGTAATGTTTCAAAACGAACCCTTTCTAGAGGCTTGGTCAGCAAGTCTGCAATTTGGTATTCTCCAGAAATATGTTCTAGCTTTATAAAGCCTTTCAGGAAACATTCTCGAACATAAAAATGTTGTGTCCTTTTATGGTATTCCGGATTACAATTTGACAGCACTTGCGGAGTCGATGAACAGCTCAAGTTGAAAAACTTTTTGCAAGGTAAGTTCTTCCATCAGATGCTTCAGCCACATAGCTTCTTTTGCACCTTCACTAGCAGCCATAATTTCAGCTTCGGTAGCTGATAATGTTACTGTTCGTTGTAGTTGACTTGTCCAACAGACTGCTCCAGCAGAGAAGATAGCGATAACTCCTGTTCTCGATCGTCTTGTTTTGATGTCACCTGCGAAATCTGCATCACTGTATATTTTTAACTGTGTATCATCCTTTATGTACTATGTACATGCGTTGCTGGTTCCACGAAAGTATCTAAAAATTCGCTTGACATCATTCCAGTCTTTCTTTGTTGGATTTTCTACTGCACGGGTTGCGGAACTACAGCATAAGCGATGTCAGGTCGTGTTGCTGTTGCCAAATACAGCAGGCTTCCAATAGCTTCACGATAGGGAACTGCTTCCTTCACATTTTCTTCGCTTTCTTTGGTTTCAATACTAACCACACTAACCACAGGATTGCAGTCATTCATACTGAAACGATCTAAAATTTTCTTCGTATATTTTTCTTAACTTACTGAAATTGAATCACCTTGAAGACAAATTTGCATGCCAAATCCAGGCTGGTTTCTTCTTTTCTCTGGAACTATTTCGAACTCTCTGGATTATTGTATCTTCGTCGTCTTCCTCTTCGTTCATGCTCTCATATTCAAAACTGGCATCGTTGTCTTCTATTAGATGTTCTCTTGATGTACTTTCATCTCTCATTTCAGTTTTTTTCTTGGCGATTTTTCGTTCCGATGTCTTTTCATTTTTTTTCAATGACTGATGTTTTATTGTCTTCAATGCCAAGGCTTATGGTGCATACCACTTCTGGCTTGAAGATAACGTCATGACTGCAAATTACTTTTCTGGGTTTCGGAATCCAGACTCGATGACCATCTTTGTCGTTGACATATCCAACTAAATTTCCAAACAATGCTTTGTTTCGGAATGTGAACATAACATCCAGTGCCAAATATTTTCACATGATCCAGCCTTTCACAATCTTTGTTGTACCATAATTCATAAGGAACTTCGTTTGTCACTTCAGTTGGACCGGTGCGAATTACAATATACGCCGCTGTATTGCAAGCCTAAGACCACAGTGCTTTTGACAATTTACTTGAAAGTCTCGTGGCTCTTGCTGCTTCAACGAGCGTGCGATTTTCTGCCCCGTTTTGTTGCGGTGTATAGGGAGGTCCGATACAGTACTCTATTCCTTGTTTCGCAAGCACTTCAGCGACATCTTTTTTATCGAACTCTTTACCACCGTCGCATCTTAACTTTTTGAAAGTTTATCCATTCGTTTTAGCTTCGTTCAAGAATTGCTCTAGAGATTGACGAACTTCGGAATCTTTAAAACACACATAGTATCGGGCACCGTTCACAGATGTTGTTTCAACAGGACCTAGAACATCCGCATGAATTATTTCGCCTACATTAGTTGGCCGATTACTGCGTTTCTTGAATGAAAGTCGGTGCATTTTACCGACAGCACAGCCATTCATTATAACGCCTTGCTTTCCTAGACAAACTATTTCAGGAATAGCAAATTTCGTGAAACTTTCAAAATATAATTTACTTGGCGTTATGTGCCTTGAAGCACCACTGTCACAATACCATTGGTCGGGTTTTATGCAGTCGTTGGTTGTTGTACTTAGGGAGTGCACCACTAAGCCAAAACTCTTCTTTGAAACAGCATGTTCTTTGGGCTCTCGACGATCTGAAGATTTGTTCTCCGCTGCCTAGTGATCCAACTCCTTACATTTGTTGCACGGGAACTATTTCTTTGCGCGTTCTATATCAGACTTTTGCTTTTTCTTACTGAACTGTCCTTTTGCAAAGAAGGTTATTACATCTCTCTTTGTCGCTTCGGCTTTCGCATAATTCAATCGAGCATAATTTTTCGATTAAGAGATTCAGCTTTTGATTTTCTGATGGAATGGTATCCCAGAGATCACGGAAGTTGATATATTTTTTTCCGAGAGTTGACATGATTCGTCCATTCAATATTCTTTCTGAAAGAGTATTTTCTTTGTGATTTGACAACTCGACATTCAGATCCACGAATAATGTTTGCAACTTTGCTACGTGCGTACTTATATCTTTCCTTTCATCCCTCCTTGTTTGAAAAAATGAATCGTCGTTGGGTACTGCTTCGTTCAAAACGAGCACACAATTTGTCCCAGATGTCCTTTGCACTTTCAAATGTCAGCACTAGTTCAGCTACTGGTGTACTTAGGGCAGACGCAATTAAACCTGCAGCTCATTTTTTATCCAAGTCATGCACTTTTTCCTTTCTGCATCAGGAGCATCAGCTGCTAGCTCTGGACAATGTTCTTCGACAATTTTTTGTAGGTCATAAGCACGTAACAACATTCTCACCCGCCATTTCGATTTTGGCCAATCACTGGCACTTTCGAAATGATCAACTGAAATTTTGTAGTCCATTGATGATGACGCCATTTCATTTATTTTAGTTTCAAGTTTCTTCAACACGGTGCAATTCTCCTGTGCATTCGTTTGTTAGTTTATACGATCCAACAACTCGGATGGCTACAGAGCACTTTCACAAAAACTAAACACGGAAAAGATTCAGTGGTATACATATGAAAACAAATCAGAAATTCCTACTCGAGTCGTAGCTAGAGGACTTCATTCATGCCCAAAAGAAGACATTGTTGACGACTTAATAAATAACGGCTTCAAAATGGTATGTAGTTGCATGTTAACGTTCGACAAGAGTGAAAGCATAGACAAAATATATAGTCTAAAAACAATCTTGAACATGCCTGTTAAAATTGAAGCCTTATGCAGGAATGCAAAATGAATACCTCAATGCAAGCGATGCCAGGGCTTTAATCACACAAGAAAGCACTGCCAAAAAAAACTTCGTTGCGTTAAATGGGCAGGAGAGCACCTATCCGAAGAATGCAACACAAGCAAGGGTACATTCAGCTACATACACCTGCAGCTAATTAACGTGGCTGTGAGGTAGCTAAAGAGTTTAAAATAAAAACGTGACAACATCAAGGCAAATCTGTCCCAACCACCTAAACCAGTAAAAAAAATACATTACTGTGAACGGTGAATATAAAACAAATACAAAACAACGGAAGAGTCTCAGCAAGAAAGAGTCAAAGTCGGCTAAATCATCACACATTGGAGTGAAAACATTTGCCGAAACAGTAGCAGCTCCGAGTGAGAGTAGTAGTAATCCACTAGATCCCGTTTCTCATACTCTCTCTATTATACTGCATAAACTTGATCAGAGTCGGATGAAGAAACTTATTTTTGAGAGACTTTTAATTCTAGAAACTAAGTAAACAACAAAACTAACCGAACATGAATAAGTCAGTAAGAATTTTGAACTGGAATGCTAACGGACTGCTGCAAAAGCTTGACGGACTAGAGCTTTTTATTCGGGAAAAAACATATGTTTTATTTCTGAGACACACGTAATGAAGGAATCTCGTATAACGTGTTGTCCATTTACTGCCCACCGCGCAGTAAAATTGAACAATACGAGTATGAAAACACATTTCTTACTCTGGGCCCACAAGCATTCCTTTTGGGGATCAAGAAGAATTTCCCAAAAATACAGAAAATTGTACAAAATTGTACATTGTATGAAACTTAGCTGGGATCTTTACTCGACAGGGAAGCTCTGGCCTACGGATTTCACGAAAATACCAGACGTCGTTGACTTCTTCGTTATGAAGGGTATTTCACGAAACTATTTAAATCTAGAAGAAAACTTTGATCTCAGTTCAGATCATTCTCCAATTATATTGACTATGAGCGATACGCTCGTAAAAAGGGAAGAGCCGCCTACATTAACTAAGCATCGTACAAATTAGCAATCTTTAGGACCCACTTGCAAAATCACGTTGAACCGTTGAGAACCTCATACGACTTAGAAATTGAACTTGACAACTTGATAGTAAATATACAGTGTGCCGCATGGTGCAGTAAACCACGCGCAAGAAGAGTAGCGATTAAACACACCTTGCGATACCCACCGGAAATAAAGGAAATTGTAAAGGAAAAAAGAAAAGCACACAAGAAATGGCAAACTTCGTCTTAACCAATTGTGTAATCTATTGAAGGTGAAAATCAAAGCGTTCGAAAACGATAATTTAAATGCGTATCTAGCAAACTTATCTGCAAAAAAAGAAAGCAACTACTCACTCTGGAAAGCGGTTTTATTGGGATTGAAAAAACCTGAGGCAAATAACGCGCCAATCCGGAAGAATGGAGACGAGTGGGCGAATGAAGATAAAGAGAAAGCTAATCTCTTCGCATACTACTTGGAGGAAATGTTTAAACCATTCGACGGTCAAAAGCTCCTTGCCAGTTACAACGGACCTGACGTACATGACGACAATTACATGATGAAGTGTGCTACCTTGGCAGAGCTAAAGGAAGTACTAAAAAAGCTCAAACCGAAAAAAGCTCCTGATTATGATTTAATTACAGGAGAAATTCTTAAAGAGCTGCCCAAGAAAGCCTTTCTTAAGTTACTGTACATAATTAATGCTGCCCTTAGACTAGAACCTGTCCCTAGTCAATGGAAAGTGGCAGAAGTTATAATGGTACTAAAACCCGATAAACTACCAACGGATAAAAAGTCATATAGACCAACTTCACTTCTCCCGATAATGTCTAAGGTTTTTGAAAAAATTCTTCTTAGACGTTTAAGTTTAATTGTGGAAGAAAAACGGTTTATTCGAAATCACCAATTTGATTAAAGAAGTAAACACTTAACTATTGACCAAGTACATCGTATAACCGATGTAGTAGAAAAGGCATTTGAACAAAAGCTCGTTTGTTGAGCCGCATTTCTTGATGTTTCCCAGGCCTTTGACAAAATTTGGCACGAAGGCCTGAAATATAAACTTAACCGATCTCTACAGAGGAATCTTTTTATTACCCTAGCGAACTATCTCTCTGATAGACTCTTCCCAGTAAAACATGGAAATTTATATTCTGCCTTTAAAAATATAACTGCTGGTGTTCCGCAAGGGAGTGTTCTTTACCACAAGAATAACACACTGTTCTAGGCACATTTGCTGACGACATCGCCATTTTGGTAACAGCCAAAAAGGTAGAAGAATCTTCATCAAAATTACAACGCGCACTAGATCAGATACACGAATGGATAAACTTCTGGCGAATTGTCCCTAACGAAGGCAAATCCGTTCATATCAATTTGTCTTACAGGCACGTTAAAACTTGCCAGTCTTTCTAAATCGTGTCCAAATACCTCGGGATGACTCTTGACGTAAAACTCAAGTGGAAAGAACACGTTAAAAAAAACGTCCAGAACTTGACTTTAAATACAAAGATATGTACTGGCTTCCTGGTAAGCATTGACAAGCATATCCTAAAACCTGTTTGGACGTATGGCATACAACTTTGGGGTTGTACCAAAGCAAGCAATATGAATATTATACAGGCTTTTCAAAACACGGTGCTTAGAACTTTTGATAATACATCATGGTATATCAGAACGATATCCACAAAAATCTGGAAATTTTACCAGTGCAAGATGAAATAGAAAATCGCTTACAAACATAAGCGCCGCCTGGAAGAGAATACAAACTCTGCAGTTTATTCGATCCTTCAGGAAACGTCTTGCGCCGTCTTCAAATGACTAAACCCCTTTATCTCGTTCGATAGCTTACACCCACTGGCTGTGGCCGTTAGCAGGAAAATGCATTGGATTTCACTGTCAAACGTATCTAAATCAAAAAAATGCAAACTACTGGATAAGTGCTTCACTTAGTTGTAGTCGAACATAAAATTTAAAGGGAGATGGCTTTAGTGAGTAAAAATCTCACACTTTTATGGGCGAACGTTCACCATAGAGTCTTGTTGAAGATTTTCAGCCACCCAGGGAAAAAAAATTAAAAATGTCATAGCCCCTCAACCGAGCTCGAAAAAGAAATTATTCTGCGTCATAACCGGAGACTTCTGAGAGAACTCAGAGCATAGAGAGGACTCTATAACAGGATAGTAGAGCACAATATTGAGTTCAAGCTAGATTTGATTGCAACCGGTAGACAAATGTATCCCAGATGCAGGCCCTTTTTAGTAATGGTTGAATAATTAAGGGATCATTACGGACTCTGCGGCAACTCAGCTAACTTGCGAGGTGGGGAAACTGGGAGAATATGTGCATGGATGCCAATCCAATATACAATGAAGGTCGGTGTCCACATGTCTCCGGGATTTTATCTATATAACTACGTTTGAGTGGAATCAATTCTCCAACTAACAGAAACAACTACTAACTGAACATACGATAGACAAGATCATTAATTTCAAAACAAAATTCATTAAATATGTAGCTATCGGGCGTATATATATAACGAGTATATCCCGCAATGTCGCGAAACTTTAGCTTCGGTTCATTGAGACAAATAACCTGTTAAGTCATAACCAAGACGGAAGAATAACCACAAAGGAAAAATTGAAGATATTTTTTTATCTTGAACAGTAGATTTCCAAATCACAAAAATTACAAATAACAAACAAAAACATTTCTAAGCAGTGATTTCAGCATTCTTAAGTACATATGTCAGTCAACTATATCCTTAACCCCAAGTACGTCGAATAGATTTTGCTTTAGTTATTTTCGCAAATTCTTAAATTAACTAAACATCATCAAACCCCCAAATCAACAAGGCATCCGACGCAGTCTCAAGTCTCAACACCTTTCCAACTTCTCCGATAAATAACATCCCAGTAGATGCTCTAAATTAGAGACTTTCTTATAACACTCTTTACTAAAGAACAAAACAAAACTGTGTAACTGTTTAACTTCCCAGTCATGTTGGGATCACAGGAGCAGCAACCAACCCTTGCTAGAAACAATCATGCCCTTCTATTCAATATCTCAGAAAATCTGACTTATCAAAATGGACATGAAACCCATATCATCTTCTTAATCAAAACGAACAGGATGACTCACGATTTCACAAATTGGAAGCAATACGGGACATGTGGTTGTTGCACTGCCCGTTCTATACCTACATAGTCTGAGCTCGGTATTGGTCTTCTCGTTGTTTCGCACATACTCGTGGTAGTCCAGCCCCTGTCATAATCGGCACCCACTTTAATCCGACATGCTCTCATAACGCTACTCGCCTGTACGTAGAATCTATTTCTTAAAGTCTGTTTCAACAGGTTGTAACTAGTTCGCAGCGCCAGGAATTTCACTCGACACGTATTGCTCTCTATTGTGATTAATAATTTATCAAATTCCGCATACATAGTCTGATTTATTATATAAATGAATTTGATACACTGACTTTGTCGGATTAGAAGGAACTCTCTTTCAGATTGATTCGAACCCCCTTTAGTTCGGTAGTTATATGCCCAGCATATATAAAATGTATATGTAATTGTGCATGGTCCGTGGCGTTGTGGGTATGTGCGTCGACTCCTACGCATTTGACTACGTGTCTAGTTTCGATTCCTGGTACGAAAAGAAATACTTTTCATGGTTCCACCTCTTTTGAGTCACTGACAATGCTCAAACAGTATAACTTTCTAGAAAAAGCTTATCAAGCTTGGCCGGTCGGAGTCGACATAAAACTGTAAGTCCGTTCCACTCGTGATAGAACAATAGCGCGCACAACAGGAGTGGTTGCTGAGAAACTAGGCCCGGGCTCTCTACTGGCTGTAGGGCCACCCATATTATTATTATATTATTATTATTACATATTTTCTTCTTGTTTCTGCAAGGGCAGGGCATGTTCCGAGGTAGTGTAGTCTGGTTTACTCTTCTTCTTCATCCCTGCACCTTCTACAGAAGTCATTGTTGGGCGCTCTATGTCTTCTGACCCGGTTGCCTATGAGGCAGTTCCCCATTATTGCGCCTTCAATTTTACTAATTTGTTTCATTGTTCTCTCCTGGGTCTAAAATCTTTGGAACTGCTGCGACTCGCTTTCCCACATTTTGGTATGAATACCACTTTTGCCTTTCTCCAGAGTAACGATGTGTAACTGAATCTCAGGCAGCTGTTGAAAGCTGGCTGTCAGTCACGGCTATTGTTGCAGTTCCACTGGTCGATACCGTCCGGTTAGTAATGATCAACTGTTTACTGCCCACAGCAGTTAATGAGATGTTTTCAGAGTAATTGGTACACATTTTGGAAGCGATACACAATCGTCATCAGGATTTCCCGATGGTTCCTTATTTCCTGTAAAATGTATATCTATTAGGAGTTGCAGAGTTTTCTCACTGGAGTCGGTCCATTCTCTTGTAGATTTTTGTATTTAAGTTGGCATTGTCGGAGTTTTCGCTAACAAAAGTCGTAAACGACTAAACTCCTTAGTGGTTTCAATGCCTCCACAGAATGCTTTCCAGGATTCTTTTTCTTTTGAATTGCTTGTATAGGTCGGCGGGTTCTCTTGAGAATTTTGCTCTATTGAATCATCGCCTGCTGGCTTTCAGAGCTCTAAAGGAATTAATTCATTCGAGAATATAACTCATGGTTTCAAAAAGAAAATTGAATTCATTCATTGACTTGCCAATTGAATGGTGAATGATAAGCAGTGTTTGAAAAACTGCTATCAGTTTCATTTGCTTAGCTTTTGCTGCTGCTCATGCTTCTGAAAAAATCGGCAACAACAGTCGAAGCAAAAGCAGAAAACCATCCCTGACGAAAAGTACAGCAGTCATCGTTTCATAATTTTTCATTTTGCTTTGCTGTTGCTTTCGAACAAGAGAAGAAATCGAAGCAGCAGCAATGTGGCGAATTTTGACAGTTTTTCAAACTCTGGTTATTTCAGGCGTACGCTGTGATCAGTCAACCAAATTTACGTATCTACGTAATGAATAGTTTTTAAATTAATTTATGAAACGTTATTATTTCGTTGCTTATTGCAATACAGAAAATGATTAAAAATGATTTTCATAAATTCTTGTTTTTTATGTTTACTTTTTGATAGGAATTATTGCACGCATCCTATGTAGGATGCAAGTATGTATGTATATATGTATGTATTTAGGTATGCTCACTGCAAAATCAGTTAAATATTCTCATAGTCCACAATTTCAACTACACATGACAATAAAACATACACAAATTACACTTTTAAATAAATACATAAAATATTTGAGGAAACAAAGCAAATCAAAAAAGATTATGAATGAAATTTTTACAGCAACTGCTATTGTGTGCTACACAGAGTCTGTTCACTTGTGATACACAACAAGGGGGTGCAACCCAAGCTAATGGCAGCTCGCCTACATCGATACAGGTATGGGATGGACAAATTTCCAATCATACGTTTTCATTTGAAAAAAAAATCATTTATTTATTAATTCATACATCATGCATTTAGCTACAAGATTAACATTTTAAATTGTAATTATATTTTTAGGCTCCTCCTCCACCCATCATTGATTGTAAGTCAAATCCACCAGCGTACACATTTGTCCAAGCCTGGCAATTGCTTTCATTAGCTGTTTCGTTATTCGTTCCAAAATCGAGTCGCCTACTGTGGTATCTTAAGCTGCATTTATCACGCAATGCAGATACAAAAACGGAAACAGGAAAATATGCAGCATACTGTGAACGCGCTTTAGAACGAACACTCAAAAACGGTGGACGTGAAACGAAACCATCACGAATGGAAGTCCTATCAATTCTTATGAAGAATCCGTATCACCACTCATTACCTCATGCAATTCCAGTCCATATGATGAATTCGACTTATCAAGTTATATCATTTGATGGGTCAACCACAATTGAGGAATTTCAATCCACTCTGGCACAGGAAGTTGGTTCTCGCGATTCTACAAACGGATTCTGTTTGTTTAGTGATGATCCGATTGAAAAAGACCTGGAACATTATCTGGACCCACAAGCAAAGCTGTGTGACGTAATTTCAAAATGGGAAACCGCTCTGCGAGAAAAGGGTTCAGGAAAATTTGAAAACTCTCGAGTTATCCAGTTAACGTATAAGAATAGGCTTTATTGGAAACATACGATAAAATTTGAAACAGACAAAGAAAAGCTACTACTTTGCTATCAGACGAATCAACAAATTGTGCAGGGTCGATTTCCACTATCTAGAGACTTGGCACTAGAACTCGCTTCTCTTATGTCACAAATTGATATGGGTGATTATTCGCTTGAAAAATCCAGAGGATCTGGAACAATGAACAATTCAGGGTTAAAGGCGTTAGATAAATTTTATCCCTACAGATATAGAGATGCCATGTCCGCAGAGCAATTAAAAGAAATACAAGATATTCTAATTGCCAAATGGATATTACTAAAAGGTCGATCAACTTTGGACTGCGTTCGCATTTATTTAACTTGTTGCCGGAAATGGCCATTCTTTGGAGCAGCCCTCTTTCAAGCGAAACCGCGACATTCAGATCAAGCAATGGCATGGCTCGCAGTATCAGAGGATGCTTTGAATGTACTGGAATTATCTTCTATGGCACCTCTTGGAAGATATCCATATACATCAGTTATGACGTTTGGTGGTTGTCAAGACGATTTTATGTTGGTTGTAGGAAACGAAGAAAATTTAGTCACAACTGGAAGCACGAGTGAACAGAAGCTGCTCTTCGCCATGAGCAAACCCAAAATCTTAGAGATTACTCTTTTAATTGCAGATTATATGAATGCCCTAGGGCATACACTACCGGGGACTCCACAGATGAATACCCTAACAAGAAACGGATCACATCGCTCCCTTCGATCAAGACCTACTGCTGGACCATGTCTAGCAACTAGTGGTGGAGCTTCAACCAATGCTACAACAACTGCTCATAATACACTGAACTCTCACGCCACACACACCTTAACCTCAAATCAATCACATACATTGAATTCGACTCATTACAGTGGAATTGGTGGAGGAAGTCATCAAAATACAATGAGTTCATCCCATGGTGGACAACCGGATATTCTTAAAAGTACTCCGGATCATCAGCGCATTCAGAAGTAGTACTCCTTGAAGACACTTTAAAAAATACCATATAATTTATTTATGTTTTAAACTAAATTAAACTTTTTTAAGCCAAAGACAGTAGTCGGTTCATGTTAAAACCAGTTTAATGAAAATAGGATAGTTAATTTAATCAATTGTCAGTAAAATTAATTTAAATATTATTTGAGTTGTCTTATCATACACATTCATATTAACAGGTATCACAAGAAAAGCTGTTGCAGATGAAGACAGTTAAACATTCATATTCCAGGCTGTGATTCTCACAAAAACCAAAACAACTTTGTTAAAGATCAATAGCTGTCTTCAAAACGATCCATTTACATTTTTAACATATTTCATCCAAAAATTTGAGGGAAAAAATAGATTTTTGATATTATTACTGGAGGAATTCAAAGTCAATAAATGCAAGATAGAGAAAACATCAAGTTTATATGTAAATGCAAAAAAATCAATGTTGCTTAGAAACACATTAATCATTATTTTTAACAACAATAAATATCAGATTCGAAAATGATTTTGGAATAATTTTGTTTACTCGGCTAATATTGTAAGAAGAGTGAATGATCTGTATATTTACACTAGATATAGTATATACAGTTATGCTGCACATAATCATGGTAATACAAAATAAAAACATTTCAGCTATGAAAGACAAAAAAGTAACTCTTATATTACACTAGCTTCAGTTGCAAACATTTGAAGGCCATTGTGCAACTTTTGAATTCAACGTTCAAAGCCAAATAGCATACAATTCTGTAATCATAAGTATCATCCCACATTACGGACAGAATTCAATACAGATATACAATACTACACAGTTTTTATAACGTTTTTTGTTTGTACCGTATTATGTACTTAACTGTCTTCAAAAAATGTAAGCAAAATTGAATATAGATTAACATCAGTTATGATTGTCACTGTACACACAGTCATGTAAGTATACAGAATAAAATTCTGTGTTCTCAAAAAAAGGACTTCAAGAAAAAAACTTGAATGTAATTTTTAGAAGCAATTAGTTATCTACTTAAAACAAACAAATTTGAGGATATCTTTAAAACTGTTGGCAGAGGAGGTCATAAACCATTTGATTTAAGTACATAACTAATTTCTTTTAAAAAACAGCGGTAATTATTTTTGTGATTGGAGTCTTGTTTGAAACAACTTTATACTGCATACTTACTTTTGTGACTGTGTGTATATATTCTTTCACAATTTTATTTTTGTGATGGCAACGTATAAGATGTGTTTTGCCTCAACATCAAACAAATAACTGTTTATATTTTACAATCTCGAGATATAAATAAAAGCTAATTACATTTTAACGCACAACACTCGAAAATTATCTAACACATCTTATCGTGTATACATTTTAACAAATGAAAATATATGGGTGCAAGCGTCAATTGAATTTTTGTTACCATTAGTCGCGTCAAAAATTACTTTTTTTCATTAGAAGTCAGAGATATTAAAGGCTCCGGCATATATAATACTTTACATACGTCAGCGTCAACGATACTTTGCCAAATACATATGTATAAGTTACTCATTTAATTCTGATCGTCACATTGTGACTTTTGTATATAATTTGAATTGTAAATTAGAGTCTGAAAGTTCTCGTCGAAGTTAATTTCAAAATACATAAAATATGAATAAAGTACATTTACAATAATATAATACAAATTTCAATTATGTATTAATACTCAAAACAACTTGAATTTTCAATGGAAACTGTCAAATAAATGTCCTAGTCCATGGCGGAAATTTTGAAGTGTAGGATATAGAGTAAAATATAGCTGATTTAGATCCCATGATTGGCAAATGAACTTAGTTTTATATCCTTCATTCATGAATTATGAAAACTTCTGCAATTAAATTACATAATTTGTAATTATACAACTATACCTAACTCAAACAAATTTCCAATTAACTTTCATCCCTACTTCTGTAAAACAATTAAAATGAGCAAATGAGCTATTTACTTTAAGTGATTCAAGCAAACGTTTCAATAGTATTGGTATTATTAGTTACCAGTAGACATGTTTCGTGTGAATGCATTTTTTTGGTATTATACATATGCAAAAACACATACACTACTTCATGTGTATTCATTAATAATAAATTTAAATAATGCAAACATTATTTAGTCCTAGTACCTCAGACCGTAATTCAGAAAGCTACTTCATGAACATACGCTTTGGTCTTTTGCTTACCCCTCGTTACTGAAAATTTACGATCGAATTTTCAAATAAGAACTTCATCCCACGACTACGGTTGGGAAGGGCATCAGCTGTTTACCAGCTGTTTGCAAGAGCTCACACGTATTCACAGGCAGTTGACAAAAAAACGTATAAAAAACGCTGTCAGATGAAATCAAGGGGCAAGAGAGGAAGAAGTTGAATATCTCTACTCATTTATTTCTGCCTGAAACACAATATGGCTTTGCTGCTGGCGTTTTCTTCCAACACAGGCAATTCATATGCTATACACAAAATACAGCTTCTCGCTTTTTAGAGCGAAATGAGAGCAATGTCATAGAACGTAAGAGGGCAGTTTCACGTAAGGATCATGTTGGAAAAAAATCAGTGCGAAAGCGGCTCTCACCCACACTCCCTTACAAATTGAGAGATCTTCGCTCAAATTGAGAGTCAACTGACATTTGAGAAATGGCAACAGCTGACTGAGGTTAATTTATCGGGTGAAATTAGTGGAGTAGTAAGGACACAATATTTTTCATATGGGCTTGGGAATTGAAAACAGCTGATAAATTGAATTGTCATTTCAAAGCGCGTTTGGAACTCTAGGGCTAGTAACGTGAAAAACGCCAGCAGCAAAGCCCTATTGTGTTTCATGCATTATTGTGCCATCCCTTACGTCAGGTACTTCACCGTCAACGAATGTTTTGACGCTGCGCAAGTAAAGTATTCTGCGTGCCGGAGCTTTACACACCATATCCACTCGACATGAAACATGCGCTTTTCACACACCGCCTCCACATGACATAATTTGCCCATGAAAAAAGAGCATGGATGGCGGTTCGCTGTAGGGCATGTTTAATGTACAGTGGAGACGGTGTGTTTATAATTTCATCGCTTCGGAATTTGATCTGAGTATTTTATTTTAAATGCGTTAACCCAAAAAATGAACTGAATAGTAATTATCGAAATGCAATATTTCGGTATTCTGCTAAGATTAAGTTTTGTTTAAGAACACATATTAAGAAATAGAAAAACGTTTGTACGATAATAAATATTTTATTCACATTTGAATTTAAATATATTATAAATTATAAAATAAACTGCGTGTAATAAAATAACTGCAAATATCGATATAACATTGTAGGTTATAAGAACTTTTTTATACCGGAATATAATATAATAAAGTATAAAATATAATAACAAAACCATAACACCACAACGTATTAAACAAACAATTATTTTATTAAGATTTATACGACTTAATTTAGTGTTAATATTTTGCATAGTATAGAAAATAATTAGGGTATAAACATCTTCGTTGATGTCGTATGGTCATTCGAAAAATATACGGTAATGTAAATAGGTAATAAAATATTCATAATACCTGTGCATTTATGTGTTTTTTTAATTGAACTATTCCACGTAAATCTCATTGGGTGCAAAATAATTGCGTAACACAAAAATATTCCGTTCCGAAAATTGTTTTTTTCGTTTTACTACTTACATAACTTACTTTCAGCCATTAAGTTTATACATTAACTATTTATACTTATTTGTATTTATGAGCATATTGCTAATACTTTGTATGTTTATGAAAATAAATATTTCACATTATTGATAACTGTAAGTATAAAAAAACCTCTGAATAACGATAGAAATTGTATGGTACATTATAACACAACATATATTCCATCATCTCTTCTTATTAGTTAAATTAAAACGGAGGATTCGATAGTAACATATTGTAAATATAAATGAGTATCACTAATCGATATTGAAAAACATTTAGAGTAAAATAAAATAAAATAAATACAGATATCTTTTTTCTAAAAAAAAAAATATAATGAATACATATGCATATAAATATTTCAGTCTTTCTCACTTCCAATGCAATGCTTTCCACGGTTTCCGTGGCGCCAAGGTTTGAAATCTCGAAGTAAGCGCAAACTATAATGGCAAGAAAAACTGATAAATCGCTTAGTTTAGGAGATATCAAGGTTGTAATATTCACCTCTATTCTCCTAGTCGTGTCACCCAAAAATATATGTATGTCACTGTGACAAATTTGTATTCTCTTAGTCACATTTTATGAAAAAATTAGCAGACACCTCTGTTCTCTTAGGTGAAGTGACAAATTGAGATGTCATATATTTACCTCACATCAAAATGTGTATTGTTAAACAAAAAACCATAACTTCTTTTGTTGAGTTCAATTACTCCTTTATTTACTCTTGCTGTGATCGTGTGAATATAGCTGATTAAGATGCCATGACTTGCAAATGAACTTAGTCTTATATCATTCATTCATGAATTATGAAAACTTCTGCAAATAAAACACATAATTTGTTAAGAGCAATGGATACAACTATACAACAAATTTGCAATTAACTTTCATCCGTATTTCTGTAAAACAATTAAAATGAGCAAATAAGCTATCTATTTTAAGTGATTCAAGCTAACGTTTCAATAATATTGGTATTATTAGTTACCAGTACACATGTTTCGTATGAATGCATTTCTTCGGTATTATGCATATGCAAAAATACATACACTACTTCATGTGTATTCATTAATAATCAATGTAAATAATGACAAAATTATTTAGTCCTAGTCAGACTTTAACTCTCAGAAACCTACATACTTCATGAACATACGCTTTGTTCGTTTGCCCTCCTTACTGTGTTGAAAATTTAACACCGAAATTTGAAAAAAGTTCAAGTAACGATCGAATTTTGAAATAAGAACTCTAATTCACCCCACGACTACGGTTGGGAAGGGCATCAGCTGTTTACCAGCTGTTCGCAAGAGCTCACACGTATTCACAGACAGGGGACAAAAAAGCGTATAAAAAACGCTGTCAGACGAAATCAAGGGCCAAGAGAGGAACAAGTTGAATATCTCTTTACTCATTTATTTCTGACCGGAACACTGTCCCGAACAGCTGGTGGTGCGGGTTTATATACCCGCGCGTATTTGATGCTACAGTATTGTTGAATGCAAGTGAGGTGACAAAAATCTATTCAAATTCTCACCCCAAGAAAATTCAGTCAAGTAGAATCACTGTCCATTCGGTTTGTGTATTTGGTACACAGTTGCAGCATTTGTAAGATTTTTCGATGACGTCGCTTTGTTGTGTTTTAGAATGCTTTGTTGCTTGGACATTGGAGCGCATCTTTGGTTTATCCTTAGTTTTTATTGGTTCATATTCGCTGGAAAATGTGTATAGATTGACACAAATCCCTTTAGACAATTCCAACAGAGGTTTAAACCTGCATATGTACATACATACATATATATTTCCGGTTATCAAAGGAGGCATTCTCTGAACAAGCAATTGCAAATGATTTTAATGTCAACATTTTCCAAAAATTGAATCGAAGTGTTGCAAGTTTTGGAATCAGAAAATTGTGTATTACATTTCAAATTACAGAAGAAAAAAGGTAATGGAACACCGAAGCCGATCAATTTTTGACTCACATTCTATCTCACTTTTTCACAAAATGTGACTAAGGGAATACACAAGATGATCGGGTGGGTGACAAATGTCACTAAGAGAATTACTAAGAGAATACAAATTTGTCACAGTGACTTAGTTTTGGGTGACACGACTAAGAGAATAGGGGTGTTTTAAAGAATGCTTCCTTCGATAACCTGAACTATATATATAAACATACATACGTCGAATCTGATTTATCTTTTCTAGAAGTAAGTGAAGTGATGATGTATCATACTCTCAATTCAATTGGTTTGAGAGTTGAGACACCAATTACCCTAGAAAAGAAACAAAATGAAAGGAGGTAGACCAAGTGTGACGTGAGTCGTGACCCATATCCCCATATATAACCGTCTCACAAGAATCAGAACCAATACTGATTACCGAACTCCAACTAGGTATTGAACGGGGCAGTACAACTCGGTTTGTACAAAAACAATGTTCATGTGTGGGTATGCGCAATTTACTCACTTTGTCGTAACCAACTAAAGCGTATTTTGTGTTCACTTCCCACCGAGTCCAAGAATGATGTTTTACAGATTACGATTTGCGCATGTCCGCCATGTTTGTTTACTTTTCTGACATCGCCTACATCACAGGTGACAAGAGCATATTATTTCCTTCTGAAGGAAGTAGACTTTGGTATATAAATTCTACTATTCTAGAACCTACAATTTGAAATGGGTACCTATGTTACTATATTTAAGTACATACTTACGTTGAAGCATGATGGTTTATCTAGGATAAGTATAGAATTATGTTATTATACTACTGTTCACATTCATCCAGCTACATGTATTAGGATGCAATATAAATCGAAGCAGGAAATGAAGATATGATTGCAAGTTTGTTGCAAGAAACTACAGCTCTTCCAATAGTTCCTGAGTCGCTCGACTCGATTCGAATACAATATTGTTTTTAGATCAGGTGTAGGTGCCTCAATGAAATTGTTGTTGTGAAGTAACTGATGAAGATAAGGTTACAAGGGGTGGTGGTGTTGTTGAAGAACTCATCGAAGTCGTAGAGTATAGTTTGGATCGTTGTAGGGAATTTGTTACTCAAGGATCTAATGTAACCAGTCCATCGGGTCTTCTTTTTGGTGTCCTCTAATTCTTGAGCAACAAAGCACCGAAATGCGATAAACAGCTATGAACGGATATCCCTGTGCGAGCGTTGAAAGCACGGTTTCATCGATATATTCCTCACTTACCAAACAAATATGGCAGAATTTAGTTGAAAGATCAAATTGAAGATTTAAAACAGAAGATGTAAGTTCATACTAATTGTATATGTAAGTACAATAAGAATTGCAACCATTTTTAGTGGAAGCTTCAAGCCGGTGCAATTTACAATCTAAGTTAACTTGGGTAAACATTCAAATTAATTAATGAGAATTATCAAAGCCAACAGCGGTACTAAAGGATCAAGCGCAACACCTTGAAGATATTTTTGAAAGCGGCAATGAGGAAATTTGCTCGTCTCCAACGATTTTTTTTAAAAAAATACAATGAAAAACTCATCCCTTATTCATTACTTTTATTCAATGCATTGTGATAAATAACACATTACACATTAATAACACTTTAAAAAATACAAATGGAATATTAAAATACTATTTCACTTTAAATTAACCCATTTGTGTTGATCTGTATAAATGCTTCTCACTACTTGTTCAAAATAATTTTAATAACAAACCCAATCAGGCGAAAAATTGTTAAAACATTTTAATTATTCAATTAAGAATATATTAAAACAGCTTTTTCTTCTTGACACAATTTTAAAACACTTTAATCTTAGCAAAAAGACAAACATAAGTTATATTTCTTGCAATTCGTATGGAAATTACATAGAGCTGTCAAATCGGGTGTCTCCTGTGACGTAGGCTGCGCAGAACGAATGAAAATTTAATTCATTATTGCGTAATCTTCTATCTCTCATTCCTGCAACGAGTCGAACTGTTGGCAATTTTGGTGTTCGGTTACTCATTTTATTATAGTTTCGTCAACGCAGTTTGACATAATTTCAACTCGGTTTAGATGTAACTCGGGTTGACTAGGTTTATCAACTCGAGTTGACCCATCTCTAATCCGTACATATTAAAAAGTAATGTTAAGTTTGTTTTAAGATTCGAATCAATTAAAAACGGTTTTTAGAAGAAGAAAATATAGTTTTTTTTTTCTAAATTGTTTCGACCACCATAATGCTTATTTCACAATGCCGCGTTTGTTACTTCGCAAATATTGTGTTTACGACCAGCTATTTGAAGCAGATATGTCAGAAAATGCTATTGGTAAGTACCTTTAAATTCAGTCTAATTTTGTTAAAATCATAAGTGAAATGTGGTAGTACATCTTTTTACTAGAAGCAAGCTATTTTTTTTATTTCTTGGTCCATAAAAAAAAGTGCGATAGAGTGACATCGTAAAACGTTTGGCATTTGAAGATTGGATTGTGGTACCATCGTGTATGAAACGGGTGGTTTGTGCCGTTCGTGTTATGAGGGGGCTGAACTGTGAACTGATCACCACCTGGTGTTGTGTACGGCGAGCCTCACTGATAGACTAAACTATTCTGCCAAGGGGGAAACCAAGAATAGTTACACGCATAAAAAAATGCAGAACTGTGAGATTCATACCTGTAAGGTTTGAACGAATTTCAACTGTTCCATCACATAAGTTAAATGATATAGAAACATAAGCTGGCTCTGATTGCGTCTGGGAAAGCATTACAAGGCGCGACGGCATTCTCCAATGCGTTCGCTGCCAAAGGATTGGGCACGCGGCGTCGTTATATATATTTTTAAATAGCGAAATTCATCCGAAACTGGTAATTACTTTGCCCCCTAGTAAATGCTTGTTCTCCAGCACTTAGCTTAAGTTTTATGCATAAGAAAATTAAGTATTTGCCTAAAAATCGCCTAGTCGCCTAGCCTTTAATAGTTTTGAGGCATGTGGTATTTACTAGTGAAATTCAAAAGAAACTATTAATTAATTTGTCCCCTAGTTCTTGATTGATTGTTCCAAAGCATTTACTTAAGTTTTGTGCATTTGTTACTAGTGAAATTCTTTCGAAACTAGCAATTACTTTGCCCCCTAGTAAATGCTTGTTCTCCAGCACTTACCTTAAGTTGCATGTACAAGAAAATTAAGAATTAGCCAAAAACTAGTCTAGTGAAAGCCTTTACTAGTTTTTATACATATGGTATTTACTAGTGAAATTTTTTCGAAGCTAGTAACAAATTTACAATTGTAAATGCTTGTGCTCCAGCATTAACTTAAGTTTTATGTATTTTAATATCGTGCTTGTTCTCCAGCATTTACTTAAGTTTTATGTACATGAAAATCTAGTATTTGCTTAAGAATCGCCTAGTAAGTCCAGTTACTACTTTTAATGCATATATATATAAATATATTTTTTTAATAGCGAAATTCAAAAGAAACTAGCAATTATTTTGTCCTCTAGTAAATGCTTGTTCTCCAGCATTTACCTTAAGTTTTATGCATACGAAAATTAAGCATTTGCCTAAAAATCGCATTGTAAGTTTTATGCATTTGTTACTAGTGAAATTCACCCGAAACTAGAAATTACCTTGTCCCCTAGTAAGTGCTTTGTTTTTTAGCATTTACCTTAAGTTGAATGCATAAGAAAATTAAGTATTTGCCTAAAAATCGCCTAGTAAAGCCTTTACTAGTTTTTAGGCATACGGCATCTACTAGTGAAATTCAAACGAAACTAGTAATTACTTTGTCCCCTATTAAATGCTTGTTTCCAGCATTTTCCTTAAGTTATAGGCATAAGAAAATTAATAATTTGCATAAGAATCGACTAGTAAAAGCCTTTAATAGTTATTAGGCATACGGGATTACTAGTGAAATTCAAACTTAACTTTGTCCCCTACTAAATGATTGTTCTCCAGAATTAACTTAAGCATGTTGAAATCATCCTTGTCCTCCAGCATTCACTTAAGTTTTATGCATAAGAAAATCTAGTATCTGCCTAAGAGTCGCCTAGTAAAAGCATTAACTAGTTCTTATGCATACAGTATTTTTTACTAGTGAAGTTCATCCGAAACTAGTAATTCCTTTGTCCCCTAATTTTATGCATACGAAAATCTAGTATTTACTTAAAAATTGTCTAGCAAAGGCATTTACTAGTTTTTATGCATATTCTTACTAGTGAAATTCATCCGAGACTAGTAATTACTTTGTCCCCTAGTTCTTGCTTGATTGTTCTAAAGCATATACTTAAGTTTCATGAATTGTTTTTAGTGAAATTCAGCCGAAACTAGTAATTATTTTGTTTCGTAGTAAATGCTTGGTCTCCATCACTTACCATAAGTTTTATGCATACGAAAATTAAGTATTTGACTAAAAATCGCCTAGTAAAAGCATACGGTATAGTCATTAGGCATACGGTATTTACTAGTGGAATTCGAAAGAAACTGGTAATTACTTTGTCCCTAGTAAATGCCTGTTCTCCAGTATTAACTTAAGTTTTATGTATTTTAATATCATGCTTGTATTTACATTAGCATTTACTTAAATTTTATGCAGATGAAAATCAAGTATTTACTTAAAAAACGTCTAGTAAAAGCATTTACTAATTTTTTATGCATATTTTTACTAGTAATATTTATCCGAGACTAGTACTTACTTTTTCCCCTAGTAAATGCTTGTTCTCCAGCATTAATTTAAGTATTTGAATACTTATTTATGTATTTTAAGATCATGCTTGATCTCCAGCATTTACTTAAGTTTTGTGCATTTGTTACGATACCATCCGAAACCAGTAATTACTTAAAAATCGCCTTGTAAAGGCATTTACTAGTTCTTAGGCATACGGTATATATGCATATTCTTACTGGTGAAATTCATTCGAAACTAGTAATTACTTTGTCCCCGAGTAATTGTTTGATCGCCAGTATTTACTTAAGTTTTATGCATGAACTCAAGTTTGTACTTAAAAATCGCCTAGTAGAATCATTTACTAGTTTTTATGCATACGGTATATTTTACTGGTGAAATTCATCCGAAACTAGTTATTACTTTGTGCCCTAGCTCATGCTTGTTTTTTCTCCAGCATTTGCCTTACGTTTTATGGATAAGGAAATTAAGTATTTGCATAAAAACCGCTATAGTAAAAGCCCTTATTAGTTTTTTTGCATGTTCTTACTAGTGAAATTCATCGGAGACTAGTAATTACTTTGTCCCCTAGTTCTTGCTTGACTGTTCTCCAGTTTTTTCTATTTTAAAATCATGCTTGTTCTCCAGCATTTACTTAAGTCTTGTGCATATGAAAATCTAGTATTTACTTAAAAGTCGCCTAGTAAAGCCAATTACAACTTTTAATGCATATACAATGGTATATATGAATTTTTTAATATTTTTCATCCGAAACTAGTAATTACTTTGTCCCCTAGAAAATGCTTGTTCTCCAGCATTCGCTTAAGTTTTATGCATTTGTTACTAGTGAAATTCGTCCGAAACAAGTTGTTCCTCTAACTCCTAGAAACTGCTTGTTATCAAGCATTTGCTTAAGTTTTATGCATTTGGTACTAGTGAAATTCATCCGAAACAAGTAGTTACTCTGTCCCCTAGAAAATGCTTGTTCTCCAGCATTTACTTAAGTTTTATGCATTTGTTACTAGGGAAATTCGTCCGAAACAAGTTGTTCCTCTAACTCCTAGAAACTGCTTGTTATCAAGCATTTGCTTAAGTTTTATGCATTTGGTACTAGTGAAATTCATCCGAAACAAGTAGTTACTCTCTCCCCTAGAAAATGCTTGTTCTCCAGCATTTACTTAAGTTGTATACATTTGTTACTAGTGAAATTCATCCGAAATAAGAAGTTAATCTATCCCCTAGAAACTGCTTGTTATCAAGCATTTGCTTAAGTTTTATGCATTTGTTACTAGTGAAATTCATCCGAAACAAGTTGTTCCTCTAACTCCTAGAACCTGCTTGTTATCAAGCATTTGCTTAAGTTTTATGCATTTGTTACTAGTGAAATTCATTTGAAACAAGTAGTTACCCTGTCCCCTAGAAAATGCTTGTTCTCCAGCATTTGCTTAAGTTGTATACATTTGTTACTAGTGAAATTCATCCGAAATAAGTAGTTAATCTATCCCCTAGAAACTGCTTGTTATCAAGCATTTGCTTAAGTTTTATGCATTTGTTACTAGTGAAATTCATCCGAAACAAGTAGTTACTCTCTCCCCTAGAAAATGCTTGTTCTCCAGCATTTACTTAAGTTGTATACATTTGTTACTAGTGAAATTCATCCGAAATAAGTAGTTAATCTTTCCCCTAGAAACTGCTTGTTATCAAGCATTTGCTTAAGTTTTATGCATTTGTTACTAGTGAAATTCATCCGAAACAAGTTGTTCCTCTAACTCCTAAAAACTGCTTGTTATCAAGCATTTGCTTGAGTTCTATGCATTCGTTACTAGTGAAATTCATCCGAAACAAGTAGTTCCCCTAGAAAATGCTTTTTCTCCAGCATTCGCTTAAGTTTTATGCATTTGTTACTAGTGAAATTCATTAGAAACAAGTAGTTACCCTGTCCCCTAGAAAATGCTTGTTCTCCAGCATTTGCTTAAGTTGTATACATTTGTTACTAGTGAAATTCATCCGAAATAAGTAGTTAATCTATCCCCTAGAAACTGCTTGTTATCAAGCATTTGCTTAAGTTTTATGCATTTGTTACTAGTGAAATTCATCCGAAACAAGTTGTTCCTCTAACTCCTAAAAACTGCTTGTTATCAAGCATTTGCTTAAGTTCTATGCATTCGTTACTAGTGAAATTCATCCGAAACAAGTAGTTACTCTGTCCCCTAGAAAATGCTTGTTCTCCAGCATTTACTTAAGTTTTATGCATTTGTTACTACTAGAAAATGCTTGTTCTCAAGCATTTGATTAAGTTTTATCATTCGTTACTAGTGAAATTCATCCGAAACAAGTAGTTCCCTTAGAAAATGCTTTTTCTCCAGCATTCGCTTAAGTTTTATGCATTTGTTACTAGTGAAATTCATTAGAAACAAGTAGTTACCCTGTCCCCTAGAAAATGCTTGTTCTTCAGCATTTACTTAAGTTTTATGCATTTGTTACTAGTGAAATTCATCCGAAACAAGTTGTTCCTCTAACTCCTAGAAACTGCTTGTTATCAAGCGATTGCTTAAGTTTTATGCATTTGGTACTAGTGAAATTCATCCGAACCAAGTAGTTACTCTGTCCCCTAGAAAATGCTTGTTCTCCAGAATTCGCTTAAGTTTTATGCATTTGTTACTAGTGAAATTCATCCGAAACAAGTTGTTCCTCTAACTCCTAGAAACTGCTTGTTATCAAGCATTTGCTTAAGTTTTATGCATTTGGTACTAGTGAAATTCATCCGAAACAAGTTGTTCCTCTAACTCCTAGAAACTGCTTGTTATCAAGCATTTGCTTAAGTTTTATGCATTTGGTACTAGTGAAATGCATCCGAAACAAGTAGTTACTCTGTCCCCTAGAAAATGCTTGTTCTCCAGCATTCACTTAAGTTTTATGCATTTGTTACTAGTGAAATTCATCCGAAACAAGTTGTTCCTCTAACTCCTAGAAACTGCTTGTTATCAATCATTTGCTTAAGTTCTATGCATTCGTTACTAGTGAAATTCATCCGAAACAAGTAGTTACTCTGTCCCCTAGAAAATGCTTGTTTTCCAGCATTTACTTAAGTTTTATGCATTTGTTACCAGTGAAATTCATTCGAAACAAGAAGTTACGCTGTCCCCTATAAAATGCTTGTTCTCAAGCATTTGATTAAGTTTTTTTTGGAAATTTTACCAGTCCAAGATGAAATAGAAAATCGCTTACAAACATAAGCGCCGCCTGGAAGAGAATACAAACTCTGCAGTTTATTCGATCCTTCAGGAAACGTCTTGCGCCGTCTTCAAATGACTAAACCCCTTTATCTCGTTCGATAGCTTACACCCACTGGCTGTGGCTGTTAGCAGGAAAATGCATTGGATTTCACTGTCAAACGTATCTAAATCATGAGATGAGATGGCTTTAGTGAGTAAAAATCTCACACTTTTATGGGCGAACGTTCACCATAGAGTCTTGTTGAAGATTTTCAGCCACCCAGGGAAAAAAAATTAAAAATGTCATAGCCCCTCAACCGAGCTCGAAAAAGAAATTATTCTGCGTCATAACCGGAGACTTCTGAGAGAACTCAGAGCATAGAGAGGACTCTATAACAGGATAGTAGAGCACAATATTGAGTTCAAGCTAGATTTGATTGCAACCGGTAGACAAATGTATCCCAGATGCGGGCCCTTTTTAGTAGTGGTTGAATAATGAAGAGATCATTACGGACTCTGCGGCAACTCAGCTAACTTGCGAGGTGGGGAAACTGGGAGAATATGTGTATGGATGCCAATCCAATATACAATGAAGGTCGGTGTCCACATGTCTCCGGGACTTTATCTATATAACAACGTTTGAGTGGAATCAATTCTCCAACTAACAGAAACAACTACTAACTGAACATACGATAGACAAGATCATTAATTTCAAAACAAAATTCATTAAATATGTAGCTATCGGGCTATAACGAGTATATCCCGCAATGTCGCGAAACTTTAGCTTCGGTTCATTGAGACAAATAACCTGTTAAGTCATAACCAAGACGGAAGAATAACCACAAAGGAAAAATTGAAGATATTTTTTTATCTTGAACAGTAGATTTCCAAATCACAAAAATTACAAATAACAAACAAAAACATTTCTAAGCAGTGATTTCAGCATTCTTAAGTACATATGTCAGTCAACTATATCCTTAACCCCAAGTACGTCGAATAGATTTTGCTTTAGTTATTTTCGCAAATTCTTAAATTAACTAAACATCATCAAACCCCCAAATCAACAAGGTATCCGACGCAGTCTCAAGTCTCAACACCTTTCCAACTTCTCCGATAAATAACATCCCAGTAGATGCTCTGAATTAGAGACTTTCTTATAACACTCTTTACTAAAGAACAAAACAAAACTGTGTAACTGTGTAACTTCCCAGTCATGTTGGGATCACAGGAGCAGCAACCAACCCTTGCTAGAAGCAATCATGCCCTTCTATTCAATATCTCAGAAAATCTGACTTATCAAAATGGACATGAAACCCATATCATCTTCTTAATCAAAACGAACAGGATGACACACGATTTCACAAATTGGAAGCAATACGGGACATGTGGTTGTTGCACTGCCCGTTCTATACCTACATAGTCTGAGCTCGGTATTGGTCTTCTCGTTGTTTCGCACATACTCGTGGTAGTCCAGCCCCTGTCATAATCGGCACCCACTTTAATCCGACATGCTCTCATAACGCTACTCGCCTGTACGTAGAATCTATTTCTTAAAGTCTGTTTCAACACGTATTGCTCTCTATTGTGATTAATAATTTATCAAATTCCGCATACATTGTCTGATTTATTATATAAATGAATTTGATACACTGACTTTGTCGGATTAGAAGGAACTCTCTTTCAGATTGATTCGAACCCCCTTTAGTTCGGTAGTTATATGCCCAGCATATATAAAATGTATATGTAATTGTGCATGGTCCGTGGCGTTGTGGGTATGTGCGTCGACTCCTACGCATTTGACTACGTGTCTAGTTTCGATTAACTGTAAGTATAAAAAAACCTCTGAATAACGATAGAAATTGTATGGTACATTATAACACAACATATATTCCATCATCTCTTCTTATTACTTAAATTAAAACGGAGGATTCGATAGTAACATATTGTAAATATAAATGAGTATCATTAATCGATATTGAAAAACATTTAGAGTAAAATAAAATAAAATAAATACAGATATCTTTTTTCTAAAAAAAAAATATAATGAATACATATGTATATAAATATTTCAGTCTTGCTCACTTCCAATGCAATGCTTTCCACGGTTTCCGTGGCGCCAAGGTTTGAAATCTCGAAGTAAGCGCAAACTATAATGGCAAGAAAAACTGATAAATCGCTTAGTTTAAGAGATATCAAGGTTGTAATATTCACCTCTATTCTCCTAGTCGTGTCACCCAAAAATATATGTATGTCACTGTGACAAATTTGTATTCTCTTAGTCACATTTTATGAAAAAATTAGCAGACACCCCTGTTCTCTTAGGTGAAGTGACAAATTGAGATGTCATATATTTACCTCACATCAAAATGTGTATTGTTAAACAAAAAAACATAACTTCTTTTGTTGAGTTCAATTACTCCTTTATTTACTCTTGCTGTGATCGTGTGAATATAGCTGATTAAGATGCCATGACTTGCAAATGAACTTAGTCTTATATCATTCATTCATGAATTATGAAAACTTCTGCAAATAAAACACATAATTTGTTAAGAGCAATGGATACAACTATACAACAAATTTGCAATTAACTTTCATCCGTATTTCTGTAAAACAATTAAAATGAGCAAATAAGCTATCTATTTTAAGTGATTCAAGCTAACGTTTCAATAATATTGGTATTATTAGTTACCAGTACACATGTTTCGTATGAATGCATTTCTTCGGTATTATGCATATGCAAAAATACATACACTACTTCATGTGTATTCATTAATAATCAATGTAAATAATGACAAAATTATTTAGTCCTAGTCAGACTTTAACTCTCAGAAACCTACATACTTCATGAACATACGCTTTGTTCGTTTGCCCTCCTTACTGTGTTGAAAATTTAACACCGAAATTTGAAAAAAGTTCAAGTAACGATCGAATTTTGAAATAAGAACTCTAATTCACCCCACGACTACGGTTGGGAAGGGCATCAGCTGTTTACCAGCTGTTCGCAAGAGCTCACACGTATTCACAGACAGGGGACAAAAAAGCGTATAAAAAACGCTGTCAGACGAAATCAAGGGCCAAGAGAGGAACAAGTTGAATATCTCTTTACTCATTTATTTCTGACCGGAACACTGTCCCGAACAGCTGGTGGTGCGGGTTTATATACCCGCGCGTATTTGATGCTACAGTATTGTTGAATGCAAGTGAGGTGACAAAAATCTATTCAAATTCTCACCCCAAGAAAATTCAGTCAAGTAGAATCACTGTCCATTCGGTTTGTGTATTTGGTACACAGTTGCAGCATTTGTAAGATTTTTCGATGACGTCGCTTTGTTGTGTTTTAGAATGCTTTGTTGCTTGGACATTGGAGCGCATCTTTGGTTTATCCTTAGTTTTTATTGGTTCATATTCGCTGGAAAATGTGTATAGATTGACACAAATCCCTTTAGACAATTCCAACAGAGGTTTAAACCTGCATATGTACATACATACATATATATTTCCGGTTATCAAAGGAGGCATTCTCTGAACAAGCAATTGCAAATGATTTTAATGTCAACATTTTCCAAAAATTGAATCGAAGTGTTGCAAGTTTTGGAATCAGAAAATTGTGTATTACATTTCAAATTACAGAAGAAAAAAGGTAATGGAACACCGAAGCCGATCAATTTTTGACTCACATTCTATCTCACTTTTTCGCAAAATGTGACTAAGGGAATACACAAGATGATCGGGTGGGTGACAAATGTCACTAAGAGAATTACTAAGAGAATACAAATTTGTCACAGTGACTTAGTTTTGGGTGACACGACTAAGAGAATAGGGGTGTTTTAAAGAATGCTTCCTTCGATAACCTGAACTATATATATAAACATACATACGTCGAATCTGATTTATCTTTTCTAGAAGTAAGTGAAGTGATGATGTATCATACTCTCAATTCAATTGGTTTGAGAGTTGAGACACCAATTACCCTAGAAAAGAAACAAAATGAAAGGAGGTAGACCAAGTGTGACGTGAGTCGTGACCCATATCCCCATATATAACCGTCTCACAAGAATCAGAACCAATACTGATTACCGAACTCCAACTAGGTATTGAACGGGGCAGTACAACTCGGTTTGTACAAAAACAATGTTCATGTGTGGGTATGCGCAATTTACTCACTTTGTCGTAACCAACTAAAGCGTATTTTGTGTTCACTTCCCACCGAGTCCAAGAATGATGTATTACAGATTACGAATTGCGCATGTCCGCCATGTTTGTTTACTTTTCTGACATATCGCCTACATCGCAGGTGACAAGAGCATATTATTTCCTTCTGAAGGAAGTAGACTTTGGTATATAAATTCTACTATTCTAGAACCTACAATTTGAAATGGGTACCTATGTTACTATATTTAAGTACATACTTACGTTGAAGCATGATGGTTTATCTAGGATAAGTATAGAATTATGTTATTATACTACTGTTCACATTCATCCAGCTACATGTATTAGGATGCAATATAAATCGAAGCAGGAAATGAGGATATGATTGCAAGTTTGTTGCAAGAAACTACAGCTCTTCCAATAGTTCCTGAGTCGCTCGACTCGATTCGAATACAATATTGTTTTTAGATCAGGTGTAGGTGCCTCAATGAAATTGTTGTTGTGAAGTAACTGATGAAGATAAGGTTACAAGGGGTGGTGGTGTTGTTGAAGAACTCATCGAAGTCGTAGAGTATAGTTTGGATCGTTGTAGGGAATTTGTTACTCAAGGATCTAATGTAACCAGTCCATCGGGTTTTCTTTTTGGTGTCCTCTAATTCTTGAGCAACAAAGCACCGAAATGCGATAAACAGCTATGAACGGATATCCCTGTGCGAGCGTTGAAAGCACGGTTTCATCGATATATTCCTCACTTACCAAACAAATATGGCAGGATTCAGTTGAAAGATCAAATTGAAGATTTAAAACAGAAGATGTAAGTTCATACTAATTGTATATGTAAGTACAATAAGAATTGCAACCATTTTTAGTGGAAGCTTCAAGCCGGTGCAATTTACAATCTAAGTTAACTTGGGTAAACATTCAAATTAATTAATGAGAATTATCAAAGCCAACAGCGGTACTAAAGGATCAAGCGCAACACCTTGAAGATATTTTTGAAAGCGGCAATGAGGACAATCTGCTCGTCTCCAACGATTTTTTTAAAAAAAATACAATGAAAAACTCATCCCTTATTCATTACTTTTATTCAATGCATTGTGATAAATAACACATTACACATTAATAACACTTTAAAAAATACAAATGGAATATTAAAATACTATTTCACTTTAAATTAACCCATTTGTGTTGATCTGTATGAATGCTTCTCACTACTTGTTCAAAATAATTTTAATAACAAACCCAATCAGGCGAAAAATTGTTAAAACATTTTAATTATTCAATTAAGAATATATTAAAACAACTTTTTCTTCTTGACACAATTTTAAAACACTTTAATCTTAGCAAAAAGACAAACATAAGTTATATTTCTTGCAATTCGTATGGAAATTACATAGAGCTGTCAAATCGGGTGTCTCCTGTGACGTAGGCTGCGCAGAACGAATGAAAATTTAATTCATTATTGCGTAATCTTCTATCTCTCATTCCTGCACCGAGTCGAACTGTTGGCAATTTTGGTGTTCGGTTACTCATTTTATTATAGTTTCGTCAACGCAGTTTGACATAATTTCAACTCGGTTTAGATGTAACTCGGGTTGACTAGGTTTATCAACTCGAGTTGACCCATCTCTAATCCGTACATATTAAAAAGTAATGTTAAGTTTGTTTTAAGATTCGAATCAATAAAAACGGTTTTTAGAAGAAGAAAATATAGTTTTTTTTTTCTAAATTGTTTCGACCACCATAATGCTCATTTCACAATGCCGCGTTTGTTACTTCGCAAATATTGTGTTTACGACCAGCTATTTGAAGCAGATATGTCAGAAAATGCTATTGGTAAGTACCTTTAAATTCAGTCTAATTTTGTTAAAATCATAAGTAGTAGGTATGAAGTGAAATGTGGTAGTACATCTTTTTACTAGAAGCAAGCTATTTTTTTTATTTCTTGGTCCATAAAAAAAAGTGCGATAGAGTGACATCGTAAAACCATCGTGTATGAAACGGGTGGTTTGTGCCGTTCGTGTTATGAGGGGGCTGAACTGTGAACTGATCACCACCTGGTGTTGTGTACGGCGAGCCTCACTGATAGACTAAACTATTCTGCCAAGGGGGAAACCAAGAATAGTTACACGCATAAAAAAATGCAGAACTGTGAGATTCATACCTGTAAGGTTTGAACGAATTTCAACTGTTCCATCACATAAGTTAAATGATATAGAAACATAAGCTGGCTCTGATTGCGTCTGGGAAAGCATTACAAGGCGCGACGGCATTCTCCAATGCGTTCGCTGCCAAAGGATTGGGCACGCGGCGTCGTTATATATATTTTTAAATAGCGAAATTCATCCGAAACTGGTAATTACTTTGCCCCCTAGTAAATGCTTGTTCTCCAGCACTTAGCTTAAGTTTTATGCATAAGAAAATTAAGTATTTGCCTAAAAATCGCCTAGTCGCCTAGCCTTTAATAGTTTTGAGGCATGTGGTATTTACTAGTGAAATTCAAAAGAAACTATTAATTAATTTGTCCCCTAGTTCTTGATTGATTGTTCCAAAGCATTTACTTAAGTTTTGTGCATTTGTTACTAGTGAAATTCTTTCGAAACTAGTAATTACTTTGCCCCCTAGTAAATGCTTGTTCTCCAGCATTTACTTAAAGTTTTATGCATATGAAAATCTAGTTTTTACTTAAAAATCGCCTAGTAAAAGCATTTACTAAGTCTTATGCATACGGTATTTACTAGTGAAATTCAAAAGAAACTAGTAATTACTTTGCCCCCTAGTAAATGCTTGTTCTCCAGCACTTACCTTAAGTTGCATGTACAAGAAAATTAAGAATTAGCCAAAAACTAGTCTAGTGAAAGCCTTTACTAGTTTTTATACATATGGTATTTACTAGTGAAATTTTTTCGAAGCTAGTAACAAATTTACAATTGTAAATGCTTGTGCTCCAGCATTAACTTAAGTTTTATGTATTTTAATATCGTGCTTGTTCTCCAGCATTTACTTAAGTTTTATGTACATGAAAATCTAGTATTTGCTTAAGAATCGCCTAGTAAGTCCAGTTACTACTTTTAATGCATATATATTTATATATATTTTTTTAATAGCGAAATTCAAAAGAAACTAGCAATTATTTTGTCCTCTAGTAAATGCTTGTTCTCCAGCATTTACCTTAAGTTTTATGCATACGAAAATTAAGCATTTGCCTAAAAATCGCATTGTAAGTTTTATGCATTTGTTACTAGTGAAATTCACCCGAAACTAGAAATTACCTTGTCCCCTAGTAAGTGCTTTGTTTTTTAGCATTTACCTTAAGTTTAATGCATAAGAAAATTAAGTATTTGCCTAAAAATCGCCTAGTAAAGCCTTTACTAGTTTTTAGGCATACTGCATCTACTAGTGAAATTCAAACGAAACTAGTAATTACTTTGTCCCCTATTAAATGCTTGTTTCCAGCATTTTCCTTAGGTTATAGGCATAAGAAAATTAATAATTTGCATAAGAATCGACTAGTAAAAGCCTTTAATAGTTATTAGGCATACGGGATTTACTAGTGAAATTCAAACGGAACTTTGTCCCCTACTAAATGATTGTTCTCCAGAATTAACTTAAGCATGTTGAAATCATCCTTGTCCTCCAGCATTCACTTAAGTTTTATGCATAAGAAAATCTAGTATCTGCCTAAGAGTCGCCTAGTAAAAGCATTAACTAGTTCTTATGCATACAGTATTTTTTACTAGTGAAGTTCATCCGAAACTAGTAATTCCTTTGTCCCCTAATTTTATGCATACGAAAATCTAGTATTTACTTCAAAATTGTCTAGCAAAGGCATTTACTAGTTTTTATGCATATTCTTACTAGTGAAATTCATCCGAGACTAGTAATTACTTTGTCCCCTAGTTCTTGCTTGATTGTTCTAAAGCATATACTTAAGTTTCATGAATTGTTTTTAGTGAAATTCAGCCGAAACTAGTAATTATTTTGTTTCGTAGTAAATGCTTGGTCTCCATCACTTACCATAAGTTTTATGCATACGAAAATTAAGTATTTGACTAAAAATCGCCTAGTAAAAGCATACGGTATAGTCATTAGGCATACGGTATTTACTAGTGGAATTCGAAAGAAACTGGTAATTACTTTGTCCCTAGTAAATGCCTGTTCTCCAGTATTAACTTAAGTTTTATGTATTTTAATATCATGCTTGTATTTACATTAGCATTTACTTAAATTTTATGCAGATGAAAATCAAGTATTTACTTAAAAAACGTCTAGTAAAAGCATTTACTAATTTTTTATGCATATTTTTACTAGTAATATTTATCCGAGACTAGTACTTACTTTTTCCCCTAGTAAATGCTTGTTCTCCAGCATTAATTTAAGTATTTGCCTACTTATTTATGTATTTTAAGATTATGCTTGATCTCCAGCATTTACTTAAGTTTTGTGCATTTGTTACGATACCATCCGAAACCAGTAATTACTTAAAAATCGCCATGTAAAGGCATTTACTAGTTCTTAGGCATACGGTATATATGCATATTCTTACTGGTGAAATTCATTCGAAACTAGTAATTACTTTGTCCCCGAGTAATTGTTTGATCGCCAGTATTTACTTAAGTTTTATGCATGAAATCAAGTTTGTACTTAAAAATCGCCTAGTAGAATCATTTACTAGTTTTTATGCATACGGTATATTTTACTGGTGAAATTCGTCCGAAACTAGTTATTACTTTGTGCCCTAGCTCATGCTTGTTTTTTCTCCAGCATTTGCCTTACGTTTTATGGATAAGGAAATTAAGTATTTGCATAAAAACCCCTATAGTAAAAGCCTTTATTAGTTTTTTTGCATGTTCTTACTAGTGAAATTCATCGGAGACTAGTAATTACTTTGTCCCCTAGTACTTGCTTGACTGTTCTCCAGTTTTTTCTATTTTAAAATCATGCTTGTTCTCCAGCATTTACTTAAGTCTTGTGCATATGAAAATCTAGTATTTACTTAAAAGTCGCCTAGTAAAGCCAATTACAACTTTTAATGCATATACAATGGTATATATGAATTTTTTAATATTTTTCATCCGAAACTAGTAATTACTTTGTCCCCTAGAAAATGCTTGTTCTCCAGCATTCGCTTAAGTTTTATGCATTTGTTACTAGTGAAATTCGTCCGAAACAAGTTGTTCCTCTAACTCCTAGAAACTGCTTGTTATCAAGCATTTGCTTAAGTTTTATGCATTTGGTACTAGTGAAATTCATCCGAAACAAGTAGTTACTCTCTCCCCTAGAAAATGCTTGTTCTCCAGCATTTACTTAAGTTGTATACATTTGTTACTAGTGAAATTCATCCGAAATAAGTAGTTAATCTATCCCCTAGAAACTGCTTGTTATCAAGCATTTGCTTAAGTTTTATGCATTTGTTACTAGTGAAATTCATCCGAAACAAGTTGTTCCTCTAACTCCTAGAACCTGCTTGTTATCAAGCATTTGCTTAAGTTTTATGCATTTGTTACTAGTGAAATTCATTAGAAACAAGAAGTTACCCTGTCCAATAGAAAATGCTTGTTCTCCAGCATTTACTTAAGTTTTATGCATTCGTTACTAGTGAAATTCAGCCGAAACAAGTAGTTCCCCTAGAAAATGCTTTTTCTCCAGCATTCGCTTAAGTTTTATGCATTTGTTACTAGTGAAATTCATTAGAAACAAGTAGTTACCCTGTCCCCTAGAAAATGCTTGTTCTCCAGCATTTGCTTAAGTTGTATACATTTGTTACTAGTGAAATTCATCCGAAATAAGTAGTTAATCTATCCCCTAGAAACTGCTTGTTATCAAGCATTTGCTTAAGTTTTATGCATTTGTTACTAGTGAAATTCATCCGAAACAAGTAGCTACTCTCTCCCCTAGAAAATGCTTGTTCTCCAGCATTTACTTAAGTTGTATACATTTGTTACTAGTGAAATTCATCCGAAATAAGTAGTTAATCTATCCCCTAGAAACTGCTTGTTATCAAGCATTTGCTTAAGTTTTATGCATTTGTTACTAGTGAAATTCATCCGAAACAAGTAGTTACTCTGTTTCTTAGAAAATGATTCTTCTCCAGCATTTACTTAAGTTTTATGCATTTGTTACTAGTGAAATTCATCCAAAGCAAGTAGTTACTCCGTCCACTAGAAAATGCTTGTTCTCCAGCATTTGCTTAAGTTTTATGCATTCGTTGCAAGTGAAATTCATCCGAAACAAGAAGTTACTCTGTCCCCTAGAAAATGCATTTGTTATTAGTGAAAATGCATTTGTTACTAGTGAAATTCATCCAAAGCAAGTAGTTACTCCGTCCACTAGAAAATGCTTGTTCTCCAGCATTTGCTTAAGTTTTATGCATTTGTTACTAGTGAAATTCACCCGAAACTAGTAGTTACTCTATCTCCTAGAAACTGCTTGTTATCAAGCATTTGCTTAAGTGAAAAAGCATTTGTTACTAGTGAAATTCATCCAAAGCAAGTAGTTACTCCGTCCACTAGAAAATGCTTGTTCTCCAGCATTTGCTTAAGTTTTATGCATTCTTTGCAAGTGAAATTCATCCGAAACAAGAAGTTACTCTGTCCCCTAGAAAATGCATTTGTTATTAGTGAAAATGCATTTGTTACTAGTGAAATTCATCCAAAGCAAGTAGTTACTCCGTCCACTAGAAAATGCTTGTTCTCCAGCATTTGCTTAAGTTTTATGCATTCGTTACAAGTGAAATTCATCCGAAACATGTAGTTACTCTGTCCCCTAGAAAATGCTTGTTCTCCAGCATTTACTAAAGTTTTATACATTTGTTACTAGTGAAATTCATCCGAAACAAGCAGTTATTCTATCTCCTAGAAACTGCTTGTTATCAAGCATTTGCTTAGGTTTTATGCATTTGTTACTAGTGAAATTCATCCAAAGCAAGTAGTTACTCTGTTTCTTAGAAAATGATTCTTCTCCAGCATTTACTTAAGTTTTATGCATTTGTTACTAGTGAAACTCATCCAAAGCAAGTAGTTACTCCGTCCACTAGAAAATGCTTGTTCTCCAGCATTTGCTTAAGTTTTATGCATTTGTTACTAGTGAAATTCACCCGAAACTAGTAGTTACTCTATCTCCTAGAAACTGCTTGTTATCAAGCATTTGCTTAAGTGAAAAAGCATTTGTTACTAGTGAAATTCATCCAAAACAAGTAGTTACTCCGTCCACTAGAAAATGCTTGTTCTCCAGCATTTGCTTAAGTTTTATGCATTCGTTGCAAGTGAAATTCATCCGAAACAAGAAGTTACTCTGTCCCCTAGAAAATGCATTTGTTATTAGTGAATATGCATTTGTTACTAGTGAAATTCATCCAAAGCAAGTAGTTACTCCGTCCACTAGAAAATGCTTGTTCTCCAGCATTTGCTTAAGTTTTATGCATTCGTTACAAGTGAAATTCATCCGAAACAAGAAGTTACTCTGTCCCCTAGAAAATGCTTGTTCTCAAGCATTTGCTTAAGTTTTGTGCATTTGTTACTAGTGAAATTCATCCAAAACGAGTAACTACTTTGTCCCCTAGTAAATGCTTGTTCTTCAGCAATTACTTAAGTTGTCTGCACTGTTACTACTGAAATTCATTCCAAACAAATGTTATTTACTTAAAAAATCACCTAGTAAAAGCATTTACTTGCTGTATAGTGAAATTCATCCAAAACAGGTAATTACTCTATCCCCTAGAAAATGTTTGTTCTCCAGCATTTACTTAAGTTGTATGCATTCGTTACAAGTGAAATTCATCCGAAACAAGTAGTTACTCTGTCCCCTAGAAAATGCTTGTTCTCAAGCATTTGCTTAAGTTTTGTGCATTTGTTACTACTGAAATTCATCCGAAACAAGTTGTGACTCTATCCTCTAGAAACTGCTTGTTATCAAGCATTTGCTTAAGTTTTATGCATTTGTTACTACTGAAATTCATCCGAAACAAATATTATTTACTTAAAAAAATCACCTAGTAAAAGCATTTACTTGCTGTATAGTGAAATTCATCCAAAACAGGTAATTACTCTATCCCCTAGAAAATGCTTGTTCTCCAGCATTTACTTAAGTTTTATGCATTCGTTACTAGTGAAATTCATCCGAAACAAGTAGTTACTCTGTCCCCTAGAAAATGCTTGTTCTCCAGCATTTACTTAAGTTTTATGCATTTGTTACCAGTGAAATTCATTCGAAACAAGAAGTTACGCTGTCCCCTAGGAAATGCTTGTTCTCAAGCATTTGCTTAAGTTTTATGCAATCGTTACTAGTGAAATTCATCCGAAACAAGTAGTTCCCCTAGAAAATGGTTTTTCTCCAGCATTCGCTTAAGTTTTATGAATTTGTTACTAGTGAAATTCATAAGAAACAAGTAGTTACCCTGTCCCCTAGAAAATGCTTGTTCTTCAGCATTTACTTAAGTTTTATGCATTTGTTACTAGTGAAATTCATCCGAAACAAGTTGTTCCTCTAATTCCTAGAAACTGCTTGTTATCAAGCATTTGCTTAAGTTTTATGCATTTGGTACTAGTGAAATTCATCCGAAACAAGTAGTTACTCTGTCCCCTAGAAAATGCTTGTTCACCAGCATTCGCTTAAGTTTAATGCATTTGTTACTAGTGAAATTCATCCGACACAAGTAGTTCCCCTAGAAAATGCTTTTTCTCCAGCATTCGCTTAAGTTTTATGCATTTGTTACTAGTGAAATTCATTAGAAACAAGTAGTTACCTTGTCCCCTAGAAAATGCTTGTTCTTCTGCATTTACTTAAGTTTTATGTATTTGTTACTAGTGAAATTCATCCGAAACAAGTTGTTCCTCTAACTCCTAGAAACTGCTTGTTATCAAGCATTTGCTTAGGTTTTATGCATTTGTTAATAGTGAAATTCATCCGAAATAAGTAGTGACTTTGTCCCCTAGAAAATGCTTGCTCTCCAGCATTTACTTAAGTTTTATGCATTTGTTACTAGTGAAATTCATCCGAAACGAGTAATTACTTAAAAATAGCCTCGTAAAAGCATTAACTTGCTGTATAGTGAAATTCATCCGAAACTCCGTCCACTAGAAAATGCTTGTTCTCCAGCATTTGCTTAAGTTTTATGCATTTGTTACTAGTGAAATTCATCCAAAGCAAGTAGTTACTCTGTTTCTTAGAAAATGCTTGTTCTCCAGCATTTACTTAAGTTTTATGCATTCGTTACTAGTTAAATTCATCCAAAACGAGTAATTACTTTGTCCCTTAGTAAATGCTTGTTCTCCAGCATTTACTTAAGTTTTATGCATTTGTTACTAGTGAAATTCATCCGAAACAAATTGTGACTCTATCCTCTAGAAACTGCTTGTTATCAAGCATTTGCTTAAGTTTTATGCATTGTTTACTAGTGAAATTCATCCAAAACAAGAAGTTACTCTAACCCCTAGAAAATGCTGTTCTCCAGCATTTGCTTAAGTTTTATTCATTTGTTACTAGTGCAATTCATCCGAAACAAGTAGTTACTCTATCCCCTAGAAACTGCTTGTTATCAAGCATTTGCTTAAGTGTTATGCATTTGTTACTAGTGAAATTCATCCAAAACAAGAAGTTACTCTGTCCCCTAGAATATGCTGTTCTCCAGCATTTGCTTAAGTTGTATGCATTTGTTACTAGTGAAATTCATCCGAAACAAGTAGTTACGCTACCCAATAGAAACTGCTTGTTTTCAAGCATTTGCTTAAGTTTTATGCATTTGTTACTAGTGAAAATCATCCGAAACGAGTAATTGCTTTGTCCCCTAGTAAATGCTAGTTTTCCAGCAATTACTTACGTTGTCTGCACTGTTATTACTGAAATTCATCCGAAACATGTAATTAATTAAAAATTCGCCTAGTAAAAGCATTTACTTGCTGTGTAGTGAAATTCATCCGAAACTACTAGGTTTTATGCATTTGTTACTAGTGAAATTCATCCGAAATAAGTAGTTACTCTGTCCCCTAGAAAATGCTTGTTCTCCAGCATATACTTAAGTTTTATGCATTTGTCTCTAGTGAAATTCATCCGGAACAAGTAGTTACTCTGTCCCCTAGAAAACGCTTGTTCTCCAGCATTTACTTAAGTTTTATGCATTTGTTACTAGTGCAATTTATCCGAAACAAATAGTTACTCTATCCCCTAGAAACTGCTTGTTCTCCAGCATTTAATTAAGACTTATGCATTTGTTATTAGTGAAATTCATCCGAAACATGTAGTTACTCTGTCCCCTAGAAAATGCTTGTTCTAAAGCATTTACTTAGGTTTTATGCATTTGTTACTAGTGAAATTCATTCGAAATAAGTAGTTACTCTGTCCCCTAGAAAATGCTTGTTCTCCAGCATATACTTAAGTTTTATGCATTTGTCTCTAGTGAAATTCATCCGGAACAAGTAGTTACTCTGTCCCCTAGAAAAGGCTTGTTCTCTAGCATTTACTTAAGTTTTATGCATTTGTTACTATTACTTAAAAATCGCCTCGTAAAAGCAGTCACTTGCTCTATAGTGAAATTCATGCGATACAAGTAATTACTCTGCCCCTAGCAAAAGCATTTACTAGTATGCGGTATTTTTTACGAATGAAATTCATCCGAAACAAGTAATTCCTCCGCCTCTTACAAAATAATTGTTATTTACTTAAGTTTTATACATTTGTTACTAGTGAAATTCATCCGAAACGAGTAATTACTTTGTTCCTTAGTTAATGCTTGTTCTCCAGCATTTACTTAAGTTTTATGCATGAAATTAAGTACTTACTTAAAAATCGCCTAGTAAAGGGTGATTCTTTAAAAGCTATAGGAAAGTTTAAAACAAAAAAAAAACACATAAAATTCAGAAAAATGAATGAAATCTTTATTTGAATCGATAGTACGGTCCATATAATTTAATGTTTGAAGTTTATTTCATGTCCAATTTGGCATTCTCTTTCCAACATTTCGGCCGGTATCTCATGAATAAATGCTCCAATGTTGTCTTCCAATGCGTCAATTGAAGCGGGCTTGTCTGTATAGACATGAGCTTTAACATAGCCCCACAAAAAATAGTCTAAAGGCGTTAAATCGCACGAAATAGGCGGCCAATTGACCGGTCCCGAACGTGAAATAAAATGTTCACCGAACTCGCCCCTTTAATTTTTTTGCGCGTGCTGTGTGGCATGTGGCACCGTCTTGTTGAAACCACATGTCATGCAAGTCAAGCTCTTCCATTTTGGGCAAAAAAAAGTTAGATATCATCTCACGGTAGCGCTCACCATTCACAGTTACGTTACGATTCGCATCATCTTTGAAGAAGTACGGTCCAATTGATGGTCATCATTAACACTGGCCAATACAGCTGCGATATTTTCTTCAGTTCGCACTCTACGTAAGCGTGTTGGTGGTTTAATGTCCAACAATGTAAATTTGGTGCGAAATTTAGTCACAATAGCCCGAATAGCCGCTTCAGTGGGTCGATTAAACTGACCATAAAATGGAAGAAGCGCGCGATGAACTTTCTTAACAGAGCACGCATTTTGATAATAAAATTCAATAATTTGAAAGCGTATATGCCATAATAGTGAAATTCATCCGAAACTATTAATTACTTCGTCTCCTAGTAAATGCTTGGTCTACAGCATTTACTTTAGTAATTACTTTGTCCCCTAATAAATGCTTGTCCTCCAGCAATTACTTAAATTGTCTGCACTGTTATTAGTGAAATTAGTCCGAAACAAATTACTTAAAAAATCGCCTAGTAAAATCATTTATTTGCTGTATAATGAAATTCATCCGAAACAAGTAATTACTCTGTCCTCTAGCGAATGCTTGTTCTCCATCATTTACTTAATATTTATGCATTTGTCACTGGTGAAATTCATCCGTGGTAATTACTTTGTCCCATATTAAATGCTTGTTCTCCAGCATTTACTTAAGTTTTCTGCATTTTTTACTAGTGAAATTCTTCCGAAAGAAGTAATTACTCCGTCCCCTAGAAAATTCCTGTTCTACAGCATTTGCTTAAGTCTTATGCATTTGTTGCTAGTGAAATCATCCGAAACAAATACTCTGTCCCCTATAAAATACTTGTTCACCAGCATTTACTTAAGTTTTATGCATTTGTTACTAGTGAAATTCATCCGAAACGAGTAATTAATTTGTCCCTTAGTAAATGCCTGTTCTCCAGCATTTACTTAAGTTTTATGCGTGTTACTCTGTCTCTTAGAAAATGCTTCTTCTCCAGCATTTACATAAGTTTACTTAGTTACTAGTGAAATTCATCCGAAACAAGTAGTTACTCTATCCCCTAGAAACTGCTTGTTATCAAGCATTTGCGTAAGTTTTATGCATTTGTTACTAGTGAAATTCAACCAAAACAAGAAGTTACTCTAACCCCTAGAAAATGCTGTGCTCCAGCATTTACTTAAGTTTTATGCATTTGTTACTAGTGAAATTCATCCGAAACGAGTAATTACTTAAAAATAGCCTCGTAAAAGCATTAACTTGCTGTATAGTGAAATTCATCCGAAACTCCGTCCACTAGAAAATGCTTGTTCTCCAGCATTTGCTTAAGTTTTATGCATTTGTTACTAGTGAAATTCATCCAAAGCAAGTAGTTACTCTGTTTCTTAGAAAATGCTTGTTCTCCAGCATTTACTTAAGTTTTATGCATTCGTTACTAGTTAAATTCATCCAAAACGAGTAATTACTTTGTCCCTTAGTAAATGCTTGTTCTCCAGCATTTACTTAAGTTTTATGCATTTGTTACTAGTGAAATTCATCCGAAACAAATTGTGACTCTATCCTCTAGAAACTGCTTGTTATCAAGCATTTGCTTAAGTTTTATGCATTGTTTACTAGTGAAATTCATCCAAAACAAGAAGTTACTCTAACCCCTAGAAAATGCTGTTCTCCAGCATTTGCTTAAGTTTTATTCATTTGTTACTAGTGCAATTCATCCGAAACAAGTAGTTACTCTATCCCCTAGAAACTGCTTGTTATCAAGCATTTGCTTAAGTGTTATGCATTTGTTACTAGTGAAATTCATCCAAAACAAGAAGTTACTCTGTCCCCTAGAATATGCTGTTCTCCAGCATTTGCTTAAGTTGTATGCATTTGTTACTAGTGAAATTCATCCGAAACAAGTAGTTACGCTACCCAATAGAAACTGCTTGTTTTCAAGCATTTGCTTAAGTTTTATGCATTTGTTACTAGTGAAAATCATCCGAAACGAGTAATTACTTTGTCCCCTAGTAAATGCTAGTTTTCCAGCAATTACTTACGTTGTCTGCACTGTTACTACTGAAATTCATCCGAAACATGTAATTAATTAAAAATTCGCCTAGTAAAAGCATTTACTTGCTGTGTAGTGAAATTCATCCGAAACTACTAGGTTTTATGCATTTGTTACTAGTGAAATTCATCCGAAATAAGTAGTTACTCTGTCCCCTAGAAAATGCTTGTTCTCCAGCATCTACTTAAGTTTTATGCATTTGTCTCTAGTGAAATTCATCCGGAACAAGTAGTTACTCTGTCCCCTAGAAAACGCTTGTTCTCCAGCATTTACTTAAGTTTTATGCATTTGTTACTAGTGCAATTTATCCGAAACAAATAGTTACTCTATCCCCTAGAAACTGCTTGTTCTCCAGCATTTAATTAAGACTTATGCATTTGTTATTAGTGAAATTCATCCGAAACATGTAGTTACTCTGTCCCCTAGAAAATGCTTGTTCTAAAGCATTTACTTAGGTTTTATGCATTTGTTACTAGTGAAATTCATTCGAAATAAGTAGTTACTCTGTCCCCTAGAAAATGCTTGTTCTCCAGCATATACTTAAGTTTTATGCATTTGTCTCTAGTGAAATTCATCCGGAACAAGTAGTTACTCTGTCCCCTAGAAAAGGCTTGTTCTCTAGCATTTACTTAAGTTTTATGCATTTGTTACTATTACTTAAAAATCGCCTCGTAAAAGCAGTCACTTGCTCTATAGTGAAATTCATGCGATACAAGTAATTACTCTGCCCCTAGCAAAAGCATTTACTAGTATGCGGTATTTTTTACGAATGAAATTCATCCGAAACAAGTAATTCCTCCGCCTCTTACAAAATAATTGTTATTTACTTAAGTTTTATACATTTGTTACTAGTGAAATTCATCCGAAACGAGTAATTACTTTGTTCCTTAGTTAATGCTTGTTCTCCAGCATTTACTTAAGTTTTATGCATGAAATTAAGTACTTACTTAAAAATCGCCTAGTAAAGGGTGATTCTTTAAAAGCTATAGGAAAGTTTAAAACAAAAAAAAACACATAAAATTCAGAAAAATGAATGAAATCTTTATTTGAATCGATAGTACGGTCCATATAATTTAATGTTTGAAGTTTATTTCATGTCCAATTTGTCATTCTCTTTCCAACATTTCGGCCGGTATCTCATGAATAAATGCTCCAATGTTGTCTTCCAATGCGTCAATTGAAGCGGGCTTGTCTGTATAGACATGAGCTTTAACATAGCCCCACAAAAAATAGTCTAAAGGCGTTAAATCGCACGAAATAAGCGGCCAATTGACCGGTCCCGAACGTGAAATAAAATGTTCACCGAACTCGCCCCTTTAATTTTTTTGCGCGTGCTGTGTGGCATGTGGCACCGTCTTGTTGAAACCACATGTCATGCAAGTCAAGCTCTTCCATTTTGGGCAAAAAAAAGTTAGATATCATCTCACGGTAGCGCTCACCATTCACAGTTACGTTACGATTCGCATCATCTTTGAAGAAGTACGGTCCAATTGATGGTCATCATTAACACTGGCCAATACAGCTGCGATATTTTCTTCAGTTCGCACTCTACGTAAGCGTGTTGGTGGTTTAATGTCCAACAATGTAAATTTGGTGCGAAATTTAGTCACAATAGCCCGAATAGCCGCTTCAGTGGGTCGATTAAACTGACCATAAAATGGAAGAAGCGCGCGATGAACTTTCTTAACAGAGCACGCATTTTGATAATAAAATTCAATAATTTGAAAGCGTTGTTCGTTTTTAAGACGAAAACACGAAACGTGCGTCAGCTGTTTAAACCAGTGCTGCCAAAAAGATAATAGCTAAAAAATCACCCTTTATAAGCATTTACAAGTTTTTATGGACACGGTATGCCATAATAGTGAAATTCATCCGAAACTATTAATTACTTCGTCTCCTAGTAAATGCTTGGTCTACAGCATTTACTTTAGTAATTACTTTGTCCCCTAATAAATGCTTGTCCTCCAGCAATTACTTAAATTGTCTGCACTGTTATTACTGAAATTAGTCCGAAACAAATTACTTAAAAAATCGCCTAGTAAAATCATTTATTTGCTGTATAATGAAATTCATCCGAAACAAGTAATTACTCTGTCCTCTAGCGAATGCTTGTTCTCCATCATTTACTTAATATTTATGCATTTGTCACTGGTGAAATTCATCCGTGGTAATTACTTTGTCCCATATTAAATGCTTGTTCTCCAGCATTTACTTAAGTTTTCTGCATTTTTTACTAGTGAAATTCTTCCGAAAGAAGTAATTACTCCGTCCCCTAGAAAATTCCTGTTCTACAGCATTTGCTTAAGTCTTATGCATTTGTTGCTAGTGAAATCATCCGAAACAAATACTCTGTCCCCTATAAAATACTTGTTCACCAGCATTTACTTAAGTTTTATGCATTTGTTACTAGTGAAATTCATCCGAAACGAGTAATTAATTTGTCCCTTAGTAAATGCCTGTTCTCCAGCATTTACTTAAGTTTTATGCGTGTTACTCTGTCTCTTAGAAAATGCTTCTTCTCCAGCATTTACATAAGTTTACTTAGTTACTAGTGAAATTCATCCGAAACAAGTAGTTACTCTATCCCCTAGAAACTGCTTGTTATCAAGCATTTGCTTAAGTTTTATGCATTTGTTACTAGTGAAATTCATCCAAAACAAGAAGTTACTCTAACCCCTAGAAAATGCTGTGCTCCAGCATTTGCTTAAGTTTTATTCATTTGTTATTAGTGCAATTCATCCGAAACAAGTAGTTACTCTATCCCCTAGAAACTGCTTGTTATCAAGCATTTGCTTGAGTTTTATGCATTTGTTACTAGTGAAATTCATCCGAAACAAGTAGTTACTCTATCCCCTAGAAACTGCTTGTTCTCCAGCATTTAATTAAGACTTATGCATTTGTTATTAGTGAAATTCATCCGAAACAAGTAGTTACTCTGTCCCCTAGAAAATGCTTGTTTGCATTTACTTAGGTTTTATGCATTTGTTACTAGTGAAATTCATTCGAAATAAGTAGTTACTCTGTCCCCTAGAAAATGCTTGTTCTCCAGCATATACTTAAGTTTTATGCATTTGTCTCTAGTGAAATTCATCCGGAACAAGTAGTTACTCTGTCCCCTAGAAAAGGCTTGTTCTCTAGCATTTACTTAAGTTTTATGCATTTGTTACTATTACTTAAAAATCGCCTCGTAAAAGCAGTCACTTGCTCTATAGTGAAATTCATGCGATACAAGTAATTACTCTGCCCCTAGCAAAAGCATTTACTAGTATGCGGTATTTTTTACGAATGAAATTCATCCGAAACAAGTAATTCCTCCGCCTCTTACAAAATAATTGTTATTTACTTAAGTTTTATACATTTGTTACTAGTGAAATTCATCCGAAACGAGTAATTACTTTGTTCCTTAGTTAATGCTTGTTCTCCAGCATTTACTTAAGTTTTATGCATGAAATTAAGTACTTACTTAAAAATCGCCTAGTAAAGGGTGATTCTTTAAAAGCTATAGGAAAGTTTAAAACAAAAAAAAAACACATAAAATTCAGAAAAATGAATGAAATCTTTATTTGAATCGATAGTACGGTCCATATAATTTAATGTTTGAAGATTATTTCATGTCCAATTTGGCATTCTCTTTCCAACATTTCGGCCGGTATCTCATGAATAAATGCTCCAATGTTGTCTTCCAATGCGTCAATTGAAGCGGGCTTGTCTGTATAGACATGAGCTTTAACATAGCCCCACAAAAAATAGTCTAAAGGCGTTAAATCGCACGAAATAGGCGGCCAATTGACCGGTCCCGAACGTGAAATAAAATGTTCACCGAACTCGCCCCTTTAATTTTTTTGCGCGTGCTGTGTGGCATGTGGCACCGTCTTGTTGAAACCACATGTCATGCAAGTCAAGCTCTTCCATTTTGGGCAAAAAAAAGTTAGATATCATCTCACGGTAGCGCTCACCATTCACAGTTACGTTACGATTCGCATCATCTTTGAAGAAGTACTGTCCAATTGATGGTCATCATTAACACTGGCCAATACAGCTGCGATATTTTCTTCAGTTCGCACTCTACGTAAGCGTGTTGGTGGTTTAATGTCCAACAATGTAAATTTGGTGCGAAATTTAGTCACAATAGCCCGAATAGCCGCTTCAGTGGGTCGATTAAACTGACCATAAAATGGAAGAAGCGCGCGATGAACTTTCTTAACAGAGCACGCATTTTGATAATAAAATTCAATAATTTGAAAGCGTTGTTCGTTTTTAAGACGAAAACACGAAACGTGCGTCAGCTGTTTAAACCAGTGCTGCCAAAAAGATAATAGCTAAAAAATCACCCTTTATAAGCATTTACAAGTTTTTATGGACACGGTATGCCATAATAGTGAAATTCATCCGAAACTATTAATTACTTCGTCTCCTAGTAAATGCTTGGTCTACAGCATTTACTTTAGTAATTACTTTGTCCCCTAATAAATGCTTGTCCTCCAGCAATTACTTAAATTGTCTGCACTGTTATTACTGAAATTAGTCCGAAACAAATTACTTAAAAAATCGCCTAGTAAAATCATTTATTTGCTGTATAATGAAATTCATCCGAAACAAGTAATTACTCTGTCCTCTAGCGAATGCTTGTTCTCCATCATTTACTTAATATTTATGCATTTGTCACTGGTGAAATTCATCCGTGGTAATTACTTTGTCCCATATTAAATGCTTGTTCTCCAGCATTTACTTAAGTTTTCTGCATTTTTTACTAGTGAAATTCTTCCGAAAGAAGTAATTACTCCGTCCCCTAGAAAATTCCTGTTCTACAGCATTTGCTTAAGTCTTATGCATTTGTTGCTAGTGAAATCATCCGAAACAAATACTCTGTCCCCTATAAAATACTTGTTCACCAGCATTTACTTAAGTTTTATGCATTTGTTACTAGTGAAATTCATCCGAAACGAGTAATTAATTTGTCCCTTAGTAAATGCCTGTTCTCCAGCATTTACTTAAGTTTTATGCGTGTTACTCTGTCTCTTAGAAAATGCTTCTTCTCCAGCATTTACATAAGTTTACTTAGTTACTAGTGAAATTCATCCGAAACAAGTAGTTACTCTGTCCCCTAGAAAATGCTGTGCTCCAGCATTTGCTTAAGTTTGATGTATTTGTAACTAGTAAAATTCATCCGAAACAAGTTGTTACTCTATCCCCTAGATATTGCTTGTTATCAAGCTTTTGCTTAAGTTTTATGCATTTGTTATTAGTGAAATTCATCCGAAACAAGTAGTTACTGTGTCCCCTAGAAAATGCTTGTTCTCCATCATTTACTTAAGCTTTATGTATTTGTTACAAGTGAAATTCATCCGAAACAAGAAGTTACTCTGTCCCCTAGAAAATGCTTGTTCTCCAGCATTTGCTTAAGTTTTGTGCATTTGCTACTAGTGAAATTCATCCGAAACAAGTTGTTACTCTATCCCCTAGAAACTGCTTGTTATCAAACATTTGCTTAAGTTGTATGCATTTGTTACTAGTGAAATTCATCCGAAACAAGTTGTTATTAGAAACTGCTTGTTGTCAATCATTTGCTTAAGTTTTATGCATTTGTTACTAGTGAAATTAATCCGAAACAAGTAGTTACTCTATCCCCTAGAAAATGCTTGTTCTCCAGTATATACTTAAGTTTTATGCATTTGATACTAGTGAAATTCATCCGAAACAACAAGTTACTACATCCCCTAGAAACTGCTGGTTATCAAGCATTTGCTTAAGTTTTATGCATTTGTTACTAGAGAAATTCATCCGAAACAAGTAGTTACTCTGTCCCCTAGAAAATGCTTGTTCTCCAGCATATACTTAAGTTTTATGCATTTGTTACTAGTGAGATTAATCCGAAATAAGTAATTACTTAAAAATCGCCTCGTAGAAGCATTTACTTGCTGTATAGTGAAATTCCTGCTATACAAGTAATTACTCTGCCCCTAACAAAAGCATTTACTAGTTTTTATGCATACGGTATTTTTTACGAATGAAATTCATACGAAACAAGTAATTACTCTATCCCCTAGATATTGCTTGTTATCAAGCATTTGCTTAAGTTTTATGCATTTGTTATTAGTGAAATTCATCCGAAACAAGTAGTTACTGTGTCCCCTAGAAAATGCTTGTTCTCCAGCATTTACTTAATATTTATGCATTTCCTGCTAGTGAAATTCATCCGAAAAAAGTAGTTACTCTATCCCCTAGATATTGCTTGTTATCAAGCATTTGCTTAAGTTTTATGCATTTGTTATTAGTGAAATTCATCCGAAACAAGTAGTTACTGTGTCCCCTAGAAAATGCTTGTTCTCCAGCATTTACTTAATATTTATGCATTTCCTGCTAGTGAAATTCATCCGAAAAAAGTAGTTACTCTATCCCCTAGAAACTGCTTGTTATAAAGCATTTGCTTAAGTTTTATGCATTTGTTATTAGTGAAATTCATCCGAAACAAGTAGTTACTGTGTCCCCTAGAAAATGCTTGTTCTCCAGCATTTACTTAATATTTATGCATTTCCTGCTAGTGAAATTCATCCGAAAAAAGTAGTTACTCTATCCCCTAGAAACTGCTTGTTATAAAGCATTTGCTTAAGTTTTATACATTTGCTTAAGTTTTATGCATTTGTTACTAGTGAAATTCATCCGAAAAAAGTAGTTACTCTGTCCCCTAGAAAATGCTGTGCTCCAGCATTTGCTTAAGTTTGATGTATTTGTAACTAGTAAAATTCATCCGAAACAAGTTGTTACTCTATCCCCTAGATATTGCTTGTTATCAAGCATTTGCTTAAGTTTTATGCATTTGTTATTAGTGAAATTCATCCGAAACAAGTAGTTACTGTGTCCCCTAGAAAATGCTTGTTCTCCAGCATTTACTTAATATTTATGCATTTCCTGCTAGTGAAATTCATCCGAAAAAAGTAGTTACTCTATCCCCTAGAAACTGCTTGTTATAAAGCATTTGCTTAAGTTTTATACATTTGCTTAAGTTTTATGCATTTGTTACTAGTGAAATTCATCCGAAAAAAGTAGTTACTCTGTCCCCTAGAAAATGCTTGTTCTCCAGCATATACTTAAGTTTTATGCATTTGTCTCTAGTGAAATTCATCCGGAACAAGTAGTTACTCTGTCCCCTAGAAAACGCTTGTTCTCCAGCATTTACTTAAGTTTTATGCATTTGTTACTAGTGAAATTCATCCGAAACAAGTAGTTACTCTATCCCCTAGAAACTGCTTGTTCTCCAGCATTTACTTAAGACTTATGCATTTGTTATTAGTGAAATTCATCCGAAACAAGTAGTTACTCTGTCCCCTAGAAAATGCTTGTTCTCCAGCATATCCGAAATAAGTAATTACTTAAAAATCGTAAAACTTAACCTCGTAAAAGCATTTACTTGCTGTATAGTGAAATTCATGCGATACAAGTAATTACTCTGCCCCTAGCAAAACCATTTACTAGTTTTTATGCATACGGTATTTTTTACGAATGAAATTCACTCGAAACAAGTAATTCCTCCGTCCCTTATAAAATACCCTTATCCAGCAGTAACTTACGATTTATGCATTTGTTACCAGTGAAATTCATCCGAAACTAGTAGTCTCAAGCATTTACTTAAGTTTTCTGCATTTGTTACTAGTGAAATTCATCCGAAACGAGAAATTACTTTGTCCCCTAGTAAATGCTTGTTCTCCAGCAATTACTTAAGTTGTCTGCACTGTTACTACTGAAATTCATCCGAAACAAATTACTTAAAAAATCGCGTAGTAAAAGCCTTTACTTGCTGTATAGTGAAATTCATGCGATACATGTAATTACTCTGCCCCTAGCAAAAGCATTTACTAGTTTTTATGCATACGGTATGCCATAATAGCGAAATAAATCCGAAACAAGTAGTTACTATATCCCCTAGAAACTGCTTGTTATCAAGCATTTGCTTAAGTGTTATGCATTTGTTACTAGTGAAATTCATCCAAAACAAGAAGTTACTCTGTCCCCTAGAAAATGCTTGTTCCCCAGCATTTGCTTAAGCTTTATGCATTTGTTACTAGTGAAATTCATCCGAAACAAGTAATTACTTAAAAATCGCCTCGTAAAAGCATTTACTTGCTGTAAAATGAAATTCATCCTAACCAAGTAATTACTCTGTCCCCTAGTAATAGCATGTACAAGTTTTTGTGCATACGGTATTTTTTACTAGTGGAATTCATCTGAAACTGATAACTACTTCGTCTCCTAGAAAATACTTGTTCTCCAGCATTTACTCAAGTTTTATGCATGACATCAATTATTTACTTAAAAATCGCCAAGTAAAAGCATTTACTAGTTTTTATGCATACGGTATTTTTTACTATTGGAATTCATCTGAAACTAGTTACTTTATCCCCTATTAAATGCTTGTTCTATGGCATTTACTTAAGTTGTATGCATTTGTTACTAGTGAAATTCATCCAAAACGATTAATTACTTTATCCACTATTAAATGCTTGTTCTCCAGGATTTACGTAAGATTTATGCATTTCCCACTAGTGAAATTCATCCGAAACAAGTAATTACTTAAAAATCGCCTCGTAAAAGTATTTACTTGCTTTATAGAGAAATTCCAAAAACAAGTAATTCCTCCGTCTGCTAGAAAATGCTTGTTCTACAGCATTTACTTAAATTTTATTCATGAAATCAAGTATTTACTTACAAATCGCCAATAAAAGCGTTTACTTGCTGTGTAATGAAATTCATCCGAAACTTATAATTACTCTGTCCCTAGTAAAGCATTTACTAGTTTTTATGCATACGGTATTTTTTACTAGGGGAAGTCATCCGAAAATATTAATTATTTTGTCCCCAAGTAAATGCTTTTCTCCGGAATTTGCTCTAGTTTTAAACAATTTTCACTACTTGGTGAAATTCATCCGAAACTAGTAATTACTTTGTCCCCTAGTAAAAGCCTTTTTCTCCAGCATTTACTTAAGTTTTATGCATGAAATCATGTATTTATTAAAAAATCACCTAGTAAGAGCCTTAACTAGTGTTTATGCTTATGGTATGCCATACTAGCGAAATTCTTCCGAAACAAGTAATTACTTAAAAATCGCTTAGTAAAAGTATTTACTTCCAGTATAGTGAAATTCATCTGAAACGAGTAATTACTCTCTCCTCTAGAGAATGCTTGTTCTCCAGCATTTACTTAAGATTTATGCATCTGTTAGTGGTGAAATTCATCGGTGGTAATTACTTTGTCTCCTATTAAATGCATGTTCTCCACCATTTACTTAAGATTTATGCATTTGTTACTAGTGAAATTCATCCGAAACTAGTAAATACTCTGTCCCCTAGAAAATGCTTGCTCTCCAGCATTTACTTAAGTTTTCTGCACTTCTTACAAGTGAAATTCATCCTAACCAAGTAATTACTCTGTCCAATAGTAATAGCATTTACTAGTTTTTATGCACACCGTATTTTTTACTAGTGAAATTCATAATAACCAAGTAATAACTCTGTCCAATAGTAATAGCATTTACTAGTTTTTATGCATACTGTATTTTTTACTAGTGGAATTCATCTGAAACTAGTAACTACTTCGTTTCCTAGAAAAAACTTGTTCTCCAGCTGTTACTTAAGTTTCATGCATTTGTTACTAGTGAAATTCATCCAAAACGAGTAATTACTCAGGCCCTAGTAAAGCATTTACTACTAAATTCATCCTAGCCAAATAATTACTCTGTCCCCTAGTAATAGCATTTACTAGTTTTTATGCATACGGTAGTTTTTACTAGTGAAATTCATCCGAAACAAGTAATTACATACAAATCGCCTCGTAAAAGTATTTACTTGCTGTATAGTGAAATTCATCCGAAACAAGTAATTACTCTGACCCTAGTATTATATATTCATGAAATCAAGTATTTACATAAAAATCGCCAAGTAAAAGAATTTACTAGTTTTTGTGCAAACGGTATTTTTTACTAGTGGAAGTCATCGGAAAATATTAATTATTTTGTCCCCAAGTATGCGCTTTTCTCCGAAATTTGCTATAGTTTTAAACATATTTTACTCCTTGGTGAAATTCATCCGAAACTAGTAATTACTTTGTCCCCTAGTAAATGCTTTTTCTCCAGCATTTACTTAAGTTTTATGCATAAAATCAAGTATTTACTAAAAAAATCGCCTAGTAAGAGCCGTAACTAGTGTTTGTGCTTACGGTATGCCATACTAGCGAAATTCATCCGAATCAAGTAGTTACTTAAAAATCGCCTAGTAAAAGTATTTACTTCCTGTATAGTGAAATTCATCCGAAACAAGTACTTGCTCTCTCCCCGTGGTAATTACTTTGTCTCCTATTAAATGCTTGTTCTCCAACATTTACTTAAGTTTGATGCATTTGTTACTAGTGAAATTCATCCAAAACGAGTAATTTCTCTGACCCTAGTAAAAGCATTTACTAGTTTTTATGCATACGGTATGCTACTAGTGAAATTCATCCAAAACTAGTAATTACTTTGTCTCCTAGCAAATGCTTGTTCTCCAGCATTTACTTAAGATTTATGCATTTGTTACTAGTGAAATTCATCCGAAACAAGTAAATACTCCGTCCTATAGCAATTTCTTGCTCTCCAGCATTTACTTAAGCTTTCTGCAGTTCTTACTAGTGAAACTCATCCGATAAAAGTAATTACTTAAAAATCGACTCGTAAAAGCATTTACTTACTGTAAAATGAAATTCATCCTAACCAAGTAATTACTCTGTCCCCTAGTGATAGCATATACTAGTTTTTGTGAATACGGTATTTTTTACTAGTGGAATTCATCTGAAACTGGTAACTACTTCGTCTCCTAGAAAATACTTGTTCTCCAGCATTTACTCAAGTTTTATGCATGAAATCAATTATTTACTTAAAAATCGTCAAGTAAAAGCATTTACTAGTTTTTATGCATACGGTATTTTTTACTAGTGGAATTCATCTGAAACTAGTAATTACTTTATCCCCTATTAAATGCTTGTTCTCCAGCATTTACTTAAGTTTTATGCATTTGTTACTAGTGAAATTCATCCAAAACGAGTAATTACTTTGTCCCCTATTAAATGCTTGTTCACCAGCATTTACCTAAGATGTATGCATTTCCAACTAGTGAAATTCATCCGAAACAAGTAACTACTTAAAAATCGCCAAGTAAAAGGATTTACTTGCTGTATAGTGAAATTCATCCGAAACAAGTAAACACTCTGACCCTAGTAAAAGCATTTACTAGTTTTTATGCATATGGCATTTGTTAGTAGTGAAATTCATCCGAAACAAGTAATTACTTAAAAATCGCCTAGTAAAAGTATTTATTTGCTGTATAGTAAAATTCACCCAAAACAATTAAATCCTCCGTCCGCTAGAAAATGCGTGTTCTCCAGCATTTGCTTAAGTTTTATGCCAATTCATCCGAAACGAGTATTAACATTAAAATCGCCAAGTAAAAGCTGCTGTGTATTGAAACTCATCCGAAACAAGTAATTACTCTGACACTAGTAAAAGCATTTACTAGTTTTTATGCATAGGCAATTGTTACTAGTAAAATTCATCCAAAACAATTAATTCCTCCGTCTAGAAAATGCGTGTTCTCCAGCATATACTTAAGTTTTATGCAAATTCATCCGAAACGAGTAATTACATTAAAATCGCCAAGTAAAAGCTGCTGTATATTGAAACTCATCCGAAACAAGTAATTACTCTGACCCCTGTAAAAGCATTTACTAGTTTTTATGCATACGGCATTTGTTACTTGTGAAATTCATCCGAAACGAGTAATTACAAAAATCGCCTAGTAAAAGTATTTATTTGCTGTATGGTCAATTTTAGCCGAAACACGTATTTACTCTGTCACCTAGAAAAAATGCTTGTTCTCCAGCATTAACTTAAGATTTATGCATTTCCTACTAGTGAAATTCATCCGAAACAAGTAATTACTTGAAAATCGCCTCGTAAAACTATTTATTTGGTGTATAGTAAAATTCATCCAAAACAATTAATTCATCCGTCCGCTAGAAAATGCGTGTTCTCCAGCATTTACTTAAGTTTTATGAAAATTCATCCGAAACGAGTAATTACATTAAAATCGCCAAGTAAAAGCTGCTGTATATTGAAACTCATCCGAATCAAGTAATTACTCTGACCCTAGTAAAAGCATTTACTAGTTTTTATGCATATGGCATTTGTTACTAGTGAAATTCATCCGAAACTAGTAATCACTTTGTCTCCTACCAAATGCTTGTTCTCCACCATTTACTTAAGATTTATGCATTTGTTACTAGTGAAATTCATCCGAAACTAGTAAATACTCTGTCCCCTAGAAAATGCTTGCTCTCCAGCACTTACTTAAGTTTTCTGCACTTCTTACAAGTGAAATTCATCCTAACCAAGTAATTACTCTGTCCAATAGTAATAGCATTTACTAGTTTTTATGCACACGGTATTTTTTACTAGTGAAATTCATAATAACCAAGTAATTACTCTGTCCAATAGTAATAGCATTTACTAGTTTTTATGCATACTGTATTTTTTACTGGTGGAATTCATCCGAAACAAGTAATTACATACAAATCGCCTCGTAAAAGTATTTACTTGCTGTATAGTGAAATTCATCCGAAACAAGTAATTACTCTGACCCTAGTATTATATATTCATGAAATCAAGTATTTACATAAAAATCGCCAAGTAAAAGAATTTACTAGTTTTTGTGCAAACGGTATTTTTTACTAGTGGAAGTCATCGGAAAATATTAATTATTTTGTCCCCAAGTATGCGCTTTTCTCCGGAATTTGCTATAGTTTTAAACATATTTTACTCCTTGGTGAAATTCATCCGAAACTAGTAATTACTTTGTCCCCTAGTAAATGCTTTTTCTCCAGCATTTACTTAAGTTTTATGCATAAAATCAAGTATTTACTAAAAAAATCGCCTAGTAAGAGCCGTAACTAGTGTTTATGCTTACGGTATGCCATACTAGCGAAATTCATCCGAATCAAGTAGTTACTTAAAAATCGCCTAGTAAAAGTATTTACTTCCTGTATAGTGAAATTCATCCGAAACAAGTACTTGCTCTCTCCCCGTGGTAATTACTTTGTCTCCTATTAAATGCTTGTTCTCCAACATTTACTTAAGTTTGATGCATTTGTTACTAGTGAAATTCATCCAAAACGAGTAATTTCTCTGACCCTAGTAAAAGCATTTACTAGTTTTTATGCATACGGTATGCTACTAGTGAAATTCATCTAAAACTAGTAATTACTTTGTCTCCTAGCAAATGCTTGTTCTCCAGCATTTACTTAAGATTTATGCATTTGTTACTAGTGAAATTCATCCGAAACAAGTAAATACTCCGTCCTATAGCAATTTCTTGCTCTCCAGCATTTACTTAAGCTTTCTGCAGTTCTTACTAGTGAAACTCATCCGATAAAAGTAATTACTTAAAAATCGACTCGTAAAAGCATTTACTTACTGTAAAATGAAATTCATCCTAACCAAGTAATTACTCTGTCCCCTAGTGATAGCATATACTTGTTTTTGTGAATACGGTATTTTTTACTAGTGGAATTCATCTGAAACTGGTAACTACTTCGTCTCCTAGAAAATACTTGTTCTCCAGCATTTACTCAAGTTTTATGCATGAAATCAATTATTTACTTAAAAATCGTCAAGTAAAAGCATTTACTAGTTTTTATGCATACGGTATTTTTTACTAGTGGAATTCATCTGAAACTAGTAATTACTTTATCCCCTATTAAATGCTTGTTCACCAGCATTTACCTAAGATGTATGCATTTCCAACTAGTGAAATTCATCCGAAACAATTAACTACTTAAAAATCGCCAAGTAAAAGGATTTACTTGCTGTATAGTGAAATTCTTAAGAAACAAGTAATGACTCTGACCCTAGTAAAAGCATTTACTAGTTTTTATGCATATGGCATTTGTAACTAGTGAAATTCATCCGAAACAAGTAATTACAAAAATAGCCTCGTAAACGTATTTATTTGCTGTATAGTCAATTTTAGCTGAAACACGTATTTACTCTGTCCAATAGAAAATGATTGTTCTCCAGCATTTACTTAAGTTTTATGCATTTGATACTAGTGAAATGCATCCGGAAAGAGTAATTACTTTTTCCCTTAGTAAATGCTCGTTATCCACAATTTACTTAAGTTTTATGCAAATTCATTCGAAACGAGTAATTACTTAAAAATCGCCAAGTAAAAGCACTTACTTGCTGTATAGTGAAACTCATCCGAAACAAGTAATTATTCTGACCCTAGTAAAAGCATTTACTAGTTTTTTGCATACGGCATTTGTAAGTAAGTTTTATGCATTGTTTACTAGTGAAATTCATCCAAAACAAGAAGTTACTCTAACCCCTAGAAAATGCTGTTCTCCAGCATTTGCTTAAGTTTTATTCATTTGTTACTAGTGCAATTCATCCGAAACAAGTAGTTACTCTATCCCCTAGAAACTGCTTGTTATCAAGCATTTGCTTAAGTGTTATGCATTTGTTACTAGTGAAATTCATCCAAAACAAGAAGTTACTCTGTCCCCTAGAATATGCTGTTCTCCAGCATTTGCTTAAGTTGTATGCATTTGTTACTAGTGAAATTCATCCGAAACAAGTAGTTACGCTACCCAATAGAAACTGCTTGTTTTCAAGCATTTGCTTAAGTTTTATGCATTTGTTACTAGTGAAAATCATCCGAAACGAGTAATTACTTTGTCCCCTAGTAAATGCTAGTTTTCCAGCAATTACTTACGTTGTCTGCACTGTTACTACTGAAATTCATCCGAAACATGTAATTAATTAAAAATTCGCCTAGTAAAAGCATTTACTTGCTGTGTAGTGAAATTCATCCGAAACTACTAGGTTTTATGCATTTGTTACTAGTGAAATTCATCCGAAATAAGTAGTTACTCTGTCCCCTAGAAAATGCTTGTTCTCCAGCATATACTTAAGTTTTATGCATTTGTCTCTAGTGAAATTCATCCGGAACAAGTAGTTACTCTGTCCCCTAGAAAACGCTTGTTCTCCAGCATTTACTTAAGTTTTATGCATTTGTTACTAGTGCAATTTATCCGAAACAAATAGTTACTCTATCCCCTAGAAACTGCTTGTTCTCCAGCATTTAATTAAGACTTATGCATTTGTTATTAGTGAAATTCATCCGAAACATGTAGTTACTCTGTCCCCTAGAAAGTGCTTGTTCTAAAGCATTTACTTAGGTTTTATGCATTTGTTACTAGTGAAATTCATTCGAAATAAGTAGTTACTCTGTCCCCTAGAAAATGCTTGTTCTCCAGCATATACTTAAGTTTTATGCATTTGTCTCTAGTGAAATTCATCCGGAACAAGTAGTTACTCTGTCCCCTAGAAAAGGCTTGTTCTCTAGCATTTACTTAAGTTTTATGCATTTGTTACTATTACTTAAAAATCGCCTCGTAAAAGCAGTCACTTGCTCTATAGTGAAATTCATGCGATACAAGTAATTACTCTGCCCCTAGCAAAAGCATTTACTAGTATGCGGTATTTTTTACGAATGAAATTCATCCGAAACAAGTAATTCCTCCGCCTCTTACAAAATAATTGTTATTTACTTAAGTTTTATACATTTGTTACTAGTGAAATCATCCGAAACGAGTAATTACTTTGTTCCTTAGTTAATGCTTGTTCTCCAGCATTTACTTAAGTTTTATGCATGAAATTAAGTACTTACTTAAAAATCGCCTAGTAAAGGGTGATTCTTTAAAAGCTATAGGAAAGTTTAAAACAAAAAAAAAACACATAAAATTCAGAAAAATGAATGAAATCTTTATTTGAATCGATAGTACGGTCCATATAATTTAATGTTTGAAGTTTATTTCATGTCCAATTTGGCATTCTCTTTCCAACATTTCGGCCGGTATCTCATGAATAAATGCTCCAATGTTGTCTTCCAATGCGTCAACTGAAGCGGGCTTCAATTGTCTGTATAGACATGAGCTTTAACATAGCCCCACAAAAAATAGTCTAAAGGCGTTAAATCGCACGAAATAGGCGGCCAATTGACCGGTCCCGAACGTGAAATAAAATGTTCACCGAACTCGCCCCCCAATAAGTCCATTTTTGCGCGTGCTGTGTGGCATGTGGCACCGTCTTGTTGAAACCACATGTCATGCAAGTCAAGCTCTTCCATTTTGGGCAAAAAAAAGTTAGATATCATCTCACGGTAGCGCTCACCATTCACAGTTACGTTACGATTCGCATCATCTTTGAAGAAGTACGGTCCAATTGATGGTCATCATTAACACTGGCCAATACAGCTGCGATATTTTCTTCAGTTCGCACTCTACGTAAGCGTGTTGGTGGTTTAATGTCCAACAATGTAAATTTGGTGCGAAATTTAGTCACAATAGCCCGAATAGCCGCTTCAGTGGGTCGATTAAACTGACCATAAAATGGAAGAAGCGCGCGATGAACTTTCTTAACAGAGCACGCATTTTGATAATAAAATTCAATAATTTGAAAGCGTTGTTCGTTTTTAAGACGAAAACACGAAACGTGCGTCAGCTGTTTAAACCAGTGCTGCCAAAAAGATAATAGCTAAAAAATCACCCTTTATAAGCATTTACAAGTTTTTATGGACACGGTATGCCATAATAGTGAAATTCATCCGAAACTATTAATTACTTCGTCTAATAGTAAATGCTTGGTCTACAGCATTTACTTTAGTAATTACTTTGTCCCCTAATAAATGCTTGTCCTCCAGCAATTACTTAAATTGTCTGCACTGTTATTAGTGAAATTAGTCCGAAACAAATTACTTAAAAAATCGCCTAGTAAAATCATTTATTTGCTGTATAATGAAATTCATCCGAAACAAGTAATTACTCTGTCCTCTAGCGAATGCTTGTTCTCCATCATTTACTTAATATTTATGCATTTGTCACTGGTGAAATTCATCCGTGGTAATTACTTTGTCCCATATTAAATGCTTGTTCTCCAGCATTTACTTAAGTTTTCTGCATTTTTTACTAGTGAAATTCTTCCGAAAGAAGTAATTACTCCGTCCCCTAGAAAATTCCTGTTCTACAGCATTTGCTTAAGTCTTATGCATTTGTTGCTAGTGAAATCATCCGAAACAAATACTCTGTCCCCTATAAAATACTTGTTCACCAGCATTTACTTAAGTTTTAAGCATTTGTTACTAGTGAAATTCATCCGAAACGAGTAATTAATTTGTCCCTTAGTAAATGCCTGTTCTCCAGCATTTACTTAAGTTTTATGCGTGTTACTCTGTCTCTTAGAAAATGCTTCTTCTCCAGCATTTACATAAGTTTACTTAGTTACTAGTGAAATTCATCCGAAACAAGTAGTTACTCTATCCCCTAGAAACTGCTTGTTATCAAGCATTTGCTTAAGTTTTATGCATTTGTTACTAGTGAAATTCATCCAAAACAAGAAGTTACTCTAACCCCTAGAAAATGCTGTGCTCCAGCATTTGCTTAAGTTTTATTCATTTGTTACTAGTGCAATTCATCCGAAACAAGTAGTTACTCTATCCCCTAGAAACTGCTTGTTATCAAGCATTTGCTTGAGTTTTATGCATTTGTTACTAGTGAAATTCATCCGAAACAAGTAGTTACTCTATCCCCTAGAAACTGCTTGTTCTCCAGCATTTAATTAAGACTTATGCATTTGTTATTAGTGAAATTCATCCGAAACAAGTAGTTACTCTGTCCCCTAGAAAATGCTTGTTCTAAAGCATTTACTTAGGTTTTATGCATTTGTTACTAGTGAAATTCATTCGAAATAAGTAGTTACTCTGTCCCCTAGAAAATGCTTGTTCTCCAGCATATACTTAAGTTTTATGCATTTGTCTCTAGTGAAATTCATCCGGAACAAGTAGTTACTCTGTCCCCTAGAAAAGGCTTGTTCTCTAGCATTTACTTAAGTTTTATGCATTTGTTACTATTACTTAAAAATCGCCTCGTAAAAGCAGTCACTTGCTCTATAGTGAAATTCATGCGATACAAGTAATTACTCTGCTCCTAGCAAAAGCATTTACTAGTATGCGGTATTTTTTACGAATGAAATTCATCCGAAACAAGTAATTCCTCCGCCTCTTACAAAATAATTGTTATTTACTTAAGTTTTATACATTTGTTACTAGTGAAATTCATCCGAAACGAGTAATTACTTTGTTCCTTAGTTAATGCTTGTTCTCCAGCATTTACTTAAGTTTTATGCATGAAATTAAGTACTTACTTAAAAATCGCCTAGTAAAGGGTGATTCTTTAAAAGCTATAGGAAAGTTTAAAACAAAAAAAAAACACATAAAATTCAGAAAAATGAATGAAATCTTTATTTGAATCGATAGTACGGTCCATATAATTTAATGTTTGAAGATTATTTCATGTCCAATTTGGCATTCTCTTTCCAACATTTCGGCCGGTATCTCATGAATAAATGCTCCAATGTTGTCTTCCAATGCGTCAATTGAAGCGGGCTTGTCTGTATAGACATGAGCTTTAACATAGCCCCACAAAAAATAGTCTAAAGGCGTTAAATCGCACGAAATAGGCGGCCAATTGACCGGTCCCGAACGTGAAATAAAATGTTCACCGAACTCGCCCCCCAATAAGTCCATTTTTGCGCGTGCTGTGTGGCATGTGGCACCGTCTTGTTGAAACCACATGTCATGCAAGTCAAGCTCTTCCATTTTGGGCAAAAAAAAGTTAGATATCATCTCACGGTAGCGCTCACCATTCACAGTTACGTTACGATTCGCATCATCTTTGAAGAAGTACGGTCCAATTGATGGTCATCATTAACACTGGCCAATACAGCTGCGATATTTTCTTCAGTTCGCACTCTACGTAAGCGTGTTGGTGGTTTAATGTCCAACAATGTAAATTTGGTGCGAAATTTAGTCACAATAGCCCGAATAGCCGCTTCAGTGGGTCGATTAAACTGACCATAAAATGGAAGAAGCGCGCGATGAACTTTCTTAACAGAGCACGCATTTTGATAATAAAATTCAATAATTTGAAAGCGTTGTTCGTTTTTAAGACGAAAACACGAAACGTGCGTCAGCTGTTTAAACCAGTGCTGCCAAAAAGATAATAGCTAAAAAATCACCCTTTATAAGCATTTACAAGTTTTTATGGACACGGTATGCCATAATAGTGAAATTCATCCGAAACTATTAATTACTTCGTCTCCTAGTAAATGCTTGGTCTACAGCATTTACTTTAGTAATTACTTTGTCCCCTAATAAATGCTTGTCCTCCAGCAATTACTTAAATTGTCTGCACTGTTATTACTGAAATTAGTCCGAAACAAATTACTTAAAAAATCGCCTAGTAAAATCATTTATTTGCTGTATAATGAAATTCATCCGAAACAAGTAATTACTCTGTCCTCTAGCGAATGCTTGTTCTCCATCATTTACTTAATATTTATGCATTTGTCACTGGTGAAATTCATCCGTGGTAATTACTTTGTCCCATATTAAATGCTTGTTCTCCAGCATTTACTTAAGTTTTCTGCATTTTTTACTAGTGAAATTCTTCCGAAAGAAGTAATTACTCCGTCCCCTAGAAAATTCCTGTTCTACAGCATTTGCTTAAGTCTTATGCATTTGTTGCTAGTGAAATCATCCGAAACAAATACTCTGTCCCCTATAAAATACTTGTTCACCAGCATTTACTTAAGTTTTATGCATTTGTTACTAGTGAAATTCATCCGAAACGAGTAATTAATTTGTCCCTTAGTAAATGCCTGTTCTCCAGCATTTACTTAAGTTTTATGCGTGTTACTCTGTCTCTTAGAAAATGCTTCTTCTCCAGCATTTACATAAGTTTACTTAGTTACTAGTGAAATTCATCCGAAACAAGTAGTTACTCTATCCCCTAGAAACTGCTTGTTATCAAGCATTTGCTTAAGTTTTATGCATTTGTTACTAGTGAAATTCATCCAAAACAAGAAGTTACTCTAACCCCTAGAAAATGCTGTGCTCCAGCATTTGCTTAAGTTTTATTCATTTGTTACTAGTGCAATTCATCCGAAACAAGTAGTTACTCTATCCCCTAGAAACTGCTTGTTATCAAGCATTTGCTTGAGTTTTATGCATTTGTTATTAGTGAAATTCATCCGAAACAAGTAGTTACTGTGTCCCCTAGAAAATGCTTGTTCTCCATCATTTACTTAAGCTTTATGTATTTGTTACAAGTGAAATTCATCCGAAACAAGAAGTTACTCTGTCCCCTAGAAAATGCTTGTTCTCCAGCATTTGCTTAAGTTTTGTGCATTTGCTACTAGTGAAATTCATCCGAAACAAGTTGTTACTCTATCCCCTAGAAACTGCTTGTTATCAAACATTTGCTTAAGTTGTATGCATTTGTTACTAGTGAAATTCATCCGAAACAAGTTGTTATTAGAAACTGCTTGTTGTCAATCATTTGCTTAAGTTTTATGCATTTGTTACTAGTGAAATTAATCCGAAACAAGTAGTTACTCTATCCCCTAGAAAATGCTTGTTCTCCAGTATATACTTAAGTTTTATGCATTTGATACTAGTGAAATTCATCCGAAACAACAAGTTACTACATCCCCTAGAAACTGCTGGTTATCAAGCATTTGCTTAAGTTTTATGCATTTGTTACTAGAGAAATTCATCCGAAACAAGTAGTTACTCTGTCCCCTAGAAAATGCTTGTTCTCCAGCATATACTTAAGTTTTATGCATTTGTTACTAGTGAGATTAATCCGAAATAAGTAATTACTTAAAAATCGCCTCGTAGAAGCATTTACTTGCTGTATAGTGAAATTCCTGCTATACAAGTAATTACTCTGCCCCTAACAAAAGCATTTACTAGTTTTTATGCATACGGTATTTTTTACGAATGAAATTCATACGAAACAAGTAATTACTCTGTCCGCTAGCGAATGCTTTTTCTCCAGCATTTACTTAATATTTATGCATTTCCTGCTAGTGAAATTCATCCGAAAAAAGTAGTTACTCTATCCCCTAGAAACTGCTTGTTATAAAGCATTTGCTTAAGTTTTATACATTTGCTTAAGTTTTATGCATTTGTTACTAGTGAAATTCATCCGAAAAAAGTAGTTACTCTGTCCCCTAGAAAATGCTTGTTCTCCAGCATATACTTAAGTTTTATGCATTTGTCTCTAGTGAAATTCATCCGGAACAAGTAGTTACTCTGTCCCCTAGAAAACGCTTGTTCTCCAGCATTTACTTAAGTTTTATGCATTTGTTACTAGTGAAATTCATCCGAAACAAGTAGTTACTCTATCCCCTAGAAACTGCTTGTTCTCCAGCATTTACTTAAGACTTATGCATTTGTTATTAGTGAAATTCATCCGAAACAAGTAGTTACTCTGTCCCCTAGAAAATGCTTGTTCTCCAGCATATCCGAAATAAGTAATTACTTAAAAATCGTAAAACTTAACCTCGTAAAAGCATTTACTTGCTGTATAGTGAAATTCATGCGATACAAGTAATTACTCTGCCCCTAGCAAAACCATTTACTAGTTTTTATGCATACGGTATTTTTTACGAATGAAATTCACTCGAAACAAGTAATTCCTCCGTCCCTTATAAAATACCCTTATCCAGCAGTAACTTACGATTTATGCATTTGTTACCAGTGAAATTCATCCGAAACGAGAAATTACTTTGTCCCCTAGTAAATGCTTGTTCTCCAGCAATTACTTAAGTTGTCTGCACTGTTACTACTGAAATTCATCCGAAACAAATTACTTAAAAAATCGCGTAGTAAAAGCCTTTACTTGCTGTATAGTGAAATTCATGCGATACATGTAATTACTCTGCCCCTAGCAAAAGCATTTACTAGTTTTTATGCATACGGTATGCCATAATAGCGAAATAAATCCGAAACAAGTAGTTACTATATCCCCTAGAAACTGCTTGTTATCAAGCATTTGCTTAAGTGTTATGCATTTGTTACTAGTGAAATTCATCCAAAACAAGAAGTTACTCTGTCCCCTAGAAAATGCTTGTTCCCCAGCATTTGCTTAAGCTTTATGCATTTGTTACTAGTGAAATTCATCCGAAACAAGTAATTACTTAAAAATCGCCTCGTAAAAGCATTTACTTGCTGTAAAATGAAATTCATCCTAACCAAGTAATTACTCTGTCCCCTAGTAATAGCATGTACAAGTTTTTGTGCATACGGTATTTTTTACTAGTGGAATTCATCTGAAACTGATAACTACTTCGTCTCCTAGAAAATACTTGTTCTCCAGCATTTACTCAAGTTTTATGCATGACATCAATTATTTACTTAAAAATCGCCAAGTAAAAGCATTTACTAGTTTTTATGCATACGGTATTTTTTACTATTGGAATTCATCTGAAACTAGTTACTTTATCCCCTATTAAATGCTTGTTCTATGGCATTTACTTAAGTTGTATGCATTTGTTACTAGTGAAATTCATCCAAAACGATTAATTACTTTATCCACTATTAAATGCTTGTTCTCCAGGATTTACGTAAGATTTATGCATTTCCCACTAGTGAAATTCATCCGAAACAAGTAATTACTTAAAAATCGCCTCGTAAAAGTATTTACTTGCTTTATAGAGAAATTCCAAAAACAAGTAATTCCTCCGTCTGCTAGAAAATGCTTGTTCTACAGCATTTACTTAAATTTTATTCATGAAATCAAGTATTTACTTACAAATCGCCAATAAAAGCGTTTACTTGCTGTGTAATGAAATTCATCCGAAACTTATAATTACTCTGTCCCTAGTAAAGCATTTACTAGTTTTTATGCATACGGTATTTTTTACTAGGGGAAGTCATCCGAAAATATTAATTATTTTGTCCCCAAGTAAATGCTTTTCTCCGGAATTTGCTCTAGTTTTAAACAATTTTTACTACTTGGTGAAATTCATCCGAAACTAGTAATTACTTTGTCCCCTAGTAAAAGCCTTTTTCTCCAGCATTTACTTAAGTTTTAGGCATGAAATCATGTATTTATTAAAAAATCACCTAGTAAGAGCCTTAACTAGTGTTTATGCTTATGGTATGCCATACTAGCGAAATTCTTCCGAAACAAGTAATTACTTAAAAATCGCTTAGTAAAAGTATTTACTTCCAGTATAGTGAAATTCATCTGAAACGAGTAATTACTCTCTCCTCTAGAGAATGCTTGTTCTCCAGCATTTACTTAAGATTTATGCATCTGTTAGTGGTGAAATTCATCGGTGGTAATTACTTTGTCTCCTATTAAATGCATGTTCTCCACCATTTACTTAAGTTTTATGCATTTGTTACTAGTGAAATTCATCCAAAACGAGTAATCACTTAAAAATCGCCAAGTAAAAGGATTTACTTGCTGTATAGTGAAATTCTTCCGAAACAAGTAATGACTCTGACCCTAGTAAAAGCATTTACTAGTTTTTATGCATATGGCATTTGTTACTAGTGAAATTCATCCGAAACTATTAATCACTTTGTCTCCTACCAAATGCTTGTTCTCCACCATTTACTTAAGATTTATGCATTTGTTACTAGTGAAATTCATCCGAAACTAGTAAATACTCTGTCCCCTAGAAAATGCTTGCTCTCCAGCATTTACTTAAGTTTTCTGCACTTCTTACAAGTGAAATTCATCCTAACCAAGTAATTACTCTGTCCAATAGTAATAGCATTTACTAGTTTTTATGCACACCGTATTTTTTACTAGTGAAATTCATAATAACCAAGTAATTACTCTGTCCAATAGTAATAGCATTTACTAGTTTTTATGCATACTGTATTTTTTACTAGTGGAATTCATCTGAAACTAGTAACTACTTCGTTTCCTAGAAAAAACTTGTTCTCCAGCTGTTACTTAAGTTTCATGCATTTGTTACTAGTGAAATTCATCCAAAACGAGTAATTACTCAGGCCCTAGTAAAGCATTTACTACTAAATTCATCCTAACCAAATAATTACTCTGTCCCCTAGTAATAGCATTTACTAGTTTTTATGCATACGGTAGTTTTTACTAGTGAAATTCATCCGAAACAAGTAATTACATACAAATCGCCTCGTAAAAGTATTTACTTGCTGTATAGTGAAATTCATCCGAAACAAGTAATTACTCTGACCCTAGTATTATATATTCATGAAATCAAGTATTTACATAAAAATCGCCAAGTAAAAGAATTTACTAGTTTTTGTGCAAACGGTATTTTTTACTAGTGGAAGTCATCGGAAAATATTAATTATTTTGTCCCCAAGTATGCGCTTTTCTCCGAAATTTGCTATAGTTTTAAACATATTTTACTCCTTGGTGAAATTCATCCGAAACTAGTAATTACTTTGTCCCCTAGTAAATGCTTTTTCTCCAGCATTTACTTAAGTTTTATGCATAAAATCAAGTATTTACTAAAAAAATCGCCTAGTAAGAGCCGTAACTAGTGTTTGTGCTTACGGTATGCCATACTAGCGAAATTCATCCGAATCAAGTAGTTACTTAAAAATCGCCTAGTAAAAGTATTTACTTCCTGTATAGTGAAATTCATCCGAAACAAGTACTTGCTCTCTCCCCGTGGTAATTACTTTGTCTCCTATTAAATGCTTGTTCTCCAACATTTACTTAAGTTTGATGCATTTGTTACTAGTGAAATTCATCCAAAACGAGTAATTTCTCTGACCCTAGTAAAAGCATTTACTAGTTTTTATGCATACGGTATGCTACTAGTGAAATTCATCCAAAACTAGTAATTACTTTGTCTCCTAGCAAATGCTTGTTCTCCAGCATTTACTTAAGATTTATGCATTTGTTACTAGTGAAATTCATCCGAAACAAGTAAATACTCCGTCCTATAGCAATTTCTTGCTCTCCAGCATTTACTTAAGCTTTCTGCAGTTCTTACTAGTGAAACTCATCCGATAAAAGTAATTACTTAAAAATCGACTCGTAAAAGCATTTACTTACTGTAAAATGAAATTCATCCTAACCAAGTAATTACTCTGTCCCCTAGTGATAGCATATACTAGTTTTTGTGAATACGGTATTTTTTACTAGTGGAATTCATCTGAAACTGGTAACTACTTCGTCTCCTAGAAAATACTTGTTCTCCAGCATTTACTCAAGTTTTATGCATGAAATCAATTATTTACTTAAAAATCGTCAAGTAAAAGCATTTACTAGTTTTTATGCATACGGTATTTTTTACTAGTGGAATTCATCTGAAACTAGTAATTACTTTATCCCCTATTAAATGCTTGTTCTCCAGCATTTACTTAAGTTTTATGCATTTGTTACTAGTGAAATTCATCCAAAACGAGTAATTACTTTGTCCCCTATTAAATGCTTGTTCACCAGCATTTACCTAAGATGTATGCATTTCCAACTAGTGAAATTCATCCGAAACAAGTAACTACTTAAAAATCGCCAAGTAAAAGGATTTACTTGCTGTATAGTGAAATTCATCCGAAACAAGTAAACACTCTGACCCTAGTAAAAGCATTTACTAGTTTTTATGCATATGGCATTTGTTAGTAGTGAAATTCATCCGAAACAAGTAATTACTTAAAAATCGCCTAGTAAAAGTATTTATTTGCTGTATAGTAAAATTCACCCAAAACAATTAAATCCTCCGTCCGCTAGAAAATGCGTGTTCTCCAGCATATACTTAAGTTTTATGCAAATTCATCCGAAACGAGTAATTACATTAAAATCGCCAAGTAAAAGCTGCTGTATATTGAAACTCATCCGAAACAAGTAATTACTCTGACCCCTGTAAAAGCATTTACTAGTTTTTATGCATACGGCATTTGTTACTTGTGAAATTCATCCGAAACGAGTAATTACAAAAATCGCCTAGTAAAAGTATTCATTTGCTGTATGGTCAATTTTAGCCGAAACACGTATTTACTCTGTCACCTAGAAAAAATGCTTGTTCTCCAGCATTAACTTAAGATTTATGCATTTCCTACTAGTGAAATTCATCCGAAACAAGTAATTACTTGAAAATCGCCTCGTAAAACTATTTATTTGGTGTATAGTAAAATTCATCCAAAACAATTAATTCATCCGTCCGCTAGAAAATGCGTGTTCTCCAGCATTTACTTAAGTTTTATGAAAATTCATCCGAAACGAGTAATTACATTAAAATCGCCAAGTAAAAGCTGCTGTATAATGAAACTCATCCGAATCAAGTAATTACTCTGACCCTAGTAAAAGCATTTACTAGTTTTTATGCATATGGCATTTGTTACTAGTGAAATTCATCCGAAACTAGTAATCACTTTGTCTACTACCAAATGCTTGTTCTCCACCATTTACTTAAGATTTATGCATTTGTTACTAGTGAAATTCATCCGAAACTAGTAAATACTCTGTCCCCTAGAAAATGCTTGCTCTCCAGCATTTACTTAAGTTTTCTGCACTTCTTACAAGTGAAATTCATCCTAACCAAGTAATTACTCTGTCCAATAGTAATAGCATTTACTAGTTTTTATGCACACGGTATTTTTTACTAGTGAAATTCATAATAACCAAGTAATTACTCTGTCCAATAGTAATAGCATTTACTAGTTTTTATGCATACTGTATTTTTTACTGGTGGAATTCATCCGAAACAAGTAATTACATACAAATCGCCTCGTAAAAGTATTTACTTGCTGTATAGTGAAATTCATCCGAAACAAGTAATTACTCTGACCCTAGTATTATATATTCATGAAATCAAGTATTTACATAAAAATCGCCAAGTAAAAGAATTTACTAGTTTTTGTGCAAACGGTATTTTTTACTAGTGGAAGTCATCGGAAAATATTAATTATTTTGTCCCCAAGTATGCGCTTTTCTCCGGAATTTGCTATAGTTTTAAACATATTTTACTCCTTGGTGAAATTCATCCGAAACTAGTAATTACTTTGTCCCCTAGTAAATGCTTTTTCTCCAGCATTTACTTAAGTTTTATGCATAAAATCAAGTATTTACTAAAAAAATCGCCTAGTAAGAGCCGTAACTAGTGTTTATGCTTACGGTATGCCATACTAGCGAAATTCATCCGAATCAAGTAGTTACTTAAAAATCGCCTAGTAAAAGTATTTACTTCCTGTATAGTGAAATTCATCCGAAACAAGTACTTGCTCTCTCCCCGTGGTAATTACTTTGTCTCCTATTAAATGCTTGTTCTCCAACATTTACTTAAGTTTGATGCATTTGTTACTAGTGAAATTCATCCAAAACGAGTAATTTCTCTGACCCTAGTAAAAGCATTTACTAGTTTTTATGCATACGGTATGCTACTAGTGAAATTCATCCAAAACTAGTAATTACTTTGTCTCCTAGCAAATGCTTGTTCTCCAGCATTTACTTAAGATTTATGCATTTGTTACTAGTGAAATTCATCCGAAACAAGTAAATACTCCGTCCTATAGCAATTTCTTGCTCTCCAGCATTTACTTAAGCTTTCTGCAGTTCTTACTAGTGAAACTCATCCGATAAAAGTAATTACTTAAAAATCGACTCGTAAAAGCATTTACTTACTGTAAAATGAAATTCATCCTAACCAAGTAATTACTCTGTCCCCTAGTGATAGCATATACTAGTTTTTGTGAATACGGTATTTTTTACTAGTGGAATTCATCTGAAACTGGTAACTACTTCGTCTCCTAGAAAATACTTGTTCTCCAGCATTTACTCAAGTTTTATGCATGAAATCAATTATTTACTTAAAAATCGTCAAGTAAAAGCATTTACTAGTTTTTATGCATACGGTATTTTTTACTAGTGGAATTCATCTGAAACTAGTAATTACTTTATCCCCTATTAAATGCTTGTTCACCAGCATTTACCTAAGATGTATGCATTTCCAACTAGTGAAATTCATCCGAAACAATTAACTACTTAAAAATCGCCAAGTAAAAGGATTTACTTGCTGTATAGTGAAATTCTTAAGAAACAAGTAATGACTCTGACCCTAGTAAAAGCATTTACTAGTTTTTATGCATATGGCATTTGTAACTAGTGAAATTCATCCGAAACAAGTAATTACAAAAATAGCCTCGTAAACGTATTTATTTGCTGTATAGTCAATTTTAGCTGAAACACGTATTTACTCTGTCCAATAGAAAATGATTGTTCTCCAGCATTTACTTAAGTTTTATGCATTTGATACTAGTGAAATGCATCCGGAAAGAGTAATTACTTTTTCCCTTAGTAAATGCTCGTTATCCACAATTTACTTAAGTTTTATGCAAATTCATTCGAAACGAGTAATTACTTAAAAATCGCCAAGTAAAAGCACTTACTTGCTGTATAGTGAAACTCATCCGAAACAAGTAATTATTCTGACCCTAGTAAAAGCATTTACTAGTTTTTATGCATATGGCATTTGTTAGTAGTGAAATTCATCCGAAACAAGTAATTACTTAAAAATCGCCTAGTAAAAGTATTTATTTGCTGTATAGTAAAATTCACCCAAAACAATTAAATCCTCCGTCCGCTAGAAAATGCGTGTTCTCCAGCATTTGCTTAAGTTTTATGCCAATTCATCCGAAACGAGTATTTACATTAAAATCGCCAAGTAAAAGCTGCTGTGTATTGAAACTCATCCGAAACAAGTAATTACTCCGACACTAGTAAAAGCATTTACTAGTTTTTATGCATAGGCAATTGTTACTAGTAAAATTCATCCAAAACAATTAATTCCTCCGTCTAGAAAATGCGTGTTCTCCAGCATATACTTAAGTTTTATGCAAATTCATCGGAAACGAGTAATTACATTAAAATCGCCAAGTAAAAGCTGCTGTATATTGAAACTCATCCGAAACAAGTAATTACTCTGACCCCTGTAAAAGCATTTACTAGTTTTTATGCATACGGCATTTGTTACTTGTGAAATTCATCCGAAACGAGTAATTACAAAAATCGCCTAGTAAAAGTATTTATTTGCTGTATGGTCAATTTTAGCCGAAACACGTATTTACTCTGTCACCTAGAAAAAATGCTTGTTCTCCAGCATTAACTTAAGATTTATGCATTTCCTACTAGTGAAATTCATCCGAAACAAGTAATTACTTGAAAATCGCCTCGTAAAACTATTTATTTGGTGTATAGTAAAATTCATCCAAAACAATTAATTCATCCGTCCGCTAGAAAATGCGTGTTCTCCAGCATTTACTTAAGTTTTATGCAAATTCATCCGAAACGAGTAATTACATTAAAATCGCCAATTAAAAGCTGCTGTATATTGAAACTCATCCGAATCAAGTAATTACTCTGACCCTAGTAAAAGCATTTACTAGTTTTTATGCATATGGCATTTGTTACTAGTGAAATTCATCCGAAACTAGTAATCACTTTGTCTCCTACCAAATGCTTGTTCTCCACCATTTACTTAAGATTTATGCATTTGTTACTAGTGAAATTCATCCGAAACTAGTAAATACTCTGTCCCCTAGAAAATGCTTGCTCTCCAGCATTTACTTAAGTTTTCTGCACTTCTTACAAGTGAAATTCATCCTAACCAAGTAATTACTCTGTCCAATAGTAATAGCATTTACTAGTTTTTATGCACACGGTATTTTTTACTAGTGAAATTCATAATAACCAAGTAATTACTCTGTCCAATAGTAATAGCATTTACTAGTTTTTATGCATACTGTATTTTTTACTAGTGGAATTCATCCGAAACAAGTAATTACATACAAATCGCCTCGTAAAAGTATTTACTTGCTGTATAGTGAAATTCATCCGAAACAAGTAATTACTCTGACCCTAGTATTATATATTCATGAAATCAAGTATTTACATAAAAATCGCCAAGTAAAAGAATTTACTAGTTTTTGTGCAAACGGTATTTTTTACTAGTGGAAGTCATCGGAAAATATTAATTATTTTGTCCCCAAGTATGCGCTTTTCTCCGGAATTTGCAATAGTTTTAAACATATTTTACTCCTTGGTGAAATTCATCCGAAACTAGTAATTACTTTGTCCCCTAGTAAATGCTTTTTCTCCAGCATTTACTTAAGTTTTATGCATAAAATCAAGTATTTACTAAAAAAATCGCCTAGTAAGAGCCGTAACTAGTGTTTATGCTTACGGTATGCCATACTAGCGAAATTCATCCGAATCAAGAAGTTACTTAAAAATCGCCTAGTAAAAGTATTTACTTCCTGTATAGTGAAATTCATCCGAAACAAGTACTTGCTCTCTCCCCGTGGTAATTACTTTGTCTCCTATTAAATGCTTGTTCTCCAACATTTACTTAAGTTTGATGCATTTGTTACTAGTGAAATTCATCCAAAACGAGTAATTTCTCTGACCCTAGTAAAAGCATTTACTAGTTTTTATGCATACGGTATGCTACTAGTGAAATTCATCCAAAACTAGTAATTACTTTTCTCCTAGCAAATGCTTGTTCTCCAGCATTTACTTAAGATTTATGCATTTGTTACTAGTGAAATTCATCCGAAACAAGTAAATACTCCGTCCTATAGCAATTTCTTGCTCTCCAGCATTTACTTAAGCTTTCTGCAGTTCTTACTAGTGAAACTCATCCGATAAAAGTAATTACTTAAAAATCGACTCGTAAAAGCATTTACTTACTGTAAAATGAAATTCATCCTAACCAAGTAATTACTCTGTCCCCTAGTGATAGCATATACTAGTTTTTGTGAATACGGTATTTTTTACTAGTGGAATTCATCTGAAACTGGTAACTACTTCGTCTCCTAGAAAATACTTGTTCTCCAGCATTTACTCAAGTTTTATGCATGAAATCAATTATTTACTTAAAAATCGTCAAGTAAAAGCATTTACTAGTTTTTATGCATACTGTATTTTTTACTAGTGGAATTCATCTGAAACTAGTAACTACTTCGTTTGTTCTCCAGCTGTTACTTAAGTTTCATGCATTTGTTACTAGTGAAATTCATCCAAAACGAGTAATTACTCAGACCCTAGTAAAGCATTTACTACTAAATTCATCCTAACCAAATAATTACTCTGTCCCCTAGTAATAGCATTTACTAGTTTTTATGCATACCGTAGTTTTTACTAGTGAAATTCATCCGAAACAAGTAATTACATACAAATCGCCTCGTAAAAGTATTTACTTGCTGTATAGTGCAATTCATCCGAAACAAGTAATTACTCTGACCCTAGTATTATATATTCATGAAATCAAGTATTTACATAAAAATCGCCAAGTAAAAGAATTTACTAGTTTTTGTGCAAACGGTATTTTTTACTAGTGGAAGTCATCGGAAAATATTAATTATTTTGTCCCCAAGTATGCGCTTTTCTCCGGAATTTGCTAGTATATAGTTTTAAGCATATTTTACTCCTTGGTGAAATTCATACGAAACTAGTAATTACTTTGTCCCCTAGTAAATGCTTTTTCTCCAGCATTTACTTAAGTTTTATGCATAAAATCAAGTATTTACTAAAAAAATCGCCTAGTAAGAGCCGTAACTAGTGTTTATGCTTACGGTATGCCATACTAGCGAAATTCATCCGAATCAAGTAGTTACTTAAAAATCGCCTAGTAAAAGTATTTACTTCCTGTATAGTGAAATTCATCCGAAACAAGTACTTGTTCTCTCCCCGTGGTAATTACTTTGTCTCCTATTAAATGCTTGTTCTCCAACATTTACTTAAGTTTGATGCATTTGTTACTAGTGAAATTCATCCAAAACGAGTAATTTCTCTGACCCTAGTAAAAGCATTTACTAGTTTTTATGCATACGGTATGCTACTAGTGAAATTCATCCAAAACTAGTAATTACTTTGTCTCCTAGCAAATGCTTGTTCTCCAGCATTTACTTAAGATTTATGCATTTGTTACTAGTGAAATTCATCCGAAACAAGTAAATACTCCGTCCTATAGCAATTTCTTGCTCTCCAGCATTTACTTAAGCTTTCTGCAGTTCTTACTAGTGAAACTCATCCGATAAAAGTAATTACTTAAAAATCGACTCGTAAAAGCATTTACTTACTGTAAAATGAAATTCATCCTAACCAAGTAATTACTCTGTCCCCTAGTGATAGCATATACTAGTTTTTGTGAATACGGTATTTTTTACTAGTGGAATTTATCTGAAACTGGTAACTACTTCGTCTCCTAGAAAATCCTTGTTCTCCAGCATTTACTCAAGTTTTATGCATGAAATCAATTATTTACTTAAAAATCGTCAAGTAAAAGCATTTACTAGTTTTTATGCATACGGTATTTTTTACTAGTGGAATTCATCTGAAACTAGTAATTACTTTATCCCCTATTAAATGCTTGTTCTCCAGCATTTACTTAAGTTTTATGCATTTCTTACTAGTGAAATTCATCCAAAACGAGTAATTACTTTGTCCCCTATTAAATGCTTGTTCACCAGCATTTACCTAAGATGTATGCATTTCCAACTAGTGAAATTCATCCGAAACAAGTAACTACTTAAAAATCGCCAAGTAAAAGGATTTACTTGCTGTATGGTGAAATTCTTAAGAAACAAGTAATGACTCTGACCCTAGTAAAAGCATTTACTAGTTTTTATGCATATGGCATTTGTAACTAGTGAAATTCATCCGAAACAAGTAATTACAAAAATAGCCTCGTAAAAGTATTTATTTTAGCTGAAACACGTATTTACTCTGTCCAATAGAAAATGATTGTTCTCCAGCATTTACTTACTTTTTCCCTTAGTAAATGCTTGTTATCCACAATTTACTTAAGTTTTATGCAAATTCATTCGAAAAGAGTAATTACTTAAAAATCGCCAAGTAAAAGCACTTACTTGCTGTATAGTGAAACTCATCCGAAACAAGTAATTATTCTGACCCTAGTAAAAGCATTTACCAGTTTTTTGCATACGGCATTTGTTACTAGTCAAATTCATCCAAAACGGGTAATTACTTAAAAATCGCCTAGTAAGAAATTCATCCAAAACGATTAATTACTTTGTCCACTATTAAATGCTTGTTCAGCAGCATTTACTTAAGATTTATGCATTTCCTACTAGTGAAAATCATCCGAAACAAGTAATAACTTAAAAATCGCCAAGTAAAAGTATTTACTTGCTGTATAGTGAAATTCATCCGAAACAAGTAAATACTCTGACCCTAGTAAAAGCATTTACTAGTTTTTATGCATATGGCATTTGTTAGTAGTGAAATTCATCCGAAACAAGTAATTACTTAAAAATCGCCTAGTAAAAGTATTTATTTGCTGTATAGTAAAATTCACTCAAAACAATTAAATCCTCCGTCCGCTAGAAAATGCGTGTTCTCCAGCATTTGCTTAAGTTTTATGCCAATTCATCCGAAACGAGTATTTACATTAAAATCGCCAAGTAAAAGCTGCTGTGTATTGAAACTCATCCGAAACAAGTAATTACTCTGACACTAGTAAAAGCATTTACTAGTTTTTATGCATAGGCAATTGTTACTAGTAAAATTCATCCAAAACAATTAATTCCTCCCTCCGCTAGAAAATGCGTGTTCTCCAGCATATACTTAAGTTTTATGCAAATTCATCCGAAACGAGTAATTACATTAAAATCGCCAAGTAAAAGCTGCTGTATATTGAAACTCATCCGAAACAAGTAATTACTCTAACCCTTGTAAAAGCATTTACTAGTTTTTATGCATACGGCATTTGTTACTTGTGAAATTCATCCGAAACGAGTAATTACAAAAATCGCCTAGTAAAAGTATTTATTTGCTGTATGGTCAATTTTAGCCGAAACACGTATTTACTCTGTCACCTAGAAAAAATGCCTGTTCTCCAGCATTAACTTAAGATTTATGCATTTCCTACTAGTGAAATTCATCCGAAACAAGTAATTACTTGAAAATCGCCTCGTAAAACTATTTATTTGTTGTATAGTAAAATTCATCCAAAACAATTAATTCATCCGTCCGCTAGAAAATGCGTGTTCTCCAGCATTTACTTAAGTTTTATGCAAATTCATCCGAAACGAGTAATTACATTAAAATCGCCAAGTAAAAGCTGCTGTATATTGAAACTCATCCGAATCAAGTAATTACTCTGACACTAGTAAAAGCATTTGCTAGTTTTTATGCATACGGCATAATGCTTGTTTCAAAGCATTTACTTAAGTTTTATGCATTTGTTACTAGTGAAATTCATCCGAAACAAATTGTTACTCTATCCCGTAGAAAATGCTTGTTATCAAGCATTTGCTTAAGTTTTGTGCATTTGTTACTAGTGAAATACATCCGAAACAAGTAGTTACTCTGTCCCCCAGAAAATGCTTGTTCTCGAGCATATACTTAAGTTTTATGCATTTGTTACTAGTGGGATTAATCCGAACTAAGTAATTACTTAGAAATCGCCTCGTAAAAGCATTTACTTGCTGTATAGTGAAATTCATACCATACAAGTAATTACTCTGCCCCTAGCAAAAGCATTTACTAGTTTTTATGCATACGGTATTTTTTACGAATGAAATTCATCCGAAACAAGCAATTCCTCCGTCCCTTATAAAATACTTGCTATCAAGTATTTACTTAAGTTTTATACATTTGTTACTATTGAAATTCCGAAACGAGTAATTACTTCGTCTCCTAGTAATTGCTTGTTCTCCAGCATGTACTTAAGATTTATGCATTTGTTACTAGTGAAATTCATCCGAAACTAGTTGTTACTCTGTCTCTTAGACAATGCTTCTTCTCCCCTAGAAATTGCTTGTTCTCCAGCATTTACTTAAGTTTTACACATTTGTTACAAGTGAAGTGCATCCGAAACGAGTAATTACTTTGTCCCCTAGCAAATGCCTGTTCTTCAGCAATTACTTAAGTTGTCTGCACTGTTACTACTGAAATTCATCCGAAACAAGTAATTAATTAAAAAATCGCCTAGTAAAAGCATTTACTTGCTGTTTAGTGAAATTCATCCGAAACAAGTAGTTACTCTGTCTCCTAGAAACTGCTTGTTATCAAGTATTTGCCTAAGTTTTATGCACTTGTTACTAGTGAAATTCATCCGAAACAAGTAGTTACTCTGACCCCTAGAAAATGCTTGTTCTCCATCATTTACTTAAGTTTTATGTATTTGTTACAAGTGAATTTCATCCGAAACAAGTAGTTACTCTGTCCCCTAGATAATGCTTGTTCTCCAGCATTTACTTAAGTTTTATGCATTTGGTACTAGTGAAATTCATCCGAAAAAAGAAGTTACTCTGTCCCCTAGAAAATGCTTCTTCTCCAGCATTTACTTAAGTTTTATGCATTTGTTACTAGTGAAATTCATCCGAAACAAATTGTTACTCTATCCCGTAGAAAATGCTTGTTATCAAGCATTTGCTTAAGTTTTGTGCATTTGTTACTAGTGAAATACATCCGAAACAAGTAGTTACTCTGTCCCCCAGAAAATGCTTGTTCTCGAGCATATACTTAAGTTTTATGCATTTTTTACTAGTGGGATTAATCCGAAATAAGTAATTACTTAGAAATCGCCTCGTAAAAGCATTTACTTGCTGTATAGTGAAATTCATACCATACAAGTAATTACTCTGCCCCTAGCAAGAGCATTTACTAGTTTTTATGCATACGGTATTTTTTACGAATGAAATTCATCCGAAACAAGCAATTCCTCCGTCCCTTATAAAATACTTGCTATCAAGCATTTACTTAAGTTTTATACATTTGTACAACTGAAATTCATCCGAAACGAGTAATTAATTCGTCTCATAGTAATTGCTTGTTCTCCAGCATTTACTTAAGATTTATGCATTTGTTACTAGTGAAATTCATCCGTAACTAGTAGTTACTCTGTCTCTTAGACAATGCTTCTTCTTCAGCATTTACTGAAGTTTTATGCATTTGTTACTAGTGAAATTCATCCGAAACGAGTAGTTACTCTGTCCCCTAGTCGTCTAGTAAATGCTTGTTCTCCAGTAATAATTTAAGTTGTCTGCACTGTTACTACTGAAATTCATCCGAAACAAGTAATTAATTAAAAAATTGCCTACTAAAAGCATTTACTTGCTGTATAGTGAAATTCATGCGATACAAGTAATTACTCTGCCCCTAGCAAAAGCATTTACTAGTTCTTATGCATACGGTATTTTTTACTGGTGAAATACATCTGAAACAAGTAGTTACTCTGTCTCCTAGAAAATGCTTGTTCTCCAGCATTTACTTAAGTTTTATGCATTTGGTACTAGTGAAATTCATCCGAAACAAGAAGTTACTCTGCCCCCTAGAAAATGCTTCTTCTCAAGCATTTGCTTAAGTTTTGTGCATTTGTAACTAGTGAAATTCATCCGAAACAAGTAGTTAATTTATCCCCTGGAAAAAGCTTATTCTCCAGCATTTACTTAAGTTGTATGCATTTGTTACTAGTGAAATTCATCCGAAACAAGAAGTTACTCTGTCCCTAGAAAATGCTTGTTCTCAAGCATTTGCTTAAGTTTTGTGCATTTGTTACTAGTGAAATTCATCCGAAACAAGTAGTTAATCTGTCCCCTAGAAAATGCTTGTTCTCCAGCATTTACTTAAGTTTTATGCATTTGTTACTAGTGGGATTAATCCGAACTAAGTAATTACTTAGAAATCGCATCGTAAAAGCATTTACTTGCTGTATAGTTAAATTCATACCATACAAGTAATTACTCTGCCCCTAGCAAAAGCATTTACTAGTTTTTATGCATACGGTATTTTTTACGAATGAAATTCATCCGAAACAAGCAATTCCTCCGTCCCTTATAAAATACTTGCTATCAAGTATTTACTTAAGTTTTATACATTTGTTACTATTGAAATTCCGAAACGAGTAATTACTTCGTCTCCTAGTAATTACTTGTTCTCCAGCATTTACTTAAGATTTATGCATTTGTTACTAGTGAAATTCATCCGAAACTAGTTGTTACTCTGTCTCTTAGACAATGCTTCTTCTCCCCTAGAAATTGCTTGTTCTCCAGCATTTACTTAAGTTTTACACATTTGTTACAAGTGAAGTGCATCCGAAACGAGTAATTACTTTGTCCCCTAGCAAATGCCTGTTCTTCAGCAATTACTTAAGTTGTCTGCACTGTTACTACTGAAATTCATCCGAAACAAGTAATTAATTAAAAACTCGCCTAGTAAAAGCAAGTAGTTAATCTGTCCCCTAGAAAATGCTTGTTCTCCAGCATTTACTTAAGTTTTATGCATTTGTTACTAGTGAAATTAATCCGAAACAAGTAATTACTTAAAAATCGCCTCCTAAAAGCATTTACTTGCTGTATAGTGAAATTGATGCGATACAAATAATTACTCTGCCCCTAGCAAAAGCATTTACTAGTTTTTATGCAAACGGTATTTTTTACGAATGAAATTCATCCGAAACAAGCAATTCCTCCGTCCCTTATAAAATACTTGCTATCAAGCATTTACTTAAGTTTTATGCATTTGTTACTATTGAAATTCATCCGAAACGAGTAATTACTTCGTCTCCTAGTAATTGCTTGTCTTCCAGCATTTACTTAATATTTATGCATTTGTTACTAGTGAAATTCATCCGAAACTCATAATAACCAAGTAATTACTCTGTCCAATAGTAATAGCATTTACTAGTTTTTATGCATACTGTATTTTTTACTAGTGGAATTCATCTGAAACTAGTAACTACTTCGTTTCCTAGAAAAAACTTGTTCTCCAGCTGTTACTTAAGTTTCATGTATTTGTTACTAGTGAAATTCATCCAAAACGAGGAATTACTTTTTCCCTTATTAAGTGCTTGTTCTCCAGCATTTACTTAACATTTATGCATTTCCTACTAGTGAAATTCATCCGAAACAAGTAATTACTTTAAAATCGCCTCCTAAAAGCATTTACTTGCTGTATAGTGAAATTGATGCGATACAAATAATTACTCTGCCCCTAGAAAAGCATTTACTAGTTTTTATGCAAACGGTATTTTTTACGAATGAAATTCATCCGAAACAAGCAATTCCTCCGTCCCTTATAAAATACTTGCTATCAAGCATTTACTTAAGTTTTATACATTTGTTACTATTGAAATTCATCCGAAACGAGTAATTACTTCGTCTCCTAGTAATTGCTTGTTCTCCAGCATTTACTTAAGATTTATGCATTTGTTACTAGTGAAATTCATCCGAAACTCATAATAACCAAGTAATTACTCTGTCCAATAGTAATAGCATTTACTAGTTTTTATGCATACTGTATTTTTTTTCTAGTGGAATTCATCTGAAACTAGTAACTACTTCGTTTCCTAGAAAATACTTGTTCTCCAGCTGTTACTTAAGTTTCATGCATTTGTTACTAGTGAAATTCATCCAAAACGAGGAATTACTTTTTCCCTTATTAAGTGCTTGTTTTCCAGCATTTACTTAACATTTATGCATTTCCTACTAGTGAAATTCATCCGAAACAAGTAATTACTTTAAAATCGCCTCGTAAAAGTATTTACTTCCTATATAGTGAAATTCACCCGAAACAAGTAATTACTCTGCCCCTAGTAAAATCATTTACTAGTTTTTATGCATATGGCATTTGTTACTAGTGAAATTCATTCGAAACGATTAATTACTTAAAAATCGCGTAGTAAAAGCATTTAATTGCTGTATAGTAAAACTCATCCGAAACAAGTAATTACTCAGGCCCTAGTAAAGCATTTACTACTAAATTCATCCTAACCAAATAATTACTCTGTCCCCTAGTAATAGTATTTACTAGTTTTTATGCATACGGTAGTTTTTACTAGTGAAATTCATCCGAAACAAGTAATTACATACAAATCGCCTCGTAAAAGTATTTACTTGCTGTATAGTGAAATTCATCCGAAACAAGTAATTACTCTGACTCTAGTATTATATATTCATGAAATCAAGTATTTACATAAAAATCGCCAAGTAAAAGAATTTACTAGTTTTTGTGCAAACGGTATTTTTTACTAGTGGAAGTCATCGGAAAATATTAATTATTTTGTCCCCAAGTATGCGCTTTTCTCCGGAATTTGCTATAGTTTTACAAGTGAAGTGCATCCGAAACGAGTAATTACTTTGTCCCCTAGCAAATGCCTGTTCTTCAGCAATGACTTAAGTTGTCTGCACTGTTACTACTGAAATTCATCCGAAACAAGTAATTAATTAAAAACTCGCCTAGTAAAAGCATTTACTTGCTGTTTAGTGAAATTCATCCGAAACAAGTAGTTACTCTGTCTCCTAGAAACTGCTTGTTATCAAGTATTTGCCTAAGTTTTATGCACTTGTTACTAGTGAAATTCATCCGAAACAAGTAGTTACTCTGACCCCTAGAAAATGCTTGTTCTCCATCATTTACTTAAGTTTTATGTATTTGTTACAAGTGAATTTCATCCGAAACAAGTAGTTACTCTGTCCCCTAGATAATGCTTGTTCTCCAGCATTTACTTAAGTTTTATGCATTTGGTACTAGTGAAATTCATCCGAAACAAGAAGTTACTCTGTCCCCTAGAAAATGCTTCTTCTCCAGCATTTACTTAAGTTTTATGCATTTGTTACTAGTGAAATTCATCCGAAACAAATTGTTACTCTATCCCGTAGAAAATTCTTGTTATCAAGCATTTGCTTAAGTTTTGTGCATTTGTTACTAGTGAAATACATCCGAAACAAGTAGTTACTCTGTCCCCCAGAAAATGCTTGTTCTCGAGCATATACTTAAGTTTTATGCATTTTTTACTAGTGGGATTAATCCGAAATAAGTAATTACTTAGAAATCGCCTCGTAAAAGCATTTACTTGCTGTATAGTGAAATTCATACCATACAAGTAATTACTCTGCCCCTAGCAAAAGCATTTAAAAGTTTTTATGCATACGGTATTTTTTACGAATGAAATTCATCCGAAACAAGCAATTCCTCCGTCCCTTATAAAATACTTGCTATCAAGCATTTACTTAAGTTTTATACATTTGTACAACTGAAATTCATCCGAAACGAGTAATTAATTCGTCTCATAGTAATTGCTTGTTCTCCAGCATTTACTTAAGATTTATGCATTTGTTACTAGTGAAATTCATCCGTAACTAGTAGTTACTCTGTCTCTTAGACAATGCTTCTTCTTCAGCATTTACTGAAGTTTTATGCATTTGTTACTAGTGAAATTCATCCGAAACGAGTAATTACTTAGTCGTCTAGTAAATGCTTGTTCTCCAGTAATAATTTAAGTTGTCTGCACTGTTACTACTGAAATTCATCCGAAACAAGTAATTAATTAAAAAATCGCCTACTAAAAGCATTTACTTGCTGTATAGTGAAATTCATGCGATACAAGTAATTACTCTGCCCCTAGCAAAAGCATTTACTAGTTCTTATGCATACGGTATTTTTTACTGGTGAAATACATCTGAAACAAGTAGTTACTCTGTCTCCTAGAAAATGCTTGTTCTCCAGCATTTACTTAAGTTTTATGCATTTGGTACTAGTGAAATTCATCCGAAACAAGAAGTTACTCTGTCCCCTAGAAAATGCTTCTTCTCAAGCATTTGCTTAAGTTTTGTGCATTTGTAACTAGTGAAATTCATCCGAAACAAGTAGTTAATTTATCCCCTGGAAAAAGCTTATTCTCCAGCATTTACTTAAGTTGTATGCATTTGTTACTAGTGAAATTCATCCGAAACAAGAAGTTACTCTGTCCCTAGAAAATGCTTGTTCTCAAGCATTTGCTTAAGTTTTGTGCATTTGTTACTAGTGAAATTCATCCGAAACAAGTAGTTAATCTGTCCCCTAGAAAATGCTTGTTCTCCAGCATTTACTTAAGTTTTATGCATTTGTTACTAGTGAAATTAATCCGAAACAAGTAATTACTTAAAAATCGCCTCCTAAAAGCATTTACTTGCTGTATAGTGAAATTGATGCGATACAAATAATTACTCTGCCAATAGCAAAAGCATTTACTAGTTTTTATGCAAACGGTATTTTCTACGAATGAAATTCATCCGAAACAAGCAATTCCTCCGTCCCTTATAAAATACTTGCTATCAAGCATTTACTTAAGTTTTATGCATTTGTTACTATTGAAATTCATCCGAAACGAGTAATTACTTCGTCTCCTAGTAATTGCTTGTCTTCCAGCATTTACTTAATATTTATGCATTTGTTACTAGTGAAATTCATCCGAAACTCATAATAACCAAGTAATTACTCTGTCCAATAGTAATAGCATTTACTAGTTTTTATGCATACTGTATTTTTTACTAGTGGAATTCATCTGAAACTAGTAACTACTTCGTTTCCTAGAAAAAACTTGTTCTCCAGCTGTTACTTAAGTTTCATGCATTTGTTACTAGTGAAATTCATCCAAAACGAGGAATTACTTTTTCCCTTATTAAGTGCTTGTTCTCCAGCATTTACTTAACATTTATGCATTTCCTACTAGTGAAATTCATCCGAAGCAAGTAATTACTTTAAAATCGCCTCCTAAAAGCATTTACTTGCTGTATAGTGAAATTGATGCGATACAAATAATTACTCTGCCCCTAGCAAAAGCATTTACTAGTTTTTATGCAAACGGTATTTTTTACGAATGAAATTCATCCGAAACAAGCAATTCCTCCGTCCCTTATAAAATACTTGCTATCAAGCATTCACTTAAGTTTTATACATTTGTTACTATTGAAATTCATCCGAAACGAGTAATTACTTCGTCTCCTAGTAATTGCTTGTTCTCCAGCATTTACTTAAGATTTATGCATTTGTTACTAGTGAAATTCATCCGAAACTCATAATAACCAAGTAATTACTCTGTCCAATAGTAATAGCATTTACTAGTTTTTATGCATACTGTATTTTTTACTAGTGGAATTCATCTGAAACTAGTAACTACTTCGTTTCCTAGAAAAAACTTGTTCTCCAGCTGTTACTTAAGTTTCATGCACTTGTTACTAGTGAAATTCATCCAAAACGAGGAATTACTTTTTCCCTTATTAAGTGCTTGTTTTCCAGCATTTACTTAACATTTATGCATTTCCTACTAGTGAAATTCATCCGAAACAAGTAATTACTTTAAAATCGCCTCGTAAAAGTATTTACTTCCTATATAGTGAAATTCACCCGAAACAAGTAATTACTCTGCCCCTAGTAAAATCATTTACTAGTTTTTATGCATATGGCATTTGTTACTAGTGAAATTCATTCGAAACGATTAATTACTTAAAAATCGCGTAGTAAAAGCATTTAATTGCTGTATAGTGAAACTCATCCGAAACAAGTAATTACTCAGGCCCTAGTAAAGCATTTACTACTAAATTCATCCTAACCAAATAATTACTCTGTCCCCTAGTAATAGTATTTACTAGTTTTTATGCATACGGTAGTTTTTACTAGTGAAACTCATCCGAATCAAGTAATTACTCTGACCCTAGTAAAAGCATTTACTAGTTTTTATGCATATGGCAATTGTTACTAGTGAAATTCATCCGAAACTAGTAATCACTTTGTCTCCTACCAAATGCTTGTTCTCCACCATTTACTTAAGATTTATGCATTTGTTACTAGTGAAATTCATCCGAAACTAGTAAATACTCTGTCCCCTAGAAAATGCTTGCTCTCCAGCATTTACTTAAGTTTTCTGCACTTCTTACAAGTGAAATTCATCCTAACCAAGTAATTACTCTGTCCAATAGTAATAGCATTTACTAGTTTTTATGCACACGGTATTTTTTACTAGTGAAATTCATAATAACCAAGTAATTACTCTGTCCAATAGTAATAGCATTTACTAGTTTTTATGCATACTGTATTTTTTACTAGTGGAATTCATCCGAAACAAGTAATTACATACAAATCGCCTCGTAAAAGTATTTACTTGCTGTATAGTGAAATTCATCCGAAACAAGTAATTACTCTGACCCTAGTATTATATATTCATGAAATCAAGTATTTACATAAAAATCGCCAAGTAAAAGAATTTACTAGTTTTTGTGCAAACGGTATTTTTTACTAGTGGAAGTCATCGGAAAATATTAATTATTTTGTCCCCAAGTATGCGCTTTTCTCCGGAATTTGCTATAGTTTTAAACATATTTTACTCCTTGGTGAAATTCATCCGAAACTAGTAATTACTTTGTCCCCTAGTAAATGCTTTTTCTCCAGCATTTACTTAAGTTTTATGCATACAATCAAGTATTTACTAAAAAAATCGCCTAGTAAGAGCCGTAACTAGTGTTTATGCTTACGGTATGCCATACTAGCGAAATTCATCCGAATCAAGTAGTTACTTAAAAATCGCCTAGTAAAAGTATTTACTTCCTGTATAGTGAAATTCATCCGAAACAAGTACTTGCTCTCTCCCCGTGGTAATTACTTTGTCTCCTATTAAATGCTTGTTCTCCAACATTTACTTAAGTTTGATGAATTTGTTACTAGTGAAATTCATCCAAAACGAGTAATTTCTCTGACCCTAGTAAAAGCATTTACTAGTTTTTATGCATACGGTATGCTACTAGTGAAATTCATCCAAAACTAGTAATTACTTTGTCTCCTAGCAAATGCTTGTTCTCCAGCATTTACTTAAGATTTATGCATTTGTTACTAGTGAAATTCATCCGAAACAAGTAAATACTCCGTCCTATAGCAATTTCTTGCTCTCCAGCATTTACTTAAGCTTTCTGCAGTTCTTACTAGTGAAACTCATCCGATAAAAGTAATTACTTAAAAATCGACTCGTAAAAGCATTTACTTACTGTAAAATGAAATTCATCCTAACCAAGTAATTACTCTGTCCCCTAGTGATAGCATATACTAGTTTTTGTGAATACGGTATTTTTTACTAGTGGAACTCATCTGAAACTGGTAACTACTTCGTCTCCTCGAAAATACTTGTTCTCCAGCATTTACTCAAGTTTTATGCATGAAATCAATTATTTACTTAAAAATCGTCAAGTAAAACTTTTACTAGTTTTTATGCATACGGTATTTTTTACTAGTGGAATTCATCTGAAACTAGTAATTACTTTATCCCCTATTAAATGCTTGTTCTCCAGCATTTACTTAAGTTTTATGCATGTGTTACTAGTGAAATTCATCCAAAACGAGTAATTACTTTGTCCCCTATTAAACGCTTGTTCACCAGCATTTACCTAAGATGTATGCATTTCCAACTAGTGAAATTCATCCGAAACAAGTAACTACTTAAAAATCGCCAAGTAAAAGGATTTACTTGCTGTATAGTGAAATTCTTAAGAAACAAGTAATGACTCTGACCCTAGTAAAAGCATTTACTAGTTTTTATGCATATGGCATTTGTAACTAGTGAAATTCATCCGAAACAAGTAATTACAAAAATAGCCTCGTAAACGTATTTATTTGCTGTATAGTCAATTTTAGCTGAAACACGTATTTACTCTGTCCAATAGAAAATGATTGTTCTCCAGCATTTGCTTAAGTTTTAACAACATTTGTAACTATTGAAATTCATCCGAAACGAGTAATTACTTCGTCTCCTAGTAATTGCTTGTTCTCCAGCATTTACTTAAGATTTATGCATTTGTTACTAGTGAAATTCATCCGAAACTAGTTGTTACTCTGTCTCTTAGACAATGCTTCTTCTCCCCTAGAAATTGCTTGTTCTCCAGCATTTACTTAAGTTTTACACATTTGTTACAAGTGAAGTGCATCCGAAACGAGTAATTACTTTGTCCCCTAGCAAATGCCTGTTCTTCAGCAATTACTTAAGTTGTCTGCACTGTTACTACTGAAATTCATCCGAAACAAGTAATTAATTAAAAAATCGCCTAGTAAAAGCAGTTACTTGCTGTTTAGTGAAATTCATCCGAAACAAGTAGTTACTCTGTCTCCTAGAAACTGATTGTTATCAAGCATTTGCCTAAGTTTTATGCACTTGTTACTAGTGAAATTCATCCGAAACAAGTAGTTACTCTGACCCCTAGAAAATGCTTGTTCTCCATCATTTACTTAAGTTTTATGTATTTGTTACAAGTGAAATTCATCCGAAACAAGTAGTTACTCTGTCCCCTAGATAATGCTTGTTCTCCAGCATTTACTTAAGTTTTATGCATTTGGTACTAGTGAAATTCATCCGAAACAAGAAGTTACTCTGTCCCCTAGAAAATGCTTCTTCTCCAGCATTTACTTAAGTGTTATGCATTTGTTACTAGTGAAATTCATCCGAAACGAGTAATTACTTTTCCCCTAGTAAATGCTTGTTCTACAGTAATTACTTAAGTTGTCTGCAGGGTTACTACTGAAATTCATCCGAAACAAGTAATTAATTAAAAACTCGCCCACTAAAAGCATTTACTTGCTGAAACGAGTAATTACTTTGTCCCCTAGTAAATGCCTGTTCTTCAGCAATTACTTAAGTTGTCTGCACTGTTACTACTGAAATTCATCCGAAACAAGTAATTAATTAAAAAATCGCCTAGTAAAAGCATTTACTTGCTGTGTAGTGAAATTCACCCGAAACTAGTTGTTACTCTGTCTCTTAGAAAATGCTCCTTCTTCAGCATTTACTTAAGTTTTATGCATTTGTTACTAGTGAAATTCATCCGAAACAAGTGGTTACTCTGTCCCCTAGAAAATGCTTGCGCTCCAGCATTTACTTAAGTTTTATGCATTTCTTACTAGTGAACTTCATCCGAAACAAGAAGTTACTCTGTCCCCTAGAAAATGCATGTTCTCAAGCATTTGCTTAAGTTTTGTGCATTTGTTACTAGTGAAATTCATCCGAAAAAAGTAGTTACTCTATCCCCTGGAAACTGCTTGTTATCAAGCATTTTCTTAAGTTTTATGCATTTGTTACTACTGAAATTCATCCGAAACAAGTAGTTACTCTGTCCCTAGAAAATGCTTGTTCTCAAGCATTTACTTAAGTTTTATGCATTTGTTACTAGTGAAATTCATCCGAAATAAGTAGTAACTCTGTCCCCTAGTAAATGCTTGTTCTCCAGTAATTACTTAAGTTGTCTGCACTGTTACTACTGAAATTCATCCGAAACGAGAAATTACTTTGTCCCCTAGTAAATGCTTGTTCTCCAGCATTTACTTAAGTTTTATGCATTTGTTACTAGTGAAATTCATCCGAAACAAGTAGTTACTCTGTCCCCTAGAAAATGCTTGTTCTCCAGCATTTACTTAAGTTTTAGGCATTTGGTACTAGTGAAATTCATCGGAAACAAGAAGTTACTCTGTCCCCTAGAAAATGCTTGTTCTCCAGCATTTACTTAAGTTTTATGCATTTGGTTCTAGTGAAATTCATGCGAAACAAGAAGTTACTCTGTCCCCTAGAAAATGCTTCTTCTCAAGCATTTGCTTAAGTTTTGTGCATTTGTTACTAGTGAAATTCGTCCGAAACTAGTTGTTACTCTGTCTCTTAGACAATGCTTCTTCTCCCCTAGAAATTGCTTGTTCTCCAGCATTTACTTAAGTTTTACACATTTGTTACAAGTGAAATGCATCCGAAACGAGTAATTACTTTGTCCCCTAGGAAATGCCTGTTCTTCAGCAATTACTTAAGTTGTCTGCACTGTTACTACTGAAATTCATCCGAAACAAGTAATTAATTAAAAAATCGCCTAGTAAAAGCATTTACTTGCTGTTTAGTGAAATTCATCCGAAACTAGTTGTTACTCTGTCTCTTAGAAAATGCTCCTTCTTCAGCATTTACTTAAGTTTTATGCATTTGTTACTAGTGAAATTCATCCGAAACAAGTAGTTACTCTGTTTCCTAGAAACTGCTTGTTATCAAGCATTTGCCTAAGTTTTATGTATTTGTTACAAGTGAAATTCATCCGAAACAAGTAGTTACTCTGTCCTCTAGAAAATGCTTGTTCTCAAGCATTAACTTTAGTCTTACACATGTGCTACTACTGAAATTCATCCGAAACAAGTAGTTACTCTGTCCCTAGAAAATGCTTGTTCTCAAGCATTTACTTAAGTTTTATGCATTTGTTACTAGTGAAATTCATCCGAAATAAGTAGTAACTCTGTCCCCTAGTAAATGCTTGTTCTCCAATAATTACTTAAGTTGTCTGCACTGTTACTACTGAAATTCATCCGAAACGAGAAATTACTTTGTCCCCTAGTAAATGCTTGTTCTCCAGCATTTACTTAAGTTTTATGCATTTCTTACTAGTGAAATTCATCCGAAACAAGTAGTTACTCTATCCCCTAGAAACTGCTTGTTCTCCGGCATTTACTTAAGATTTATGCATTTGTTACTAGTGAACATTATTCGAAACTAGTAGCTACTCTGTCTCTTAGAAATTGCTTGTTCTCAAGCATTTGCTTAAGTTTTGTGCATTTGTTACTAGTGAAATTCATCCGAAACAAGTAGTTACTCTATCCCCTAGAAACTGCTTGTTATAAAGCATTTGCTTAAGTTTTATGCATTTGCTTAGGTTTTATGCATTTGTTAATAGTGAAATTCATCCGAAAAAAGTAGTTACTCTGTCCCCTAGAAAATGCTTGTTCTCCAGCTTTTACTTAGGTTTTATGCATTTGTTACTAGTGAAATTCATCCGAAACGAGTAATTACTTTGTCCCATAGTAAATGCTTGTTCTCCAGCATGTACTTAAGTTTTATGCATTTGTTACTAGTGAAATTCATCCGAAACAAGTAGTTTCTTTGTGCCGAAGAAAATGCTTGTTCTCCAGCATTTACTTAAGTTTTATGCATTTGTTAGTATTACTTAAAAATCGCCTCGTAAAAGCATTCACTTGCTCTATAGTGAAATTCTATGATCAAAAGTTGAGGCAAAAAGTGCTTCAATGTCCCAAACGTAGCAAAAACTTTTGGTCATTTGTAAAAAACATGAAGAATTCCACCTCGTCTTCAATTCCCACGCTCATTTACAATGACATTCCAGCTGTCAGCTCTTTAGACAAAGCCAATCTGCTTGCGGCGCATTTTGCAGCCAGCTCAACACTGCCAGATTCCAATATGTCTCCACCTGTACTTGAGAGCGTTGATTTCACCATGGGAAAAATCCATTTCCGCACTCGTACAGTTGCAAGAGTACTTAAAGATCTCGACGTGCACAAATCCGCTGGCCCGGATGGTATTCCCCCTATACTTCTGAAGAGGTGTTCTTCTGCGCTGGCAAAACCATTGCGTAAGCTTTTTCATCTATCCTACTCTTTAGGTCTCTTTCCGAGCAGATGGAAAACAGCATTTGTCCAGCCCGTCCCTAAAAAGGGCGAATCTTCGTCACCCACCTCGTACCGACCCATAGCACTTACGTCCCTTCTTTCTAAGGTCATGGAAACGCTGATAAATCGTCAGCTTATGAAATATCTTGAATCGCGGAAGCTTCTTAATGACCGGCAGTACGGTTTCCGTAGTAACAGGTCCACTGGTGATTTGATAGCTTATCTCACCGAAAAGTGGAACACATCTTTGCATAATGCAGGTGAAAACAAGCATTAGCTTTTCATATTCGTTCCGAGACTCACGACCCTGCCCTTCGGCCGTAGAATTGGAACGGCAGCGTATGTTAAGCTCCTTGAATTCCGATCTTGACAGCATAATTAACTGGGGAAACAACAACAGAGTGGAATTCAATGCTTCTAAAACTCAATGCTGTCTGCTGTCACTCAAGCGAACCCTTGATAATCAGCCATTATCCATGAATGGTGCTTGTGTCGATGAAACCGGAAAGCTTTCCATCCTTGGTATGTGTATCAACAGAACACTTAGTTGGAACGATCACATATTTGAGGTCGCCAAAAATGCCGCGAAATGTTTAGGTTTCCTAAATCGATGCAAGAAATATTTCACCCCCTCTGATTTGGCTTTCATTTATAAGGCGTATATCCGCCCCAAGCTTGAGTACAACGCTCATATCTGGTCTGGTGCCCCAAAGACCACCCTGCACCTACTAGATAGAATCCAAAAGCGAGCGATAAAACTTATAGGAGACAACAATGTCGCAAAGTCATTAGACTCGCTCGAACATCGACGTACCGTTTCTTCATTGTCCGTATTTTATCGCTATTTCAACAAACGATGCTCAAGTGAGCTAGCCAACTGCATTCCTCCTCTCCATGAATTCACCCGCAATACTCGTCTCGCCAGGAATGCTCATCAGTTTACCCTTAAGCCTACTTTCGGACGCACAGTTAAATTTAGAGACTCGTTCTTCAGCCGTACTACGCGAATTTGGAATGCTCTTCCCAGCCCTATATTTCCCACAGACTACAACCCGCAGATATTTAAGACCAATGTGCACAGGAACCTCCTCTCCCTTTCTCCCTCTATACCTTCGGCCCGTGCTGTGTCTTGACCCCGAACACTTAAGGGTATTAGCAATCCCTGGAGCGCGCGCAAATTATAAAAAAAAAAATTTGCTTAAGTTTTATGCATTTGTTACTAGTGAAATTCATCCGAAACAAGTAGTTACTCTGTCCCCTAGAAAATGCTTGTTCTCCAGCATTTACTTAAGTTTTATGCATTTCTTACTAGTGAAATTCATCAGAAACAAGCAATTACTTAAAATTCGCCTAGTAAAAGTTTACTTGCTGTATAGTGAAATTCATCCGAAAGATGTAATTACTCTGTCCTCTAGCGAATGCTTGTTCTACAGCATTTACTTAATATTTATGCATTTGTTACTGGTGAAATTCATCCGTGGTAATTACTTTGTCCCCTATTAAATGCTTGTTCTCCATCATTTACTTAAGTTTTATGCATTTGTTGCTAGCGAAATTCATCCAAAACGAGTAATTACTTTGTCCACTATTAAGTGCTTGTTCTCCAGCATTTGCTTAAGATTTATGCATTTCCTGCTAGTGAAATTCATCCGAAACAAGTAATTACTTAAAAAATTTCCTAGTAAAAGCATTTACTTGCTGTATAGTGAAATTCATTAAAAACAAGTAATTACTCTGTCCCCTAGAAAATTCTTGTTCTCCAGCATTTGCTTAAGTTTTATGCATTTGTTGCTAGTGAAATCATCCGAAACAAGTAGTTACTCTCTCCCTTATAAAATACTTGTTCACCAGAATTTACTTAAGTTTTCTGCATTTGTTACTAGTGAAATTCACCCGAAACAAGTAGTTACTCTCTCCCTTATAAAATACTTGTTCACCAGAATTTACTTAAGTTATCTGCATTTGTTACTAGTGAAATTCACCCGAAACAAGTAGTTACTCTATCCCCTAGAAACTGCTTGTTATAAAGCATTTGCTTAAGTTTAATGCATTTGTTACTAGTGAAATTCATCCGAAACAAGTAGTTACTCTGTCCTCTAGAAAATGCTTGTTCTCAAGCATTAACTTTAGTCTTACACATGTGCTACTAGTGAAATTCATCCGAAACAAGTAGTTACTCCATCCCTAGAAACTGCTTGTTCTCCAGCATTTACTTAAGATTTATGCATTTGTTACTAGTGAAATTCATCCGAAACTAGTAGCTACTCTGTCTCTTAGAAATTGCTTCTTCTCCAGCATTTACTTAAGTTTTATGCATTTGTTAGTAGTGAAATTCATCCGAAACAAATAGTTACTCCGTCCCCTAGTAAATGTTTGTTCTCCAGCATCTACTTAAGTTTTATGCATTTGTTACTAGTGAGATTAATAAGAAATAAGTAATTACTTAAAAATCGTAAAAATCGTAAAACTTAACCTCGTAAAAGTATTTACTTGCTGTATAGTGAAATTCATGCGATACAAGTACTTACTCTGCCCCTACCAAAAGCATTTACTAGTTTTTATGCATGCGGTATTTTTTACGAATGAAATTCATCCGAAACAAGTAATTCCTCTGCCCCTTATAAAATAGCCTTAAATATGCTTCTTCACCAGCATTTACTTAAGTTTTATGCATTTGTTTCTAGTGAAAATTATCCGAAACGAGTAATTACTTTGTCCCCAAGTAAATGCTTGTTCTCCAGCAATTACTTAAGTTATCTGCACTGAAATTCATCCGAAACAAGTAATTAATTAAAAATTCGCCTAGAAAAAGCATTTACTTGCTGTATAATGAAATTCATCCGAAACTAGCAGTTACTCTATCTCTTAGAAAATGCTTCTTCTCCAGCATTTACTTAATTTTTATGCATTTGTTACTAGTGAAATCCATCCAAAACGAGTAATTACTTTGTCCCCAAGTTAATGCTTGTTCTCCAGCTATTACCTAAGTTGTCTGCACTGTTCCTACTGAAATTCATACGAATCAAGTAATTACTTAAAAAATCGCATAGTAAAAGCATTTACTTGCTGTATAGTGAAATTCATCCGAAACTAATAGTTACTCTGTCTCTAGGAAAATGCTTCTTCTCCAGCATTTACTTAATTTTTATGCATTTGTTACTAGTGAAGTCCATCCAAAACGAGTAATTACTTTGTCCCCTAGTTAATGCTTGTTCTCCAGCATTTACTTAAGTTTTATGCATTTGTTACTAGTGAAATTCATCCGAAACTAGTAGTTACTCTGTCTCTTAGAAAATGCTTCTTCTCCAGCATCGCCTAGTAAAGGGTGATTTTTTAAAAGCTATAGGAAAGTTTAAAAAAAAAACACACATAAAATTCAGAAAAATGCATGAAATCTTTATTTGAATCGATAGTACGGTCCATATAATTTAATGTTTGAAGATTATTTCATGTCCAATTTGGCATACTCTTTCCAACATTTCGGCCGGTATCTCATGAATAAATTCTTCAATGTTGTCTTCCAATGCGTCAATTGAAGCGGGCTTGTCTGTATAGACATGGGCTTTAACATAGCCCCACAAAAAATAGTTTAAAGGCGTTAAATCGCACGAAATGGGCGGCCAATTGACCGGTCCCGAACGTGAAATAAAATGTTCATAAGTCCATTTTTGCGCGTGCTGTGTGGCATGTGGCACCGTCTTGTTGAAACCACATGTCATGCAAGTCAAGCTCTTGCATTTTGGGCAAAAAAAAATTGGATATCATCTCACGGTAGCGCTCACCATTCACAGTTACGTTACGATTCGCATCATCTTTGAAGAAGTACGGTCCAATTGATGGTCATCATTAACACTGGCCAATACAGCTGCGATATTTTCTTCAGCTCGCACTCTACGTAAGCGTGTTTGTGGTTTAATGTCCAACAATGTAAATTTGGTGCGAAATTTAGTCACAATAGCCCGAATAGCCGCTTCAGTGGGTCGATTAAACTGACCATAAAATGGAAGAAGCGCGCGATGAACTTTCTTAACAGAGCACGCATTTGATAATAAAATTCAATAATTTGAAAGCGTTGTTCGTTTTTAAGACGATTCACGGTTAAATTATAGCCCAAACTGAAAATGTTTGACAGTAATACAAAACACGAAACGTGCGTCAGCTGTTTAAACCAGTGCTACCAAAAAGATAATAGCTAAAAAATCACCCTTTATAAGCATTTACAAGTTTTTATGGACACGGTATGCCATAATAGTGAAATTCATCCGAAACTATTAATTACTTCGTCTCCTAGTAAATGCTTGGTCTACAGCATTTACTTAAGATTTATGCATTTGTTACTAGTAATTACTTTGTCCCCTAATAAATGCTTGTCCTCCAGCAATTACTTAAATTGTCTGCATTGTTATTACTGAAATTAATCCGAAACAAATTACTTAAAAAATCGCCTAGTAAAATCATTTACTTGCTGTATAATGAAATTCATCCGAAACAAGTAATTACTCTGTCCTCTAGCGAATGCTTGTTCTCCAGCATTTACTTAATATTTATGCATTTGTCACTGGTGAAATTCATCCATGGTAATTACTTTGTTCCATATTAAATGCTTGTTCTCCAGCATTTACTTAAGTTTTCTGCATTTTTTACTAGTGAAATTCTTCCGAAAGAAATAATTACTCCGTCCCCTAGAAAATTTCTGTTCTCCAGCATTTGCTTAAGTCTTATGCATTTGTTGCTAGTGAAATCATCCGAAACAAGTACTCTGTCCCCTATAAAATACTTGTTCACCAGCATTTACTTAAGTTTTATGCATTTGTTACTAGTGAAATTCATCCGAAACGAGTAATTAATTTGTCCCTTAGTAAATGCCTGTTCTCCAGCATTTACTTAAGTTTTATGCGTGTTACTCTGTCTCTTAGAAAATGCTTCTTCTCCAGCATTTACATAAGTTTACTTAGTTACTAGTGAAATTCATCCGAAACAAGTAGTTACTCTATCCCCTAGAAACTGCTTGTTATCAAGCATTTGCTTAAGTTTTATGCATTTGTTAATAGTGAAATTCATCCAAAACAAGAAGTTACTCTAACCCCTAGAAAATGCTGTGCTCCAGCATTTGCTTAAGTTTTATTCATTTGTGCAATTCATCCGAAACAAGTAGTTACTCTATCCCCTAGAAACTGCTTGTTATCAAGCATTTGCTTGAGTTTTATGCATTTGTTACTAGTGAAATTCATCCAAAACAAGAAGTTACTCTGTCCCGTAGAAAATGCTGTGCTCCAGCATTTGCTTAAGTTTTATGCATTTGTTACTAGTGAAATTCATCCGAAACAAGTAGTTACTCTATCCCCTAGAAACTGCTTGTTATCAAGCATTTTCTTAAGTTTTATGCATTTGTTACCAGTGAAATTCATCCGAAACTAGTAGATACTCTGTCTCTTAGAAAATGCTTCTTCTCCAGCATTTACTTAAGCTTTATGTATTTGTTACAAGTGAAATTCATCCGAAACAAGAAGTTACTCTGTCCCATAGAAAATGCTTGTTCTCAAGCATTTGCTTAAGTTTTGTGCATTTGTTACTAGTGAAATTCATCCGAAACAAGTTGTTATTCTATCCATTAGAAACTGCTTGTTATCAATCATTTGCATAAGTTTTATGCATTTGTTACTAGTGAAATTCATCCGAAACAAGCAGTTACTCTGTCCCATAGAAAATGCTTGTTCTCCAGCATTTACTTAAGTTTTATGCATTTGTTACTAGTGAAATTAATCCGAAACAAGTAGTTACTCTATACCCTAGAAAATGCTTGTTCTCCAGTATATACTTAAGTTTTATGCATTTGATACTAGTGAAATTCATCCGAAACAACAAGTTACTACATCCCCTAGAAACTGCTGGTTATCAAGCATTTGCTTAAGTTTTATGCATTTGTTACTAGAGAAATTCATCCGAAACAAGTAGTTACTCCGTCCCCCAGAAAATGCTTGTTCTCCAGTATATAATTAAGTTTTATGCATTTGTTACTAGTGGGATTAATCCGAAATAAGTAATTACTTAAAAATCGCCTCGTAAAAGCATTTACTTGCTGTATAGTGAAATTCCTGCGATACAAGTAATTACTCTGCCCCTAACAAAAGCATTTACTAGTTTTTATGCATACGGTATTTTTTACGAATGAAATTCATACGAAACAAGTAATTACTTGAAAATCGCCTAGTAAAAGTCTTACTTGCTGTATAGTGAAATTCATCCGAAACAAGTAATTACGCTGTCCTCTAGCGAATGCTTGTTCTCCAGCATTTACTTAATATTTATGCATTACCTGCTAGTGAAATTTATCCGAAACAAGTAAATACTCACTAGTAAAAGCATTTACTAGTTTTTATGCATACTGTATTTTTTACTAGTGAAATTCTTCCGAAACACGTAATTACTTAAAAAACTGGTATAGTAAAAGCAATTGCTTGCTTGTATAAACAAATTCATCCAATACAAGTAATTACTCCGTCCGAAAATTCTTGTTCTCCGGCATTTGCTTAAGTTTTATGCATTTGTTGCAAGTGAAATCATCCGAAACAAGAAGTTACTCTGTCCCCTAGAAAATGCTTGTTCTCAAGCATAATTTTATGCATTTGTTACTAGTGAAATACATCCGAAGCAAGAAGTTACTCTGTCCCCTAGAAAATGCTTGTTCTCAAGCATAATTTTATGCATTTGTTACTAGTGAAATACATCCGAAGCAAGAAGTTACTCTGTCCCCTAGAAAATGCTTGTTCTCAAGCATTTGCTTAAGTTTTGTGCATTTGTTACTAGTGAAATTCATCCGAAACAAGTAGTTACTCTATCCCCTAGAAACTGCTTGTTATAAAGCATTTGCTTAAGTTTTATGCATTTGTTACTAGTGAAATTCATCCGAAACAAGTAATTACGCTGTCCTCTAGCGAATGCTTGTTCTCCAGCATTTGCTTAAGATTTATGCATTTCCTGCTAGTGAAATTCATCCGAAACAAGTAATTACTTAAAAAATTTCCTAGTAAAAGCATTTACTTGCTGTATAGTGAAATTCATTAAAAACAAGTAATTACTCTGTCCCCTAGAAAATTCTTGTTCTCCAGCATTTGCTTAAGTTTTATGCATTTGTTGCTAGTGAAATCATCCGAAACAAGTAGTTACTCTCTCCCTTATAAAATACTTGTTCACCAGAATTTACTTAAGTTTTCTGCATTTGTTACTAGTGAAATTCACCCGAAACAAGTAGTTACTCTCTCCCTTATAAAATACTTGTTCACCAGAATTTACTTAAGTTATCTGCATTTGTTACTAGTGAAATTCACCCGAAACAAGTAGTTACTCTATCCCCTAGAAACTGCTTGTTATAAAGCATTTGCTTAAGTTTAATGCATTTGTTACTAGTGAAATTCATCCGAAACAAGTAGTTACTCTGTCCTCTAGAAAATGCTTGTTCTCAAGCATTAACTTTAGTCTTACACATGTGCTACTAGTGAAATTCATCCGAAACAAGTAGTTACTCCATCCCTAGAAACTGCTTGTTCTCCAGCATTTACTTAAGATTTATGCATTTGTTACTAGTGAAATTCATCCGAAACTAGTAGCTACTCTGTCTCTTAGAAATTGCTTCTTCTCCAGCATTTACTTAAGTTTTATGCATTTGTTAGTAGTGAAATTCATCCGAAACAAATAGTTACTCCGTCCCCTAGTAAATGTTTGTTCTCCAGCATCTACTTAAGTTTTATGCATTTGTTACTAGTGAGATTAATAAGAAATAAGTAATTACTTAAAAATCGTAAAAATCGTAAAACTTAACCTCGTAAAAGTATTTACTTGCTGTATAGTGAAATTCATGCGATACAAGTACTTACTCTGCCCCTACCAAAAGCATTTACTAGTTTTTATGCATGCGGTATTTTTTACGAATGAAATTCATCCGAAACAAGTAATTCCTCTGCCCCTTATAAAATAGCCTTAAATATGCTTCTTCACCAGCATTTACTTAAGTTTTATGCATTTGTTTCTAGTGAAAATTATCCGAAACGAGTAATTACTTTGTCCCCAAGTAAATGCTTGTTCTCCAGCAATTACTTAAGTTATCTGCACTGAAATTCATCCGAAACAAGTAATTAATTAAAAATTCGCCTAGAAAAAGCATTTACTTGCTGTATAATGAAATTCATCCGAAACTAGCAGTTACTCTATCTCTTAGAAAATGCTTCTTCTCCAGCATTTACTTAATTTTTATGCATTTGTTACTAGTGAAATCCATCCAAAACGAGTAATTACTTTGTCCCCAAGTTAATGCTTGTTCTCCAGCTATTACCTAAGTTGTCTGCACTGTTCCTACTGAAATTCATACGAATCAAGTAATTACTTAAAAAATCGCATAGTAAAAGCATTTACTTGCTGTATAGTGAAATTCATCCGAAACTAATAGTTACTCTGTCTCTAGGAAAATGCTTCTTCTCCAGCATTTACTTAATTTTTATGCATTTGTTACTAGTGAAGTCCATCCAAAACGAGTAATTACTTTGTCCCCTAGTTAATGCTTGTTCTCCAGCATTTACTTAAGTTTTATGCATTTGTTACTAGTGAAATTCATCCGAAACTAGTAGTTACTCTGTCTCTTAGAAAATGCTTCTTCTCCAGCATCGCCTAGTAAAGGGTGATTTTTTAAAAGCTATAGGAAAGTTTAAAAAAAAAACACACATAAAATTCAGAAAAATGCATGAAATCTTTATTTGAATCGATAGTACGGTCCATATAATTTAATGTTTGAAGATTATTTCATGTCCAATTTGGCATACTCTTTCCAACATTTCGGCCGGTATCTCATGAATAAATTCTTCAATGTTGTCTTCCAATGCGTCAATTGAAGCGGGCTTGTCTGTATAGACATGGGCTTTAACATAGCCCCACAAAAAATAGTTTAAAGGCGTTAAATCGCACGAAATGGGCGGCCAATTGACCGGTCCCGAACGTGAAATAAAATGTTCATAAGTCCATTTTTGCGCGTGCTGTGTGGCATGTGGCACCGTCTTGTTGAAACCACATGTCATGCAAGTCAAGCTCTTGCATTTTGGGCAAAAAAAAATTGGATATCATCTCACGGTAGCGCTCACCATTCACAGTTACGTTACGATTCGCATCATCTTTGAAGAAGTACGGTCCAATTGATGGTCATCATTAACACTGGCCAATACAGCTGCGATATTTTCTTCAGCTCGCACTCTACGTAAGCGTGTTTGTGGTTTAATGTCCAACAATGTAAATTTGGTGCGAAATTTAGTCACAATAGCCCGAATAGCCGCTTCAGTGGGTCGATTAAACTGACCATAAAATGGAAGAAGCGCGCGATGAACTTTCTTAACAGAGCACGCATTTGATAATAAAATTCAATAATTTGAAAGCGTTGTTCGTTTTTAAGACGATTCACGGTTAAATTATAGCCCAAACTGAAAATGTTTGACAGTAATACAAAACACGAAACGTGCGTCAGCTGTTTAAACCAGTGCTACCAAAAAGATAATAGCTAAAAAATCACCCTTTATAAGCATTTACAAGTTTTTATGGACACGGTATGCCATAATAGTGAAATTCATCCGAAACTATTAATTACTTCGTCTCCTAGTAAATGCTTGGTCTACAGCATTTACTTAAGATTTATGCATTTGTTACTAGTAATTACTTTGTCCCCTAATAAATGCTTGTCCTCCAGCAATTACTTAAATTGTCTGCATTGTTATTACTGAAATTAATCCGAAACAAATTACTTAAAAAATCGCCTAGTAAAATCATTTACTTGCTGTATAATGAAATTCATCCGAAACAAGTAATTACTCTGTCCTCTAGCGAATGCTTGTTCTCCAGCATTTACTTAATATTTATGCATTTGTCACTGGTGAAATTCATCCATGGTAATTACTTTGTTCCATATTAAATGCTTGTTCTCCAGCATTTACTTAAGTTTTCTGCATTTTTTACTAGTGAAATTCTTCCGAAAGAAATAATTACTCCGTCCCCTAGAAAATTTCTGTTCTCCAGCATTTGCTTAAGTCTTATGCATTTGTTGCTAGTGAAATCATCCGAAACAAGTACTCTGTCCCCTATAAAATACTTGTTCACCAGCATTTACTTAAGTTTTATGCATTTGTTACTAGTGAAATTCATCCGAAACGAGTAATTAATTTGTCCCTTAGTAAATGCCTGTTCTCCAGCATTTACTTAAGTTTTATGCGTGTTACTCTGTCTCTTAGAAAATGCTTCTTCTCCAGCATTTACATAAGTTTACTTAGTTACTAGTGAAATTCATCCGAAACAAGTAGTTACTCTATCCCCTAGAAACTGCTTGTTATCAAGCATTTGCTTAAGTTTTATGCATTTGTTAATAGTGAAATTCATCCAAAACAAGAAGTTACTCTAACCCCTAGAAAATGCTGTGCTCCAGCATTTGCTTAAGTTTTATTCATTTGTGCAATTCATCCGAAACAAGTAGTTACTCTATCCCCTAGAAACTGCTTGTTATCAAGCATTTGCTTGAGTTTTATGCATTTGTTACTAGTGAAATTCATCCAAAACAAGAAGTTACTCTGTCCCGTAGAAAATGCTGTGCTCCAGCATTTGCTTAAGTTTTATGCATTTGTTACTAGTGAAATTCATCCGAAACAAGTAGTTACTCTATCCCCTAGAAACTGCTTGTTATCAAGCATTTTCTTAAGTTTTATGCATTTGTTACCAGTGAAATTCATCCGAAACTAGTAGATACTCTGTCTCTTAGAAAATGCTTCTTCTCCAGCATTTACTTAAGCTTTATGTATTTGTTACAAGTGAAATTCATCCGAAACAAGAAGTTACTCTGTCCCATAGAAAATGCTTGTTCTCAAGCATTTGCTTAAGTTTTGTGCATTTGTTACTAGTGAAATTCATCCGAAACAAGTTGTTATTCTATCCATTAGAAACTGCTTGTTATCAATCATTTGCATAAGTTTTATGCATTTGTTACTAGTGAAATTCATCCGAAACAAGCAGTTACTCTGTCCCATAGAAAATGCTTGTTCTCCAGCATTTACTTAAGTTTTATGCATTTGTTACTAGTGAAATTAATCCGAAACAAGTAGTTACTCTATACCCTAGAAAATGCTTGTTCTCCAGTATATACTTAAGTTTTATGCATTTGATACTAGTGAAATTCATCCGAAACAACAAGTTACTACATCCCCTAGAAACTGCTGGTTATCAAGCATTTGCTTAAGTTTTATGCATTTGTTACTAGAGAAATTCATCCGAAACAAGTAGTTACTCCGTCCCCCAGAAAATGCTTGTTCTCCAGTATATAATTAAGTTTTATGCATTTGTTACTAGTGGGATTAATCCGAAATAAGTAATTACTTAAAAATCGCCTCGTAAAAGCATTTACTTGCTGTATAGTGAAATTCCTGCGATACAAGTAATTACTCTGCCCCTAACAAAAGCATTTACTAGTTTTTATGCATACGGTATTTTTTACGAATGAAATTCATACGAAACAAGTAATTACTTGAAAATCGCCTAGTAAAAGTCTTACTTGCTGTATAGTGAAATTCATCCGAAACAAGTAATTACGCTGTCCTCTAGCGAATGCTTGTTCTCCAGCATTTACTTAATATTTATGCATTACCTGCTAGTGAAATTTATCCGAAACAAGTAAATACTCACTAGTAAAAGCATTTACTAGTTTTTATGCATACTGTATTTTTTACTAGTGAAATTCTTCCGAAACACGTAATTACTTAAAAAACTGGTATAGTAAAAGCAATTGCTTGCTTGTATAAACAAATTCATCCAATACAAGTAATTACTCCGTCCGAAAATTCTTGTTCTCCGGCATTTGCTTAAGTTTTATGCATTTGTTGCAAGTGAAATCATCCGAAACAAGAAGTTACTCTGTCCCCTAGAAAATGCTTGTTCTCAAGCATAATTTTATGCATTTGTTACTAGTGAAATACATCCGAAGCAAGAAGTTACTCTGTCCCCTAGAAAATGCTTGTTCTCAAGCATAATTTTATGCATTTGTTACTAGTGAAATACATCCGAAGCAAGAAGTTACTCTGTCCCCTAGAAAATGCTTGTTCTCAAGCATTTGCTTAAGTTTTGTGCATTTGTTACTAGTGAAATTCATCCGAAACAAGTAGTTACTCTATCCCCTAGAAACTGCTTGTTATAAAGCATTTGCTTAAGTTTTATGCATTTGTTACTAGTGAAATTCATCCGAAGAAAGTAGTTACTCTGTCCCCTAGAAAATGCGTGTTCTCCAGTATTTACTTAAGTTTTATGCACTTGTTACTAGTGAAATTCATCCGAAACAAGTAGTTACTCTATCCCCTAGATACTGCTTGTTTTCCAGCATTTACTTAAGATTTATGCATTTGTTACTAGTGAAAATTATTCGAAAATATTAGCTACTCTGTCTCTTAGAAATTGCTTCTTCTCCAGCATTTACTTAACTTTTATGCATTTGTTACTAGTGAAATTTATCCGAAAAAAGTAGTTACTCTGTCCCCTAGAAAATACTGGTTCTCCAGCATTTACTCAAGTTTTATGCATTTCTTACTAGTGAAATTCATCCGAAACAAGTAGTTACTCTATCCCCTAGAAACTGCTTGTTCTCCGGCATTTACTTAAGATTTATGCATTTGTTACTAGTGAACATTATTCGAAACTAGTAGCTACTCTGTCTCTTAGAAATTGCTTGTTCTCAAGCATTTGCTTAAGTTTTGTGCATTTGTTACTAGTGAAATTCATCCGAAACAAGTAGTTACTCTATCCCCTAGAAACTGCTTGTTATAAAGCATTTGCTTAAGTTTTATGCATTTGCTTAGGTTTTATGCATTTGTTAATAGTGAAATTCATCCGAAAAAAGTAGTTACTCTGTCCCCTAGAAAATGCTTGTTCTCCAGCTTTTACTTAGGTTTTATGCATTTGTTACTAGTGAAATTCATCCGAAACGAGTAATTACTTTGTCCCATAGTAAATGCTTGTTCTCCAGCATGTACTTAAGTTTTATGCATTTGTTACTAGTGAAATTCATCCGAAACAAGTAGTTTCTTTGTGCCGAAGAAAATGCTTGTTCTCCAGCATTTACTTAAGTTTTATGCATTTGTTAGTATTACTTAAAAATCGCCTCGTAAAAGCATTCACTTGCTCTATAGTGAAATTCTATGATCAAAAGTTGAGGCAAAAAGTGCTTCAATGTCCCAAACGTAGCAAAAACTTTTGGTCATTTGTAAAAAACATGAAGAATTCCACCTCGTCTTCAATTCCCACGCTCATTTACAATGACATTCCAGCTGTCAGCTCTTTAGACAAAGCCAATCTGCTTGCGGCGCATTTTGCAGCCAGCTCAACACTGCCAGATTCCAATATGTCTCCACCTGTACTTGAGAGCGTTGATTTCACCATGGGAAAAATCCATTTCCGCACTCGTACAGTTGCAAGAGTACTTAAAGATCTCGACGTGCACAAATCCGCTGGCCCGGATGGTATTCCCCCTATACTTCTGAAGAGGTGTTCTTCTGCGCTGGCAAAACCATTGCGTAAGCTTTTTCATCTATCCTACTCTTTAGGTCTCTTTCCGAGCAGATGGAAAACAGCATTTGTCCAGCCCGTCCCTAAAAAGGGCGAATCTTCGTCACCCACCTCGTACCGACCCATAGCACTTACGTCCCTTCTTTCTAAGGTCATGGAAACGCTGATAAATCGTCAGCTTATGAAATATCTTGAATCGCGGAAGCTTCTTAATGACCGGCAGTACGGTTTCCGTAGTAACAGGTCCACTGGTGATTTGATAGCTTATCTCACCGAAAAGTGGAACACATCTTTGCATAATGCAGGTGAAAACAAGCATTAGCTTTTCATATTCGTTCCGAGACTCACGACCCTGCCCTTCGGCCGTAGAATTGGAACGGCAGCGTATGTTAAGCTCCTTGAATTCCGATCTTGACAGCATAATTAACTGGGGAAACAACAACAGAGTGGAATTCAATGCTTCTAAAACTCAATGCTGTCTGCTGTCACTCAAGCGAACCCTTGATAATCAGCCATTATCCATGAATGGTGCTTGTGTCGATGAAACCGGAAAGCTTTCCATCCTTGGTATGTGTATCAACAGAACACTTAGTTGGAACGATCACATATTTGAGGTCGCCAAAAATGCCGCGAAATGTTTAGGTTTCCTAAATCGATGCAAGAAATATTTCACCCCCTCTGATTTGGCTTTCATTTATAAGGCGTATATCCGCCCCAAGCTTGAGTACAACGCTCATATCTGGTCTGGTGCCCCAAAGACCACCCTGCACCTACTAGATAGAATCCAAAAGCGAGCGATAAAACTTATAGGAGACAACAATGTCGCAAAGTCATTAGACTCGCTCGAACATCGACGTACCGTTTCTTCATTGTCCGTATTTTATCGCTATTTCAACAAACGATGCTCAAGTGAGCTAGCCAACTGCATTCCTCCTCTCCATGAATTCACCCGCAATACTCGTCTCGCCAGGAATGCTCATCAGTTTACCCTTAAGCCTACTTTCGGACGCACAGTTAAATTTAGAGACTCGTTCTTCAGCCGTACTACGCGAATTTGGAATGCTCTTCCCAGCCCTATATTTCCCACAGACTACAACCCGCAGATATTTAAGACCAATGTGCACAGGAACCTCCTCTCCCTTTCTCCCTCTATACCTTCGGCCCGTGCTGTGTCTTGACCCCGAACACTTAAGGGTATTAGCAATCCCTGGAGCGCGCGCAAATTATAAAAAAAAAAATTTGCTTAAGTTTTATGCATTTGTTACTAGTGAAATTCATCCGAAACAAGTAGTTACTCTGTCCCCTAGAAAATGCTTGTTCTCCAGCATTTACTTAAGTTTTATGCATTTCTTACTAGTGAAATTCATCAGAAACAAGCAATTACTTAAAATTCGCCTAGTAAAAGTTTACTTGCTGTATAGTGAAATTCATCCGAAAGATGTAATTACTCTGTCCTCTAGCGAATGCTTGTTCTACAGCATTTACTTAATATTTATGCATTTGTTACTGGTGAAATTCATCCGTGGTAATTACTTTGTCCCCTATTAAATGCTTGTTCTCCATCATTTACTTAAGTTTTATGCATTTGTTGCTAGCGAAATTCATCCAAAACGAGTAATTACTTTGTCCACTATTAAGTGCTTGTTCTCCAGCATTTGCTTAAGATTTATGCATTTCCTGCTAGTGAAATTCATCCGAAACAAGTAATTACTTAAAAAATTTCCTAGTAAAAGCATTTACTTGCTGTATAGTGAAATTCATTAAAAACAAGTAATTACTCTGTCCCCTAGAAAATTCTTGTTCTCCAGCATTTGCTTAAGTTGTATGCATTTGTTGCTAGTGAAATCATCCGAAACAAGTAGTTACTCTCTCCCTTATAAAATACTTGTTCACCAGAATTTACTTAAGTTTTCTGCATTTGTTACTAGTGAAATTCACCCGAAACAAGTAGTTACTCTCTCCCTTATAAAATACTTGTTCACCAGAATTTACTTAAGTTTTCTGCATTTGTTACTAGTGAAATTCACCCGAAACAAGTAGTTACTCTATCCCCTAGAAACTGCTTGTTATAAAGCATTTGCTTAAGTTTAATGCATTTGTTACTAGTGAAATTCATCCGAAACAAGTAGTTACTCTGTCCTCTAGAAAATGCTTGTTCTCAAGCATTAACTTTAGTCTTACACATGTGCTACTAGTGAAATTCATCCGAAACAAGTAGTTACTCCATCCCTAGAAACTGCTTGTTCTCCAGCATTTACTTAAGATTTATGCATTTGTTACTAGTGAAATTCATCCGAAACTAGTAGCTACTCTGTCTCTTAGAAATTGCTTCTTCTCCAGCATTTACTTAAGTTTTATGCATTTGTTAGTAGTGAAATTCATCCGAAACAAGTAGTTACTCCGTCCCCTAGTAAATGTTTGTTCTCCAGCATCTACTTAAGTTTTATGCATTTGTTACTAGTGAGATTAATAAGAAATAAGTATTTACTTAAAAATCGTAAAAATCGTAAAACTTAACCTCGTAAAAGTATTTACTTGCTGTATAGTGAAATTCATGCGATACAAGTACTTACTCTGCCCCTACCAAAAGCATTTACTAGTTTTTATGCATGCGGTATTTTTTACGAATGAAATTCATCCGAAACAAGTAATTCCTCTGCCCCTTATAAAATAGCCTTAAATATGCTTCTTCACCAGCATTTACTTAAGTTTTATGCATTTGTTTCTAGTGAAAATTATCCGAAACGAGTAATTACTTTGTCCCCAAGTAAATGCTTGTTCTCCAGCAATTACTTAAGTTATCTGCACTGAAATTCATCCGAAACAAGTAATTAATTAAAAATTCGCCTAGAAAAAGCATTTACTTGCTGTATAATGAAATTCATCCGAAACTAGCAGTTACTCTATCTCTTAGAAAATGCTTCTTCTCCAGCATTTACTTAATTTTTATGCATTTGTTACTAGTGAAATCCATCCAAAACGAGTAATTACTTTGTCCCCAAGTTAATGCTTGTTCTCCAGCTATTACCTAAGTTGTCTGCACTGTTCCTACTGAAATTCATACGAATCAAGTAATTACTTAAAAAATCGCATAGTAAAAGCATTTACTTGCTGTATAGTGAAATTCATCCGAAACTAATAGTTACTCTGTCTCTAGGAAAATGCTTCTTCTCCAGCATTTACTTAATTTTTATGCATTTGTTACTAGTGAAGTCCATCCAAAACGAGTAATTACTTTGTCCCCTAGTTAATGCTTGTTCTCCAGCATTTACTTAAGTTTTATGCATTTGTTACTAGTGAAATTCATCCGAAACTAGTAGTTACTCTGTCTCTTAGAAAATGCTTCTTCTCCAGCATCGCCTAGTAAAGGGTGATTTTTTAAAAGCTATAGGAAAGTTTAAAAAAAAATCACACATAAAATTCAGAAAAATGCATGAAATCTTTATTTGAATCGATAGTACGGTCCATATAATTTAATGTTTGAAGATTATTTCATGTCCAATTTGGCATACTCTTTCCAACATTTCGGCCGGTATCTCATGAATAAATTCTTCAATGTTGTCTTCCAATGCGTCAATTGAAGCGGGCTTGTCTGTATAGACATGGGCTTTAACATAGCCCCACAAAAAATAGTTTAAAGGCGTTAAATCGCACGAAATGGGCGGCCAATTGACCGGTCCCGAACGTGAAATAAAATGTTCATAAGTCCATTTTTGCGCGTGCTGTGTGGCATGTGGCACCGTCTTGTTGAAACCACATGTCATGCAAGTCAAGCTCTTGCATTTTGGGCAAAAAAAAATTGGATATCATCTCACGGTAGCGCTCACCATTCACAGTTACGTTACGATTCGCATCATCTTTGAAGAAGTACGGTCCAATTGATGGTCATCATTAACACTGGCCAATACAGCTGCGATATTTTCTTCAGTTCGCACTCTACGTAAGCGTGTTTGTGGTTTAATGTCCAACAATGTAAATTTGGTGCGAAATTTAGTCACAATAGCCCGAATAGCCGCTTCAGTGGGTCGATTAAACTGACCATAAAATGGAAGAAGCGCGCGATGAACTTTCTTAACAGAGCACGCATTTGATAATAAAATTCAATAATTTGAAAGCGTTGTTCGTTTTTAAGACGATTCACGGTTAAATTATAGCCCAAACTGAAAATGTTTGACAGTAATACAAAACACGAAACGTGCGTCAGCTGTTTAAACCAGTGCTACCAAAAAGATAATAGCTAAAAAATCACCCTTTATAAGCATTTACAAGTTTTTATGGACACGGTATGCCATAATAGTGAAATTCATCCGAAACTATTAATTACTTCGTCTCCTAGTAAATGCTTGGTCTACAGCATTTACTTAAGATTTATGCATTTGTTACTAGTAATTACTTTGTCCCCTAATAAATGCTTGTCCTCCAGCAATTACTTAAATTGTCTGCATTGTTATTACTGAAATTAATCCGAAACAAATTACTTAAAAAATCGCCTAGTAAAATCATTTACTTGCTGTATAATGAAATTCATCCGAAACAAGTAATTACTCTGTCCTCTAGCGAATGCTTGTTCTCCAGCATTTACTTAATATTTATGCATTTGTCACTGGTGAAATTCATCCATGGTAATTACTTTGTTCCATATTAAATGCTTGTTCTCCAGCATTTACTTAAGTTTTCTGCATTTTTTACTAGTGAAATTCTTCCGAAAGAAATAATTACTCCGTCCCCTAGAAAATTTCTGTTCTCCAGCATTTGCTTAAGTCTTATGCATTTGTTGCTAGTGAAATCATCCGAAACAAGTACTCTGTCCCCTATAAAATACTTGTTCACCAGCATTTACTTAAGTTTTATGCATTTGTTACTAGTGAAATTCATCCGAAACGAGTAATTAATTTGTCCCTTAGTAAATGCCTGTTCTCCAGCATTTACTTAAGTTTTATGCGTGTTACTCTGTCTCTTAGAAAATGCTTCTTCTCCAGCATTTACATAAGTTTACTTAGTTACTAGTGAAATTCATCCGAAACAAGTAGTTACTCTATCCCCTAGAAACTGCTTGTTATCAAGCATTTGCTTAAGTTTTATGCATTTGTTAATAGTGAAATTCATCCAAAACAAGAAGTTACTCTAACCCCTAGAAAATGCTGTGCTCCAGCATTTGCTTAAGTTTTATTCATTTGTTACTAGTGCAATTCATCCGAAACAAGTAGTTACTCTATCCCCTAGAAACTGCTTGTTATCAAGCATTTGCTTGAGTTTTATGCATTTGTTACTAGTGAAATTCATCCAAAACAAGAAGTTACTCTGTCCCATAGAAAATGCTTGTTATCAAGCATTTGCTTGAGTTTTATGCATTTGTTACTAGTGAAATTCATCCGAAACAAGTTGTTATTCTATCCCCTAGAAACTGCTTGTTATCAAGCATTTGCTTGAGTTTTATGCATTTGTTACTAGTGAAATTCATCCAAAACAAGAAGTTACTCTGTCCCGTAGAAAATGCTGTGCTCCAGCATTTGCTTAAGTTTTATGCATTTGTTACCAGTGAAATTCATCCGAAACTAGTAGATACTCTGTCTCTTAGAAAATGCTTCTTCTCCAGCATTTACTTAAGCTTTATGTATTTGTTACAAGTGAAATTCATCCGAAACAAGAAGTTACTCTGTCCCATAGAAAATGCTTGTTCTCAAGCATTTGCTTAAGTTTTGTGCATTTGTTACTAGTGAAATTCATCCGAAACAAGTTGTTATTCTATCCATTAGAAACTGCTTGTTATCAATCATTTGCATAAGTTTTATGCATTTGTTACTAGTGAAATTCATCCGAAACAAGCAGTTACTCTGTCCCATAGAAAATGCTTGTTCTCCAGCATTTACTTAAGTTTTATGCATTTGTTACTAGTGAAATTAATCCGAAACAAGTAGTTACTCTATACCCTAGAAAATGCTTGTTCTCCAGTATATACTTAAGTTTTATGCATTTGATACTAGTGAAATTCATCCGAAACAACAAGTTACTACATCCCCTAGAAACTGCTGGTTATCAAGCATTTGCTTAAGTTTTATGCATTTGTTACTAGAGAAATTCATCCGAAACAAGTAGTTACTCCGTCCCCCAGAAAATGCTTGTTCTCCAGTATATAATTAAGTTTTATGCATTTGTTACTAGTGGGATTAATCCGAAATAAGTAATTACTTAAAAATCGCCTCGTAAAAGCATTTACTTGCTGTATAGTGAAATTCCTGCGATACAAGTAATTACTCTGCCCCTAACAAAAGCATTTACTAGTTTTTATGCATACGGTATTTTTTACGAATGAAATTCATACGAAACAAGTAATTACTTGAAAATCGCCTAGTAAAAGTCTTACTTGCTGTATAGTGAAATTCATCCGAAACAAGTAATTACGCTGTCCTCTAGCGAATGCTTGTTCTCCAGCATTTACTTAATATTTATGCATTACCTGCTAGTGAAATTTATCCGAAACAAGTAAATACTCACTAGTAAAAGCATTTACTAGTTTTTATGCATACTGTATTTTTTACTAGTGAAATTCTTCCGAAACACGTAATTACTTAAAAAACTGGTATAGTAAAAGCAATTGCTTGCTTGTATAAACAAATTCATCCAATACAAGTAATTACTCCGTCCGAAAATTCTTGTTCTCCGGCATTTGCTTAAGTTTTATGCATTTGTTGCAAGTGAAATCATCCGAAACAAGAAGTTACTCTGTCCCCTAGAAAATGCTTGTTCTCAAGCATTTGCTTAAGTTTTGTGCATTTGTTACTAGTGAAATTCATCCGAAACAAGTAGTTACTCTATCCCCTAGAAACTGCTTGTTATAAAGCATTTGCTTAAGTTTTATGCATTTGTTACTAGTGAAATTCATCCGAAGAAAGTAGTTACTCTGTCCCATAGAAAATGCGTGTTCTCCAGTATTTACTTAAGTTTTATGCACTTGTTACTAGTGAAATTCATCCGAAACAAGTAGTTACTCTATCCCCTAGATACTGCTTGTTTTCCAGCATTTACTTAAGATTTATGCATTTGTTACTAGTGAAAATTATTCGAAAATATTAGCTACTCTGTCTCTTAGAAATTGCTTCTTCTCCAGCATTTACTTAACTTTTATGCATTTGTTACTAGTGAAATTTATCCGAAAAAAGTAGTTACTCTGTCCCCTAGAAAATACTGGTTCTCCAGCATTTACTCAAGTTTTATGCATTTCTTACTAGTGAAATTCATCCGAAACAAGTAGTTACTCTATCCCCTAGAAACTGCTTGTTCTCCGGCATTTACTTAAGATTTATGCATTTGTTACTAGTGAACATTATTCGAAACTAGTAGCTACTCTGTCTCTTAGAAATTGCTTGTTCTCAAGCATTTGCTTAAGTTTTGTGCATTTGTTACTAGTGAAATTCATCCGAAACAAGTAGTTACTCTATCCCCTAGAAACTGCTTGTTATAAAGCATTTGCTTAAGTTTTATGCATTTGCTTAGGTTTTATGCATTTGTTAATAGTGAAATTCATCCGAAAAAAGTAGTTACTCTGTCCCCTAGAAAATGCTTGTTCTCCAGCTTTTACTTAGGTTTTATGCATTTGTTACTAGTGAAATTCATCCGAAACGAGTAATTACTTTGTCCCATAGTAAATGCTTGTTCTCCAGCATGTACTTAAGTTTTATGCATTTGTTACTAGTGAAATTCATCCGAAACAAGTAGTTTCTTTGTGCCGAAGAAAATGCTTGTTCTCCAGCATTTACTTAAGTTTTATGCATTTGTTAGTATTACTTAAAAATCGCCTCGTAAAAGCATTCACTTGCTCTATAGTGAAATTCATGCGATACAAGTAATTACTCTGCCTCTGCATTTACTAGTTTTTATGCATGCGGTTTTTTACGAATGAAATTCACCCGAAACAAGTAATTCCTCCGCCTCTTACAAAATAATTGTTATTTACTTAAGTTTTATACATTTGTTATTAGTGAAATTCATCCGAAACGAGTAATTACTTTGTTCCGTAGAAAATGCTGTGCTCCAGCATTTGCTTAAGTTTTATGCATTTGTTACTAGTGAAATTCATCCGAAACAAGTAGTTACTCTATCCCCTAGAAACTGCTTGTTATCAAGCATTTTCTTAAGTTTTATGCATTTGTTACCAGTGAAATTCATCCGAAACTAGTAGATACTCTGTCTCTTAGAAAGTGCTTCTTCTCCAGCATTTACTTAAGCTTTATGTATTTGTTACAAGTGAAATTCATCCGAAACAAGAAGTTACTCTGTCCCATAGAAAATGCATGTTCTCAAGCATTTGCTTAAGTTTTGTGCATTTGTTACTAGTGAAATTCATCCGAAACAAGTTGTTATTCTATCCATTAGAAACTGCTTGTTATCAATCATTAGCATAAGTTTTATGCATTTGTTACTAGTGAAATTCATCCGAAACAAGCAGTTACTCTGTCCCATAGAAAATGCTTGTTCTCCAGCATTTACTTAAGTTTTATGCATTTGTTACTAGTGAAATTAATCCGAAACAAGTAGTTACTCTATACCCTAGAAAATGCTTGTTCTCCAGTATATACTTAAGTTTTATGCATTTGATACTAGTGAAATTCATCCGAAACAACAGGTTACTACATCCCCTAGAAACTGCTGGTTATCAAGCATTTGCTTAAGTTTTATGCATTTGTTACTAGAGAAATTCATCCGAAACAAGTAGTTACTCCGTCCCCCAGAAAATGCTTGTTCTCCAGTATATAATTAAGTTTTATGCATTTGTTACTAGTGGGATTAATCCGAAATAAGTAATTACTTAAAAATCGCCTCGTAAAAGCATTTACTTGCTGTATAGTGAAATTCCTGCGATACAAGTAATTACTCTGCCCCTAACAAAAGCATTTACTAGTTTTTATGCATGCGGTTTTTTACGAATGAAATTCATCCGAAACAAGTAATTCCTCCGCCTCTTACAAAATAATTGTTATTTACTTAAGTTTTATACATTTGTTACTAGTGAAATTCATCCGAAACGAGTAATTACTTTGTTCCTTAGTAAATGCTTGTTCTCCAGCATTCACTTAAGTTTTATGCATGAAACAAAGTACTTACTTAAAAATCGCCTGGTAAAGGGTGATTTTTTAAAAGTTATAGGAAAGTTTAAAAAAATAGACACATAATATTCAGAAAAATGCATGAAATCTATATTTGAATCGATAGTACGGTCCATATAATTTAATGTTTGAAGATTATTTCATGTCCAATTTGGCATACTCTTTCCAACATTTCGGCCGGTATCTCATGAATAAATGCTTCAATGTTGTCTTCCAATGCGTCAATTGAAGCGGGCTTGTCTGTATAGACATGGGCTTTAACATAGCCCCACAAAAAATAGTCTAAAGGCGTTAAATCGCACGAAATAGGCGGCCTATTGACCGGTCCCGAACGTGAAATAAAATGTTCACCGAACTCGCCCCTTTAATTTTTTTGCGCGTGCTGTGTGGCATGTGGCACCGTCTTGTTGAAACCACATGTCATGCAAGTCAAGCTCTTGCATTTTGGGCAAAAAAAAATTGGATATCATCTCACGGTAGCGCTCACCATTCACAGTTACGTTACGATTCGCATCATCTTTGAAGAAGTACGGTCCAATTGATGGTCATCATTAACACTGGCCAATACAGCTGCGATATTTTCTTCAGTTCGCACTCTACGTAAGCGTGTTTGTGGTTTAATGTCCAACAATGTAAATTTGGTGCGAAATTTAGTCACAATAGCCCGAATAGCCGCTTCAGTGGGTCGATTAAACTGACCATAAAATGGAAGAAGCGCGCGATGAACTTTCTTAACAGAGCACGCATTTTGATAATAAAATTCAATAATTTGAAAGCGTTGTTCGTTTTTAAGACGAAAACATGAAACGTGCGTCAGCTGTTTAAACCAGTGCTGCCAAAAAGATAATAGCTAAAAAATCACCCTTTATAAGCATTTACAAGTTTTTATGGACACGGTATGCCATAATAGTGAAATTCATCCGAAACTATTAATTACTTCGTCTACTAGTAAATGCTTGGTCTACAGCATTTACTTTAGTAATTACTTTGTCCCCTAATAAATGCTTGTCCTCCAGCAATTACTTAAATTGTCTGCACTGTTATTACTGAAATTAGTCCGAAACAAATTACTTAAAAAATCGCCTAGTAAAATCATTTATTTGCTGTATAATGAAATTCATCCGAAACAAGTAATTACTCTGTCCTCTAGCGAATGCTTGTTCTCCAGCATTTACTTAATATTTATGCATTTGTCACTGGTGAAATTCATCCGTGGTAATTACTTTGTCCCATATTAAATGCTTGTTCTCCAGCATTTACTTAAGTTTTCTGCATTTTTTACTAGTGAAATTCTTCCCAAAGAAGTAATTACTCCGTCCCCTAGAAAATTCCTGTTCTACAGCATTTGCTTAAGTCTTATGCATTTGTTGCTAGTGAAATCATACGAAACAAATACTCTGTCCCCTATAAAATACTTGTTCACCAGCATTTACTTAAGTTTTATGCATTTGTTACTAGTGAAATTCATCCGAAACGAGTAATTAATTTGTCCCTTAGTAAATGCCTGTTCTCCAGCATTTACTTAAGTTTTATGCGTGTTACTCTGTCTCTTAGAAAATGCTTCTTCTCCAGCATTTACATAAGTTTACTTAGTTACTAGTGAAATTCATCCGAAACAAGTAGTTACTCTATCCCCTAGAAACTGCTTGTTATCAAGCATTTGCTTAAGTTTTATGCATTTGTTACTAGTGAAATTCATCCAAAACAAGAAGTTACTCTAACCCCTAGAAAATGCTGTGCTCCAGCATTTGCTTAAGTTTTATTCATTTGTTACTAGTGCAATTCATCCGAAACAAGTAGTTACTCTATCCCCTAGAAACTGCTTGTTATCAAGCATTTGCTTGAGTTTTATGCATTTGTTACTAGTGAAATTCATCCGAAACGAGTAATTACTTTGTCCCATAGTAAATGCTTGTTCTCCAGCATGTACTTAAGTTTTATGCATTTGTTACTAGTGAAATTCATCCGAAACAAGTAGTTTCTTTGTGCCGAAGAAAATGCTTGTTCTCCAGCATTTACTTAAGTTTTATGCATTTGTTAGTATTACTTAAAAATCGCCTCGTAAAAGCATTCACTTGCTCTATAGTGAAATTCATGCGATACAAGTAATTACTCTGCCTCTGCATTTACTAGTTTTTATGCATGCGGTTTTTTACGAATGAAATTCATCCGAAACAAGTAATTCCTCCGCCTCTTACAAAATAATTGTTATTTACTTAAGTTTTATACATTTGTTACTAGTGAAATTCATCCGAAACGAGTAATTACTTTGTTCCTTAGTAAATGCTTGTTCTCCCGCATTCACTTAAGTCTTATGCATGAAACAAAGTACTTACTTAAAAATCGCCTGGTAAAGGGTGATTTTTTAAAAGTTATAGGAAAGTTTAAAAAAATAGACACATAATATTCAGAAAAATGCATGAAATCTATATTTGAATCGATAGTACGGTCCATATAATTTAATGTTTGAAGATTATTTCATGTCCAATTTGGCATACTCTTTCCAACATTTCGGCCGGTATCTCATGAATAAATGCTCCAATGTTGTCTTCTAATGCGTCAATTGAAGCGGGTCTGTATAGACATGAGCTTTAACATAGCCCCACAAAAAATAGTCTAAAGGCGTTAAATCGCACGAAATAGGCGGCCAATTGACCGGTCCCGAACGTGAAATAAAATGTTCACCGAACTCGCCCCCCAATAAGTCCATTTTTGCGCGTGCTGTGTGGCATGTGGCACCGTCTTGTTGAAACCACATGTCATGCAAGTCAAGCTCTTGCATTTTGGGCAAAAAAAAATTGGATATCATCTCACGGTAGCGCTCACCATTCACAGTTACGTTACGATTCGCATCATCTTTGAAGAAGTACGGTCCAATTGATGGTCATCATTAACACTGGCCAATACAGCTGCGATATTTTCTTCAGTTCGCACTCTACGTAAGCGTGTTTGTGGTTTAATGTCCAACAATGTAAATTTGGTGCGAAATTTAGTCACAATAGCCCGAATAGCCGCTTCAGTGGGTCGATTAAACTGACCATAAAATGGAAGAAGCGCGCGATGAACTTTCTTAACAGAGCACGCATTTTGATAATAAAATTCAATAATTTGAAAGCGTTGTTCGTTTTTAAGACGATTCACGGTTAAATTATAGACCAAACTGAAAATGTTTGACAGTGAAACAAAACACGAAACGTGCGTCAGCTGTTTAAACCAGTGCTGCCAAAAAGATAATAGCTAAAAAATCACCCTTTATAAGCATTTACAAGTTTTTATGGACACGGTATGCCATAATAGTGAAATTCATCCGAAACTATTAATTACTTCGTCTCCTAGTAAATGCTTGGTCTACAGCATTTACTTAAGATTTATGCATTTGTTACTAGTAATTACTTTGTCCCCTAATAAATGCTTGTCCTCCAGCAATTACTTAAATTGTCTGCACTGTTATTACTGAAATTAATCCGAAACAAATTACTTAAAAAATCGCCTAGTAAAATCATTTACTTGCTGTATAATGAAATTCATCCGAAACAAGTAATTACTCTGTCCTCTAGCGAATGCTTGTTCTCCAGCATTTACTTAATATTTATGCATTTGTCACTGGTGAAATTCATCCGTGGTAATTAATTTGTCCCATATTAAATGCTTGTTCTCCAGCATTTACTTAAGTTTTCTGCATTTTTTACTAGTGAAATTCTTCCGAAAGAAGTAATTACTCCGTCCCCTAGAAAATTTCAGTTCTCCAGCATTTGCTTAAGTCTTATGCATTTGTTGCTAGTGAAATCATCCGAAACAAGTACTCTGTCCCCTATAAAATACTTGTTCACCAGCATTTACTTAAGTTTTATGCATTTGTTACTAGTGAAATTCATCCGAAACGAGTAATTAATTTGTCCCTTAGTAAATGCCTGTTCTCCAGCATTTACTTAAGTTTTATGCGTGTTACCCTGTCTCTTAGAAAATGCTTCTTCTCCTGCATTTACATAAGTTTACTTAGTTACTAGTGAAATTCATCCGAAACAAGTAGTTACTCTATCCCCTAGAAACTGCTTGTTATCAAGCATTTGCTTAAGTTTTATGCATTTGTTACTAGTGAAATTCATCCAAAACAAGAAGTTACTCTAACCCCTAGAAAATGCTGTGCTCCAGCATTTGCTTAAGTTTTATTCATTTGTTACTAGTGCAATTCATCCGAAACAAGTAGTTACTCTATCCCCTAGAAACTGCTTGTTATCAAGCATTTGCTTGAGTTTTATGCATTTGTTACTAGTGAAATTCATCCAAAACAAGAAGTTACTCTGTCCCGTAGAAAATGCTGTGCTCCAGCATTTGCTTAAGTTTTATGCATTTGTTACTAGTGAAATTCAGCCGAAACAAGTAGTTACTCTATCCCCTAGAAACTGCTTGTTATCAAGCATTTCCTTAAGTTTTATGCATTTGTTACCAGTGAAATTCATCCGAAACTTGTAGATACTCTGTCTCTTAGAAAATGCTTCTTCTCCAGCATTTACTTAAGTTTTATGTATTTGTAACTAGTAAAATTCATCCGAAACAAGTTGTTACTCTATCCCCTAGATATTGCTTGTTATCAAGCATTTGCTTAAGTTTTATGCATTTGTTATTAGTGAAATTCATCCGAAACAAGTAGTTACTGTGTCCCCTAGAAAATGCTTGTTCTCCATCATTTACTTAAGCTTTATGTATTTGTTACAAGTGAAATTCATCCGAAACAAGAAGTTACTATGTCCCCTAGAAAATGTTTGTTCTCAAGCATTTGCTTAAGTTTTGTGCATTTGTTACTAGTGAAATTCATCCGAAACAAGTTGTTATTCTATCCATTAGAAACTGCTTGTTATCAATCATTTGCTTTATTTTTTTTGCATTTGTTACTAGTGAAATTCATCCGAAACAAGCAGTTACTCTGTCCCATAGAAAATGCTTGTTCTCCAGCATTTACTTAAGTTTTATGCATTTGTTACTAGTGAAATTAATCCGAAACAAGTAGTTACTCTATACCCTAGAAAATGCTTGTTCTCCAGTATATACCTAAGTTTTATGCATTTGATACTAGTGAAATTCATCCGAAACAACAAGTTACTGCATCCCCTAGAAACTGCCTGTTCTCCTTCCTTTAATTAAGTTTTCTGCGTGTTACTCTGTCTCTTAGAAAATGCTTCTTCTCCAGCATTTACATAAGTTTACTTAGTTACTAGTGAAATTCATCCGAAACAAGTAGTTACTCTATACCCTAGAAAATGCTTGTTCTCCAGTATATACCTAAGTTTTATGCATTTGATACTAGTGAAATTCATCCGAAACAACAAGTTACTGTGTCCCCTAGAAAATGCTTGTTCTCCATCATTTACTTAAGCTTTATGTATTTGTTACAAGTGAAATTCATCCGAAACAAGAAGTTACTCTGTCCCCTAGAAAATGTTTGTTCTCAAGCATTTGCTTAAGTTTTATGCATTTGTTACTAGTGAAATTCATCCGAAACAAGTTGTTATTCTATCCATTAGAAACTGCTTGTTATCAAACATTTGCTTAAGTTTTATGCATTTGTTACTAGTGAAATTCATCCGAAACAAGCAGTTACTCCGTCCCATAGAAAATGCTTGTTCTCCAGCATATACTTAAGTATAGGGACAGAGTAACTTCTTGCTTCGGATGTATTTCACTAGTAACAAATGCATAAAATTATGCTTGAGAACAAGCATTTTCTAGGGGACAAAGTAACTTCTTGCTTCGGATGTATTTCACTAGTAACAAATGCATAAAATTATGCTTGAGAACAAGCATTTTCTAGGGGACAGAGTAACTTCTTGTTTCGGATGATTTCACTTGCAACAAATGCATAAAACTTAAGCAAATGCCGGAGAACAAGAATTTTCGGACGGAGTAATTACTTGTATTGGATGAATTTGACTATACAAGCAAGCAATTGCTTTTACTATACCAGTTTTTTAAGTAATTACGTGTTTCGGAAGAATTTCACTAGTAAAAAATGCACACTAGTAACAAATGCACAAAACTTAAGCAAATGCTTGAGAACAAACATTTTCTAGGGGACATAGTAACTTCTTGTTTCGGATGAATTTCACTTGTAACAAATACATAAAGCTTAAGTAAATGATGGAGAACAAGCATTTTCTAGGGGACACAGTAACTACTTGTTTCGGATGAATTTCACTAATAACAAATGCATAAAACTTAAGCAAATGCTTGATAACAAGCAATATCTAGGGGATAGAGTAACAACTTGTTTCGGATGAATTTTACTAGTTACAAATACATAAAACTTAAGTAAATGCTGGAGAAGAAGCATTTTGTAAGAGACAGAGTATCTACAAGTTTCGGATGAATTTCACTGGTAACAAATGCATAAAACTTAAGGAAATGCTTGATAACAAGCATTTTCTAGGGGACAGAGTAACTACTTGTTTCGGATGAATTTCACTAGTAACAAATGCACAAAACTTAAGCAAATGCTTGAGAACAAGCAATTTCTAAGAGACAGAGTAGCTACTAGTTTCGAATAATGTTCACTAGTAACAAATGCATAAATCTTAAGTAAATGCTGGAGCACAAGCAGTTTCTAGGGGATAGAGTAACTACTTGTTTCGGATGAATTTCACTAGTAAGAAATGCATACAACTTAAGTAAATGCTTTTGAACCAGTATTTTCTAGGGGACAGAGTAACTACTTTTTTCGGATAAATTTCACTAGTAACACATGCATAAAAGTTAAGTAAATGCTGGAGAAGAAGCAATTTCTAAGAGACAGAGTAGCTAATAGTTTCGAATAATTGTCACTAGTAACAAATGCATAAATCTTAAGTAAATGCTGGAAAACAAGCAGTATCTAGGGGATAGAGTAACTACTTGTTTCGGATGAATTTCACTAGTAACAAATGCATAAAACTTAAGCAAATGATTGATAACAAGCAGTTTCTAATGGATAGAATAACAACTTGTTTCGGATGAATTTCACTAGTAACAAATGCATAAAACTTAAGCAAATGATTGATAACAAGCAGTTTCTAATGGATAGAATAACAACTTGTTTCGGATGAATTTCACTAGTAACAAATGCATAAAACTTAAGCAAATGTTTGATAACAAGCAGTTTCTAATGGATAGAATAACAACTTGTTTCGGATGAATTTCACTAGTAACAAATGCATAAAACTCAAGCAAATGCTTGATAACAAGCAGTTTCTAGGGGATAGAGTAACTATTTGTTTCGGATGAATTGCACTAGTAACAAATGAATAAAACTTAAGCAAATGCTGGAGCACAGCATTTTCTAGGGGTTAGAGTAACTTCTTGTTTTGGATGAATTTCACTAGTAACAAATGCATAAAACTTAAGCAAATGCTTGATAACAAGCAGTTTCTAGGGGATAGAGTAACTACTTGTTTCGGATGAATTTCACTAGTAACTAAGTAAACTTATGTAAATGCTGGAGAAGAAGCATTTTCTAAGAAACAGAGTAACACGCATAAAACTTAAGTAAATGCTGGAGAACAGGCAGTTTCTAGGAAATGCAGTAACTTGTTGTTTCGGATGAATTTCACATAGTATCAAATGCATAAAACTTAGGTATATACTGGAGAACAAGCATTTTCTAGGGTATAGAGTAACTACTTGTTTCGGATTATTTTCACTAGTAACAAATGCATAAAACTTAAGTAAATGCTGGAGAACAAGCATTTTCTATGGGACAGAGTAACTGCTTGTTTCGGATGAATTTCACTAGTAACAAATGCATAAAACTTAAGCAAATGATTGATAACAAGCAGTTTCTAATGGATAGAATAACAACTTGTTTCGGATGAATTTCACTAGTAACAAATGCATAAAACTCAAGCAAATGCTTGATAACAAGCAGTTTCTAGGGGATAGAGTAACTATTTGTTTCGGATGAATTGCACTAGTAACAAATGCACAAAACTTAAGCAAATGCTTGAGAACAAGCATTTTCTAGGGGACAGAGTAACTTCTTGTTTCGGATGAATTTCACTTGTAACAAATACATAAAGCTTAAGTAAATGATGGAGAACAAGCATTTTCTAGGGGACACAGTAACTACTTGCTTAAGTTTTATGCATTTGCTTAGGTTTTATGCATTTGTTACTAGTGAAATTCATCCGAAAAAAGTAGTTACTCTGTCCCCTAGAAAATGCTTGTTCTCCAGCATTTACTTAGGTTTTATGCATTTGTTACTAGTGAAATTCATCCGAAACAAGTAGTTACTCTGTCCCCTAGAAAATGCTTGTTCTCCAGCATATACTTAAGTTTTATGCATTTGTCTCAAGTGAAATTCATCCGGAACAAGTAGTTACTCTGTCCATTAGAAAACGCTTGTTCTCCAGCATTTACTTAAGTTTTATGCATTTGTTACTAGTGAAATTCATCCGAAACAAGTAGTTACTCTATCCCCTGGAAACTGCTTGTTCTCCAGCATTCACTTAAGACTTATGCATTTGTTATTAGTGAAATTCATCCGAAACAAGTAGTTACTCTGTCCCCTAGAAAATGCTTGTTCTCCAGCATATACTTAAGTTTTATGCATTTGTGACTAGTGAGATTAATCCGAAATAAGTAATTACTTAAAAATCGTAAAACTTAACCTCGTAAAAGCATTTACTTGCTGTATAGTGAAATTCATGCGATACAAGTAATTACTCTGCCCCTAGCAAAACCATTTACTAGTTTTTATGCATACTTGCTGTATAGTGAAATTCATGCGATACATGTAATTACTCTGCCCCTAGCAAAAGCATTTACTAGTTTTTATGCATGCGGTATGCCATAATAGTGAAATTCATCCGAAACTAGTAATTACTTCGTCTACTAGTAAATGCTTGTTCTCCACCATTTACTTAAGTTTTATGCATTTGTTACTAGCGAAATCCATCCGAAACAAGTAGTTACTATATCCCCTAGAAACTGCTTGTTATCAAGCATTTGCTTAAGTGTTATGCATTCGTTACTAATGAAATTCATCCAAAACAAGAAGTTACTCTGTCCCCTAGAAAATGCTGTTCTCCAGCATTTGCTTAAGTTTTATGCATTTGTTACTAGTGAAATTCATCCGAAACAAGTAGTTACGCTACCCCCTAGAAACTGCTTGTTTTCAAGCATTTCCTTAGGTTTTATGCATTTGTTACTAGTGAAAATCATCCGAAACGAGTAATTACTTTGTCCCCTAGTAAATGCTTGTTCTCCAGCAATTACTTAAGTTGTCTGCACTGTTACTACTGAAATTCATCCGAAACAAGTAATTAATTAAAAATTCGCCTAGTAAAAGCATTAACTTGCAGTATAGTGAAATTCATCCGAAACTAATAGTTACTCTGTCTCTAAGAAAATGCTTCTTCTCCAGCATTTACTTAATTTGTATGCATTTGTTACTAGTGAAATCCATCCAAAACGAGTAAATACTTTGTCCCCTAGTTAATGCTTGTTGTCCAGCATTTACTTAAGTTTTATGCATTTGTTACTAGTGAAATTCATCCGAAACTAGTAGTTACTCTGTCTCTTAGAAAATGCTTCTTCTCCAGCATTTACTTAAGTTTTATGCATTTGTTACTAGTGAAATTCATCCGAAACGAGTAATTACTTTGTCCCATAGTAAATGCTTGTTCTCCAGCATGTACTTAAGATTTATGCATTTGTTACTAATGAAATTCATCCGAAACAAGTAGTTTCTTTGTGCCGTAGAAAATGCTTGTTCTCCAGCATTTACTTAAGTTTTATGCATTTGTTAGTATTACTTAAAAATCGCCTCGTAAAAGCATTCACTTGCTCTATAGTGAAATTCATGCGATACAAGTAATTACTCTGCCCCTAGCAAAAGCATTTACTACTTTTTATGCATGCGGTATTTTTTACGAATGAAATTCATCCGAAACAAGTAATTCCTCCGCCTCTTACAAAATAATTGTTATTTACTTAAGTTTTATACATTTGTTACTAGTGAAATTCATCCGAAACGAGTAATTACTTTGTTCCTTAGTAAATGCTTGTTCTCCAGCATTTACTTAAGTTTTATGCATGAAATCAAGTACTTACTTAAAAATCGCCTAGTAAAGGGTGATTTTTTAAAAGTTATAGGAAAGTTTAAAAAAATAGACACATAATATTCAGAAAAATGCATGAAATCTATATTTGAATCGATAGTACGGTCCATATAATTTAATGTTTGAAGATTATTTCATGTCCAATTTGGCATACTCTTTCCAACATTTCGGCCGGTATCTCATGAATAAATGCTCCAATGTTGTCTTCCAATGCGTCAATTGAAGCGGGTCTGTATAGACATGAGCTTTAACATAGCCCCACAAAAAATAGTCTAAAGGCGTTAAATCGCACGAAATAGGCGGCCAATTGATCGGTCCCGAACGTGAAATAAAATGTTCACCGAACTCGCCCCCCAATAAGTCCATTTTTGCGCGTGCTGTGTGGCATGTGGCACCGTCTTGTTGAAACCACATGTCATGCAAGTCAAGCTCTTGCATTTTGGGCAAAAAAAAATTGGATATCATCTCACGGTAGCGCTCACCATTCACAGTTACGTTACGATTCGCATCATCTTTGAAGAAGTACGGTCCAATTGATGGTCATCATTAACACTGGCCAATACAGCTGCGATATTTTCTTCAGTTCGCACTCTACGTAAGCGTGTTGGTGGTTTAATGTCCAACAATGTAAATTTGGTGCGAAATTTAGTCACAATAGCCCGAATAGCCGCTTCAGTGGGTCGATTAAACTGACCATAAAATGGAAGAAGCGCGCGATGAACTTTCTTAACAGAGCACGCATTTTGATAATAAAATTCAATAATTTGAAAGCGTTGTTCGTTTTTAAGACGATTCACGGTTAAATTATAGACCAAACTGAAAATGTTTGACAGTGAAACAAAACACGAAACGTGCGTCAGCTGTTTAAACCAGTGCTGCCAAAAAGATAATAGCTAAAAAATCACCCTTTATAAGCATTTACAAGTTTTTATGGACACGGTATGCCATAATAGTGAAATTCATCCGAAACTATTAATTACTTCGTCTTGGTCTACAGCAGTTACTTTAGTAATTACTTTGTCCCCTAATAAATGCTTGTCCTCCAGCAATTACTTAAATTGTCTGCACTGTTATTACTGAAATTAGTCCGAAACAAATTACTTAAAAAATCGCCTAGTAAAATCATTTACTTGCTGTGTAATGAAATTCATCCGAAACAAGTAATTACTCTGTCCTCTAGCGAATGCTTGTTCTCCAGCATTTACTTAATATTTATGCATTTGTCACTGGTGAAATTCATCCGTGGTAATTACTTTGTCCCATATTAAATGCTTGTTCTCCAGCATTTACTTAAGTTTTCTGCATTTTTTACTAGTGAAATTCTTCCGAAAGAAGTAATTACTCCGTCCCCTAGAAAATTCCTGTTCTACAGCATTTGCTTAAGTCTTATGCATTTGTTGCTAGTGAAATCATCCGAAACAAGTCCTCTGTCCCCTATAAAATACTTGTTCACCAGCATTTACTTAAGTTTTATGCATTTGTTACTAGTGAAATTCATCCGAAACAAGTTGTTACTCTATCCCCTAGATATTGCTTGTTATCAAGCATTTGCTTAAGTCTTATGCATTTGTTATTAGTGAAATTCATCCGAAACAAGTAGTTACTGTGTCCCCTAGAAAATGCTTGTTCTCCATCATTTACTTAAGCTTTATGTATTTGTTACAAGTGAAATTCATCCGAAACAAGAAGTTACTCTGTCCCCTAGAAAATGCTTGTTCTCAAGCATTTGCTTAAGTTTTGTGCATTTGTTACTAGTGAAATTCATCCGAAACAAGTTGTTACTCTATCCCCTAGAAACTGCTTGTTATCAAACATTTGCTTAAGTTGTATGCATTTGTTACTAGTGAAATTCATCCGAAACAAGTTGTTATTCTATCCATTAGAAACTGCTTGTTATCAATCATTTGCTTAAGTTTTATGCATTTGTCACTAGTGAAATTCATCCGAAACAAGCAGTTACTCTGTCCCATAGAAAATGCTTGTTCTCCAGCATTTACTTAAGTTTTATGCATTTGATACTAGTGAAATTCATCCGAAACAACAAGTTACTACATCCCCTAGAAACTGCTGGTTATCAATCATTTGCTTAAGTTTTATGCATTTGTCACTAGTGAAATTCATCCGAAACAAGCAGTTACTCTGTCCCATAGAAAATGCTTGTTCTGCAGCATATACTTAAGTTTTATGCATTTGTTACTAGTGAGATTAATCCGAAATAAGTAATTACTTAAAAATGGCCTCGTAGAAGCATTTACTTGCTGTATAGTGAAATTCCTGCGATACAAGTAATTACTCTGCCCCTAACAAAAGCATTTACTAGTTTTTATGCACACGGTATTTTTTACGAATGAAATTCATACGAAACAAGTAATTACTCTGTCCCCTAGAAAATGCTTGTTCTCCAGCATATACTTAAGTTTTATGCATTTGTCTCTAGTGAAATTCATCCGAAACAAGTAGTTACTCTATCCCCTAGAAACTGCTTGTTCTCCAGCATTTACTTAATATTTATGCATTTCCTGCTAGTGAAATTCATCCGAAACAAGTAAATACTCCCTAGTAAAAGCATTTACTAGTTTTTGTGCATACTGTATTTTTTACTAGTGAAATTCTTCCGAAACACGTGATTACTTAAAAAACTGGAATAGTAAAAGCAATTGCTTGTTTGTATAGTCAAATGCATCCAATACAAGTAATTTATCCGTCCGAAAATTCTTGTTCTCCGGCATTTGCTTAAGTTTTATGCATTTGTTGCAAGTGAAATCATCCGAAACAAGAAGTTACTCTGTCCCCCAGAAAATGCTTGTTCTCAAGCATAATTTTATGCATTTGTTACTAGTGAAATACATCCGAAGCAAGAAGTTACTCTGTCCCCTAGAAAATGCTTGTTCTCCAGCATTTACTTAAGTTTTATGCATTTGTTACTAGTGAAATTCATACGAAGCAAGTAGTTACTCCATCCCCTAGAAACTGCTTGTTTTCCAGCATTTACTTAAGATTTATGCAATTGTTACTAGTGAAAATTATTCGAA